>VWZS01010362.1:1923129-1971810 GCA_013397075.1 Rhabdornis inornatus | reverse complement strand
TGCTTTCTATGCCTGGCATCAGTAGCTACATGAGCAATTTGACCATAATCTGAACCGTGGTTCACTCCTCTGCTTTAAAGTAGTTTCACATCACAACACTTGAGCTTACCTGCCCCCTTCCTGTTGCCTAGGCCTTACAAAAACAAGAGCAAAACATGAAAAACATTATAAGCATTTCTAATGGTTCTTCATAAAAACAATTTCAAAATAGTATTTACACTGAAGGCATAAATATCCCCTTATGAATAAATGATGCTGTTATTCAAAAAGCCCAGTGCTTGATCACATTCAGATCAGGAATAATTATTTAGGTCCTTCAGAGAGGTTAAAATAACCTCTCTCAGAGCATGGGAACCTTCTTTTGCATTAATAATTTCCATCAGCAGATGAACTGATAAATAAAAGCAGATAACATCAATCAGCTCAGATGTAAGAAGAGCTACTGAGCAGACTAGGCACAAGTGCAACAAATATAATTTGGCTACAAATAAATTTAGTCTGGAAATTAGAAGACCCTTTCCAAATATGAGAGCTGTGAAGTGTCAGTCTAGTTCTTCAATAAAAGCAGTAAGACAAAACCCATAAAAGTAAAAAGTGCTAAAATTTCCACCCCTGGAATTGTTCCAGGCCAGGTTGCATGGGGACCTGAGCAAACTGTTCTAATGGAACGTGGCTCTGCCCATGGCTGAAGGGTTGGGACTAGGTGATCTTTAAGGTACTTCCAACCCAAACCATTCTGTGAATGATTCCGTGAAATCATGAAGCGGGCTTCAAAACAAAGCCTTAATTTTGTCTGAAGATGGCTGAAAGGTGTGGCTGGCATGCCACAGCTGAGCTCTGGACCTCGATCCCTCCCTGCCTGGAGTTACCATCTCCCAGCTATCGATCATCTAAAGGACAAGGTCAGCATTTCTCCCGCTGGCAAAGAGGAGTCACCACCTGACACTTGTGTTACATCACCATGGCTGTGTTCTCATGGAACACCTTGATTCCATGTTCCTCTCTGAACCCAGCGGTGCCATGGCAAAGTCTCTGCCATTCCAGGGTCCCTGGCAGCACTGGCTGTGCCAGGACCTCCTGGCGCTGTCACTGGACCTCTGCCACTATCCTCTCAATCCCCTTTGAGGGATTTTAACTTCAAAAAACAAAGCCTCATCTTTCTCACAGACTTTACTTATCTTCTGTCACGTGGTTCCATCATGGATAGGAATTTTCTGCCAGGGTTTTAGAGAGCAAGCTGTGTTTTGGAGGGAGGTGCCCCCTTCTTTATTCTAGAAATGGAACTGCATGGCAGTTTGGGCTTTCTGTCAGAGACACCTGCACTGCCGGGTTCTCTGATGCCTACAGCACCAGAGGGATGCACAGGTGAGGGATACACAGGTGAGGAATGTACAGGTGTTTTGCTCCAGATCCCAACCTAAAGGCACCAGGGTGCACCCCTTGCCCAGGAGACACTGGCCACCACAGTACCAAGGGCCTGTCCCCCGCCCTGACTGGGGGGTCCCCTCTGCCTCATCCCTTGTCCTCTGCCCTGTATCCCACTCAGCCCCTGCCTCAGGACCAGTGCCCAGCTCTGTCCGGGGGTCTGACCCGGCTCCCCCAGCCCTTCCCGGGGGTCAGAGTCTGTCCAGTCCCCATTCCCAGCCCAGTCCCGGTCCCCATTCCCAGCCCTTCCCGGGGGTCAGAGCCTGTCCAGTCCCCATTCCAAGCCCTGTCCCAGTGCCCATTCCCAGCCCTGTCCGGGTGCCCATTCCCATTCCCAGCCCTGCCCGGGGACCTGAGTCTGTCCCAGTCCCCATTCCCAGCCCAGTCCCGGTGCCCATTCCCGGTGCCCATTCCCAGCCCTGCCCGGGGGTCTGACCCTGTCCCGGTGCCCGTGCCCATTCCCATTCCCAGCCCTGCCCGGGGGTCTGACCCTGCCCCGGTGCCCATTCCCATTCCCAGCCCTGCCCGGGGTCTGAGCGCTGTCCCCACTGTCCCCAGGCGGTGACACCCCCGCCTCGGGGGGGGGGGCGGGGCCCGGCGGCCGCGGCGATGAGGGGGAGCGCGGGGCCGGCCGCGCGCAGCCAATCGGCGCCCTCAGCGCCTGGTCCGATCTCCGCGGAGCTCTCCGATTGGCCGCCGCCCTCCCCTCGCCTCACGCCTCGGCCAATGGGGGCGGAGGGGCGTGGCCCGGGCGGCGAGCGCGCGAGCGGCGGGCGCGGCATGGCGGGGTCCCATAAGGGAGCGCGGCCGTGATGGAGCGCGAGCGGGCGGTGGGTGTCATGTCGGCGCTGTGGTCGGTGGGCGCGGGGCTGCTGCTCCTGCTGCTGTGGGTGCGGCACCGCGGGCTGGAGGCCGTGCTGGTGCACCACCGCTGGGTCTTCGTCTGCTTCTTCCTCCTGCCGCTCTCCATCCTCTTCGACATCTACTACCAGCTGCGCGCATGGGCCGTGTGGCGCCTGCACAGCGCCCCGCGGCAGCACGCCCAGCGCGTCCGGCACATCCAGGAGCAGGTGAGGCGTGACCGGAGCGCGGCACCCCGCGGGTACCGCGGCCCAGCGAGGGGACAGCGTCTCCTTGTCCCGCTGTCCCGCTCTCTGTCATCCCTCCATCCCCGTCCTTTTCCCCCCACACTCCATTCCGCACCCGGGACGAAGTCCAGCCCGAGCGGGGAAAAGCAAAGTTCCAGGAGGCGCTCCATGCGCCCATTAAACTTTTGCTCCACCCAGAAATGCAGATGTCTGTAGTGATTCTGTGCCCTCTGGTATTTGTGGTAATTCTGTCACGTCCGCTGCTGTTTCCTGCCTTGCCTCTCACATCACGGATACAGATGGATATTAATGTGCATGGCGTTGTTCCTGGAGGGGTTGGGATTGTTGATTGCTGTAGTAGCAACTCAGCTTTGAAGAAAATGCAATTGTTTGCTCTCTAAGTGTTAACCACTATGGCTTTACAGAATTCGGGTCTTATATGTATGGCTTACACATCTTCTGCTCAACTTTTCCTAGAATCCTAGGAGGCTTTGGGTTGGATCATCTAATTCCAACCTCATATCTTCCACTAGACCAGGTTGCTCAAGGTTGTTTCCACTAGACCAGATTTTCTCTCTTTGCCTGGTCATTTGCAGGCTCAGCCCACTTTTTGTGTGTTTTGGATTAGAGCTAAGATTGTAACACTGATAATACCTCCCTTAGAGGAGGGTTTTTTTAACCCTCTGTTAGTGTCTTCAGCTTTCTGAATCCTTCCCCCAAAAGAAAACCCTAGAGCTACAGGATATTAGAAATGAGTCCTCTACATAACTAAACCACTCTGGTTGTATTTTATTTAGAAGTTCAGAGGTCTGCAAGGAGACTTCCAAAGCATCCCTGCTCTGACAGTTGTTGGCTCTTGCAGGTCCGGGAATGGAAGAAGGAAGGCAGCAAGAGATACATGTGCACAGGCAGGCCTGGCTGGCTGACTGTGTCACTCCGTGTTGGGAAGTACAAGAAGACTCACAAGAACATCATGATCAATTTAATGGATGTTCTGGAAGTAGACAGTGAAAGACAGGTAACAAATTCCACCACAAAGCATTCACTGCAATGGATTTTACAGTTTTCTTTACAATACTCAGAGCTGAAGGGATTAGATTCCACAAAATTTTGCAGCAGACCTATCAAATTTCAAGGGTTTTCAATGTGTGCTTGGATCGTTCTATCAGAAAAACCCAGCATATGGAATTGCTTGGCTTTTATGTGCTGAAGTCTAAAAGACCAGATTGATTTATGGGTTTGGGCACTGAGCAACAAGATGTTGAGGCAGAGGAGGAATCACTAAACAGTTCCCACTATTTTTAGTAGCTCTCTTAGGGAAGTGAGTCTCTGAGTTCTGATAACAGATGGAAGTGTATCCGGTTAGCCATATTTTGTCATCATTAATGCTGAACTCTTTAATTTATATTTGTTGAGAACTTGGGGGTGTTTTGTTTTGTTTTTTAGGTCGTTCGTGTGGAGCCTTTGGTGTCCATGGGCCAGCTGACTGCACACCTGAATCCCATGGGCTGGACTATTCCTGTGGTACCAGAGCTTGATGATCTCACTGTAGGTAAGGGTCGCTGATGACAAGAGACTCACTGATTCTGCTGCACTTTCATGAGGGTCTTTTATGCAGTAAAACATTGCATTGTTTTAAAGGTTCTAGAAATACTCTGTTGAACCTTATGTTTCTTGTGGTATTTATGTTATAGGCACTTTTTAAAATAGTCTTAAAAGATCCTATAAAGTGGGGATTTGCTGTCATAAATCACTCAGATTTTGGAGTGTGTTTCACTTGATTTGTTGTGTGCTCTCTTGATAAGGTGGCCTGATCATGGGAACTGGCATTGAGTCTTCATCCCATATCTATGGACTTTTTCAGCACACCTGTGTGGCCTATGAACTTGTTCTTGCTGATGGAAGCCTTGTGAGATGTTCACCAGTAAGGCAAAATGTTACTTTGCTATCATTTACAATGTCATTGACAGTTATTGGTGTGGATATATGATTTAGTATGACATACTTTTTGCAGACTGAAAACTCAGACCTATTTTATGCAGTGCCTTGGTCTTGTGGTACTCTGGGTTTCCTGGTTGCAGCAGAAATAAAAATGATTCCTGCCAAGAAATATGTCAAAATACATTATGAGCCAGTAAGAGGACTGCAGAAGATTTGTGAGAAGTTCACTGAAGAGTCTAAGAAAAAGGAGAATAGTTTTGTGGAAGGACTTTTGTATTCCTTGGATGAAGCAGTCATCATGACAGGAGTCTTGACTGATGAAGCTGAGCAAAGCAAGGTAACTAAAGGGAAGTTACTCACAATGAAAAAAAATACTCCCAAAGTGAAACTGAAGCTGTACTAGGATAAAACCATTATAAAATTGGAATGATCCCTTAACATAGGATTAAAATTTGGATCAGTCCATCAGAATATAACCCTTTTCCTACTATAACAGAGCCTGTTCTTTAAATCTTTCATTGATGAGAAATGACCCATGAGAAATGATTTCATTGTTCTAGCAAATAATTTGGTCTACAGCCTCTTCACTGCAGTACCTGAGGAGGAAGAGAAGAATCTTTTCTCATAGACTGAACAATGGTGCAGTTATTCAGAGTACTCTCTTCCCAGCAAGCTTTTAATTCTGTTAATATTAATAAAAACACATCAGGGGCATGCACAGAAGGGTTATGCCAAGTGTTCATGCAACCCTGCACCTGGATGTTTCCTCTCTGCCGTGTGAGATTTTTGGATTAATGGTAGGTTTAGAGATTGGCATTTTAGGAATTCAGTTCTGTCACATTCATGGGCCCTTAAATAGCTTGTCAGTGGCAAGCCTTACTTAAACCTTAATGGCAAGAAAGGTAAGAAGGAGCCTTGCAGGTGGTGGAGTGAAGGCTCCCTAGATGTTTTGTGACAGTCTTATCCAGAGGGTATTACATAGATTCCTCCCAGGAAAGGAATTTGGGGACATACTCTGTTGTCAAGCAAAGTGTAATTGTTGTCTAATGAGTGCATGTTTTCTTGTAGATAAACAGAATTGGCAACTACTACAAGCCGTGGTTCTTTAAGCATGTGGAGAAGTATTTGAAAGCTGACAGGACTGGAGTAGAATACATTCCTTCCAGACATTATTACCACAGACACACTCGCAGCATCTTCTGGGAGCTCCAAGTAAGACCAGTTCCAAAATTCAAATAAATCTGCAGGAACTCTGCCCTTTCACAGTGTGGGTACAATGTACCTTCTTCCCCTTGGTAGCAACTTCTGTCTTTCATGGCAGAAAAAACCAGCAAAGTTTATGGTGAATTTATGAGTCCTGCATTTGGGTACAGCAAATCCAAAGACACTTCTTCACATACAAGGCAATGTGTCAGAAACTCCTAATTTTTGGTTTAGTGCTTTTCTGAATTTAGACCTTAAGTATGTATTTCAGCATTAAATTTTTGTACCTACTGAGTGATTTTCAAATTCAGATGGTGGGAAAAACGTGGATGTGAAATTCTGGCTGAAAAACTCCCCCACATAAAGTAATTGTCATCAGGTCATTACTTAGAATTTCATAAATGTGTTTGTCATGTGTGCTTACGCAAAACTTATTTGACATTCTGAAATATTCCTGTTACTACGTTTTGAATTTCTAGAGTGAGGTATTAGATCCTTTCAGCTCCTGCACAGGATAAACAGCAGTTGGCTGTGCAGGTGGTAATTAAAATTTTATAGCTTTAAAATGTGTTTGAGAAATTTGGTTATTCTTGCAAAACTCCTGGAAGGTTAGCTCCTTGTACACTCCTCCCTTGGCTGTTGCAAGATAATAGCCTGTTGCTCTCCGAACTTTATTTTCTGAAACTATTTGGGGCTGAGTATGTTGTGATTCATACAACTGAAAATCAGTGGAAACCAGAGGAGGCTTGGGGCAGGGCTCTGTAGCCAAGTGCAGCCCAGGCCTCTCTAATCAGCTTAGTTGTATTTTAGTACTACAGCAAAGTATCAGCAATTAAATTTATTGAAAATCTGGCCTAATATTGCCCTGAGGACTCTGAAGTGTTCTTTTGGTCCACGTACATATTCTTCAGTCAAACTCTTTTTGTTTCCTCTTTGAAGGATATCATTCCTTTTGGCAATAACCCAGTGTTCCGTTACCTGTTTGGCTGGATGGTGCCCCCAAAAATCTCTCTGTTAAAGCTCACCCAAGGAGAAGCCATTCGGAAGCTCTATGAGCAGCACCACGTTGTGCAGGACATGTTGGTGCCAATGAAGAGCCTTGAAAAATCAATCCAGACCTTCCATGCTGACCTTAATGTAAGAACACATCTCCCTAGAACACAGCAAATCTTGGGTTGTTTGTGATAAGAACTGTGACTGTTGATCTTGAGATGTAATATCCTGCTTGTGCAAAAGTTCATTATTGTATCCTGGGGAGTGCTGTGCTTTGTGAGTCCATGATGCAAGGCTGCAGCAGAAATAAACATAGCTTTCTGAAAAAAAAAAAATAAAGATTCAAGCTTTGCTAGAAGCCAACATTTCTAAAAGATTTTATCACTTACTAAAATTTGAACTGGTCTTCACCTAAAATGATTGGTGGTCTCAAGCAACACCAACTGTGGAGCTTCATTTTGCTTTCTTGCTTTTACTTCTGAATTTATTTTAGTTAGTGTAGAATTTCAGCTTTGATAATTTCCATTTTGGACTGACCTGGAAAAGAAAACACTTCATTCTCTTTTTGCTCAGAATGTTTATTCAGTTGTTGCTTCGAGATCAGGGGTGGTTTGTTTGTGGGTTTGTTTTTTTTTTCCTTTTAATTTCAAATATTTAAGGGGAGGAGATGTAATTCTAGGAGGACATTTTCAATCCATTTGTGTTATGGATGTTAGAAAGTCCAGCTAAAAACAATGCCAGGACAGCTTGGAAGGCAGAGCTGAAAACAAGGGGTCCAGTCTGAGGCTGGGAGGAAGTTCTCTTAACTCTTCTTTTTGCTGCATTTGTTAAAGAGCTTGAAGGGTGATTGTGTTAAAAATAAGTGATAAAGTGCTTTTCTGCCCCTGCAGGTGTACCCTATTTGGTTATGTCCTTTCATATTGCCCAACAATCCTGGTATGGTCCATCCCAAAGGAAATGAAACCGAACTCTACGTGGATATAGGAGCTTATGGAGAGCCCAAAAGCAAACAATTTGAAGCCAGGGCTTCAATGAGGCAAATGGAAAAGTTTGTAAGAAGTGTGCATGGGTAAGGACGCCACTCTTCAGAATAGTGATAATGTCACATAATTCACACCCATGTGGTTTAATCACAGTTATTTATCCCACAGAGCTTTAATATTTAATATTGCATTAATTTAGCCACCACAATAATTGAAAACTAATTTAATTTTCTAATTTTAGTGGGGCTTAAATACCATTTCACTTTATTATTTGCTTGCAAAACCAACCAAACGAAAGGACACGCTGGCTGAAGTTGTTGCTGTGTAGTTGAGAGCTGGTGACTTCAAGTCACCTTTCAGCTCCAGGGTGCTCTGGGAGTAGAATCTGCTGCTATAAAATACATCCTTGGAATACATGATTCAGGAATCCCAAAAGTTTGGACAGCTTTCCTGCCTGCCCTTGGGACTGTTCTCCCTGCAGTCCTTGCAGCATCATGGAGAGGCTCTGCCCTGTCCTTGCAGCAGAATGTCCTTGCCCAGGGGGCCAGCCTTGGCTGTCCCTGCAGTCAGTCCCTGTGTGCTGGTGACATTCTTTCCTCCCTCAAAACTTGTGCTCCAGAGCTTCCTTTTCCCTGCCTGGGTTCTTATTACACAGGACCACAGTGGGTGTGAGCCATGTGCCCACCATCTGTCACGGACTCGAGCCAGCCTAATTTGCTGGAGTGGTGTCAGTGGAGAAGCAGCCACAGGCTGGTTTCTCAGGAACAAAAAGCAACTACACAGTATTTTTACACCATCAGGATAATTTATCCCCATTTCTATTTTGACCTACTTCTCAGTCTAGCAGTGATCATGTCCCATGTGGCTGAGCAATAATGGCAAGGCTGCTTCGAGATGATTTGGGGACTGCAAATGACTTGGAGCTGCATGAAGTGATTTGCCAGAGAACAAAGCAACCCAAAGTTAATTTTAAGCTTTTTTTTCATTAACTTGAAATTAAGATTTTAATTTAAAGCTCTTTACTGACGAAGTTTGGTCTGTTTCCTACCTGTCACTGGGAAATGAACAATGGATAAATGCTTAATCTTCCAGTTTTGTAATCACACAAAACAATAGAGCTTTTATGTTAGGTTGTGTTTTGCTGCTGTACTCTGATGGTAGCTGCAGCTTAGAGAGCACAGTAGGGAAGTGAGGAAGAATCCACAGCTGAAGAAGGATTTAATTTGTAAATAGATCTTTGTTACACCATGCTTTGTTTACACTATGAATTTATCTTCTTGGCCTGGTCTCATTTGGTGGTGTCTTGCCTTCCTAGTTCTATTCTCAATGTTCAGAGAAATGAAAAAGTCAAAGGATGTATTGTTACATCTGTCATGAATGGATATTGTCATGCAGGCAAATATGAGATTCTATGACTGCACCTACATGGATCCTAAGAAAACAGGCAGAAAAAAAATACAAAATCCACAAAACATAATTGGCTTAGTGTCTCAGCATAATCCATGTGAGCTATTGTATTTGCTTGTTTTTAAAAAACATTGTTGATGGTTTTGTTTTGTTAAGTTTTTGCTATTCATAGCTTGCACTGAATTTTTTTAATATTCTCTATCAAATCTTGTGGCTCAATTAATACTGAATCTCTGTCTCTTCTTTTTCCCTTGTCTCCAGTTTCCAGATGCTGTATGCAGATTGTTACATGACCCGTGAGGAGTTCTGGGATATGTTTGATGGCTCATTGTACCACAAGCTGAGGGAGGAGATGAATTGCAAGGATGCCTTTCCAGAAGTGTATGACAAAATCTGCAAAGCTGCAAGGCACTGAGCCTGGCTTAGCTCACCAAGCAATCAGGGAAAGAGGAATTTACCTATAGCTAGTCAGTATATCCTTTGGAAAAAAAAAAAAAAAAGCTTTATTGCTCTCCAAATAAGCTCATTCTTATTGATGTTTAAAGGTATGAATTCCTGCTTTACACGTTTATGTTTAGTATTTCTTCGTATGTTTTAAAACCAGTTTTCCAAACTCAGAGTGATTGTTTTTAAGAAATCTGAAGTGCTAGCCTTTGTATCTAATGTAGTGACATAGGTGAGTTCACCTATTTCCAAGCAGAAGAAAAATAATGGGAATGGATGAAGACACTGGAGTTACGCCAGCTGTGTACCACAGCTGCATTTAACATGACTTCTGAAAACGGGAGGGAGGGCTCAGAAATAGGTGCCAAAGCTGAACACATTGTCTAATTAATCATGTTGTTAAAAACATTTGCCTCCAGTCAGTATCCTGGAGCAGCTCTGCAGTGGCTCATCCACACTCCATCATCCTCCAGCTGTGTGATGGTGATGCTGGGCTGCTCACGTTGTCCTGCACAGCAGCTGAGCTCCCCAGGTGTGGCTTCTGCTGGAAAATTGAGCATTGAGGTGTGAAGAAGATGCTTTTTACTTGTGCCTATCAGATTTGTACTGATTTTGATTATGAAGTGCGAATGGATGTAGGTTTTTAGGTGTTTTGTAGTTGGCTGACAGTGCATTGGTTTTTTTGCCCCAAAGTATCAATGTTCTGGCTTTGTAGACCACTGAAAAAAAAAAAAAATTGCTGCTATTTCATATAGCCAAATTTTAATTTCTTTGTGGGTCAGTTTATTTGGGTTTCTTTTGGGTTTGTGTTTTTTGGGGTGTTTTGGTTGTGGCTTAATTTTAGTGCCTTATAAGTACTCAGTTGGAGGAAGATATGGTTTATCTCAGACTGTTCTGTCCTGGCCTGTAGGAGAAGGAAGTCAAGGCTGTGTTTATAGGAGGTTTGTTAGAGCAAGTGGCTATGGATGAGAACTCTTGATGTGAAACTTGATACACACAGGCTTTGGTTCTGACTTGAGTGATATTTTTGCTTTTCATTTTAGCTGGGTTAGGTTGATAGGCTTTGTAAAAGGACTGTTTCAGTCACCTGGAGAGGAAATAACAGCAAGTACTGTTAGTTCCCTCTTCTGCTGCTTGCAGGTGAAGATGGCACAGTCGTGGACTTGATACAGTTGAGTGTAGAAGTGTGGAAATGTTTTGACCCTGTAGCCAGAATCAGGGTTCCAAACCAAGCCTGTGTCTTGTCCAAGCAGTACTGAAAATTGTTACTTGAAACCTCACTGAGCCTGAAGGAAAAGAAAGTCATTTTCTTGAGGCTTGTGTAGGGGGTAAGACAGAGAATTTCTCGAACAGTTACCAGTGAGAGGTGTAATTTTATTATGCTTGCTAAACCAATGATTTTATTTATTGATAGATGGATGTTTAAGTCCAGATGAAACCAATGATAAAGCAGTAGCAGGAATAAGCTTGGGCTGTAACTCAGTGATGCATACTGTGTGCAAGTAAGGTACCCCCTCAAATCCTGCACAGGGGCAGCATTCCATGGGGAGACACAGCCAGTGCAGAGTGTCCTCAGTGCTGCCCGAGCCCTGGAGCTGTGTCAGTGATCCAGGAGTGCCTGCCACGCCTCCTGGCTGCACCAGGGGTACACAGGAAGGCAAGTGTTGATTCTCAGGGTGTGACCTGCCTTCCTGCCCCTACGAGGGAATTGTCTTTGGGGTGAAGCTACAATTTAGCCCAGTGCTTGTATGATAGTCTGCAGAGAGCAAGAATGGTTTGGTTAGCTTTGAAAGGGCAATGTTAAAACAGCTAGAGGATATGCAAATACTTCTACTTAGGCTGTGTTTCACTTATGTACTGATGATCTTTAGGTATGCACTGTGTTTGTTTTTTCACTCCTTAATTTATTGGCAAACTTTGTACGCCGTGATTGGTTACTGCAGTATATCAGTCACACACATGCACACACATCATTGCTGTTGCTCTTGGTTTTTGGTTGTATGGGCTGTTGAAAATAAAGCTCTGGCCGGCGTACTGTTCCAAGGGGTGTCTTGTCATGAATGATTGCTTGCTTTTCAACAGCTGTTTATCATTTCTGTCGTGCTTCTTGTGTCGTTCCACATGGCCAGCAATTACTGAGAAAAGTCTGGGTAAGAGACCCAAGGCATTGTGAGGGAGGTGGTGGGAGGTGATGTTTGTAGGAATGTCTTTGAAGTCTATGAGCCTTCATTTATGTTTGCCCCAAGACATACCTGCAATAAAAGAAATACCTCATAGCTGAGCCTTTAACCCTTCAGTTATGCCCCACTAGCTCCACACAGCTTCATTATGCCAATTGTCCCAATTTTTTACACACACACGAACATCACTTCATTCTTTCCCTGTGACGTTTTGTCCAAGGAGGACAAGCTCCCATTTAGCATTTAGGTGCTACCCATTGGCAGTAGGTAGTTACTTCATTCTTCTCATTTCATGCTAATAAATCTAATCCCTGCCTTGAATGAGCAGCCAAAAGTGCAAGTCAAGACTCAGTGCACTCTTCAGCCTGAGGAGTTTGACACCCACCTCTTCTATCTCCTTTATAAATGCCTTCATGGCAGCTCTGTAGGCTCAGTGGGAAGTATTCTGCCCCTCCCTGATGACAGCCGGTACACCTTCTCTCAGGGTGTACACTGCTCTTTTCCCAGGGAGAAAGCCCGGCTGCCAAGTGCCTCAGCCCTGCTGAAGCTGCAATTCAGGTGCCAAAGCCCTTCTATCTTTAATCACACTCCAGGCTGGCCTTGGCTTAGGCTGTATTTCACAACCCTCCTTTGTTGCCCCAGCAGCATTTCTGTACCCTCCCTCACCCACATCACTGCTCAGGCATTTCCCTTCAGAGAACTCTCAAGCATTTCCCTTCAGAGCCCTCCTCCTTTGGAACAATAGCCAGGATTTCCTTAAATCGCTGTTTTACCTGTGTTCCATTATCTCCCCCCACCAAATGATAATTGCAGATTAATTAGCATACTTAATCAGCCACAACTAACATGTAATTACACCTAGATTTAATTATTCCTGTCTGGTTGAAACACTTGTACAAGACCTGATAAGCTTAACTCTACGAGAACCAGTGTGCTCCCAGTACATTTTTATGGTCAGCTTTTGTTGCTATTGACATTTTCTGCTCCTCCCACTTTCTCCATTGCCTTCAAGTTTTCATTCCCAACTCACCTTTGCTATGGTAGCACTTTTTCAGACCCAGTTCTCTGTGGAGTTGTGGTGGACCTGGGGCTGCTCAGGTGTGGTAACACCACCCTTAACAGGTATGTGCAACTCCTCTAAGTAGTAGCAGAGATTGAAATGAAGTGTTTAACCCTGAGTGTGCTGTGTGTGCCAGCACACCTTCCTTGGGAGGATGTGCAGGATCTGGCATCCTCTTCTCATGTATGTAATTTCTCTAAAGTCTCAGCTGAAAATAGTTAATTACTGCTCAGCTGAAGGGTCATTGCCCTCCTCCTTTTAAGTCTCTGTGTTCAGACAGGCAGAGAGCAGACAGGGAATCCTTTCTGTCATGGTTCCTGTCAGCCCTGTCTATCCCAGGGAAGGCATGGTACAATTCCAGCAGTTTTTCTCTCTTGTCCTTTGTTCCTGGGCATCCCCAGGTCCCATCAGCCACTGTCATGTGAATTGCAGGCTTCTGGCTGCTCCTGAGGTTCCCCCCAGTTTGAGGAAACCCTCTGAGGACCAGGCTGATTGTGCCAGCACCAGAGCCACTCACTCAGCAAGTGATAAAACAGTTTTGTGTTTTGGCACATCTTAGCCAAAGGGAGCCCAAACTGCAGGGGAGGGAGGAGGACACAGTACCCAGTGAGAGCCCAGCCAGTCTCCTCCAGGAGCAGCTCTGGCCACAGCAGGCCATAAAGAGTTGATTATCCTGCAGACTTGAGCACACTCACCAGTCACCTACTGCCAGCTGCAGTGAAGGGCAGCAGTGTCACAACCTCCCCACTCAAGTGTAATCTGAAAGTTCCCCACCAATTACAAAGATGCCTTGACCTCTTTCAAGCTGCCTGTTCCTCACTCAGCTGGATAAATGAGAGAAGCCATGTGGATTCCTGCTGTTCATCCCTAGCCAAGGTGGACTATTTCAGACTAAAGCTTTCCCTGTCTGCTTTGAGCCCTTTAGGCTTTGTTCTGATTCTCCATGGGGAAGCTGCCAAGATGAATACAGCTCCAGAAATGGGTACTGAGGAAAGGGCTCCTACCTGCACTGGCTCTGCAATGTGCTGCTGATGCTGCTAGAGGAAAAACTGGATTTTAAGCAGCAGAGTATAACTTTTTTGAGGATACAAGGAGCTCCTGGCACCTAAAAGGATTCAAACCCAGCTGCCCTCATCCATGAAGTGCATCCACTTGCATGCAGGTGAAACAGAGCAAAACTAAGTGGAAGGGTTGTCCAGGCATCCCTTGAAAAGGGCAAAGGCCTGAGGATGCAGGCAGAGGTAATGTAGTCACTGCTGAGCTCCTGCCAGGCTCACCTGCCTGTGGGCGGTGTGTGCTCCGTGCTGGGTACCCAGCACATCCCATGCTTCCAGCCCAGGCTGCTCCCAGCTTGAGCTGGGTGTCCTGGACCACCCTGTGCAAAAAGTCCCTTTGCAAGGAGCTGCTTCCCAGCAGGCACAGACAGTCTGGGAGGTGAGAAGAGCTACATCAGTAAGTTCAGCTCCCCCACATTCCAGCTCTCACCCAGCTGCCCATGTCCCCAGGACTGCCTGCAGCCACATGCTGACAGCTCTGGTCCCCAGGGACCACGGGGATGGTGGCAGCCCTTGCCATGGCAACCATCACCGTGGCACCCAGCATCTCCATTCCCCAGGGAATGTCCCCTCCCCTGTGCAGATAGGGCTGGAAAACAGCAAGGTCCTGGCAGGAAAAAAGAAAAATAAAGTGTTCTCTGCTCAGGAGGAGCTGTCTAAAAGCACCCGAGGGTCACCCAGGAGGAAGCACCTGCACCTTGGGTAGCTGCCAGGGTGCAGGGGGTTGTGCAGTAATTTTATATTCCCCAGCAACTCTCCAAGGGGCAAGTCAAAGGACCTGTAATCACCACTCCACTGGGCATAAAAACATGGTCCAGCAGTTACAGTAATATCAGTGTAGGGGATCAAATCAGTGAGCCAAGCACTGGGGGTCACAGACCCTATAAGCTGTGTAGGAGGGGCGGGATGGGACGGGACGGGATGGGATGGGATGGGATGGGATGGGCCGGGCCACCACTCTGTGGATGGAGAGAGGTTTGACCACTGAATGACTTGGCCTTTCACTTACCCTGACTTCTCTTCCCTAGCCCTGGCCTGGTGCTACCTGGGGATGCTGCTGGAAAAAGAACCATTTTCCACCACCCCAGTGGCTACTCTCACACTGACCCCTTGATCTCTCTGGTGCTGTGCCAGGGATTGATTCAAGACAGCTGCTATTGCCTGCTTGATCTTTCATTTATCTTCTCCCCATCCTCAGCATTTTTCTCCCGGAAATCCCTCGGGGCAAAGAGAGGGAGGCCCCAGACAGGAGCTGAGCCCCTCAGTCTCACCATGTGCAGGGCACGCCCCTCTCAGGCCACGCTTTTGGCCCCAGTGCCATAAATCAGCCCCAGCAAAGCAGCAGGGGAGCAGTTAGGTGAAAGGCTGCAGGGACAGCAGTACCTTTATTAGGTTCCCCCAGCACAGCTGGAAAACATAAGGAGCCAGACAGGCTTCCAGGCACATAACCCCTGAGCTGAGCCCCACATCCAGTCCCGTCTGCTGATTTAATAAGAGATCAGCTTTCCCCACAGACCACATCTCCTGTGTAGCCTTAACCCCTCCTGGTTAAAACACTGCCCCAGCGAATCAATCCAAGATGGTTTTGTCCCTTTGATCAGCACAGCAGGTAATAAGTCACCGATGGAAATCTGTTTCACTTCTCTGGCTCCAACAATAGAAATGGAGACAACCCTCCCATCCTGAACTGCCTGGTGAAAATCTCAATTCTTGGGCAAGCAGGAGATAGACAAAGGGATTTGCAGTGTGGCTCTGGAGGTGCCCAGGGACACACAGCAGCACCTGCGTGTCCAAGGTGTGAACAAATTCCCTTCCCACTGGGATCCATCCTGATCCTCCGGACAGCCACAGCACCTCTCCCAAACAGCGTTTGCAGTGCCTGTCTAATTGTGGTGAGAAACATGTAGGGAGAAGTAATTGCCTGGCAAAACCAGTGAAGGCTGGTCAGGGAGGGAAGTTGCCACCTGTCAGCCAGGAAATCTGGGCCAGATCCCAGCTCCAGCACTGAGCTGCTGAGGGGCTCCCACAGGTCCCTCTGGGCACACAGGACTTTGAGTCACCTCACAAAACTGTCTCTACTTTAATGACTTTAATGTTTCTAGATAACCTAGAGCATCAAAGATGTGCTCTTTAATTCCTTGCTTTTGCCCATTTCCAGCCCTCTGTAAACAGGAGTGCACATGAAGACTTCACATTATAGAAGAATTGTGAAGATTTCTTCAAATCCCATTTTTAAAATAAGGATTCATTCTTATTTCCCTGTATTTAAACACGATTATTTAACTCTGCATTGAAGTGCTGTCTCCTCCTCCAGTGGAGGACTTTACTATGTGCTCCAGAGACGTTAAACTCCTTCTGAGCTGAGGGAGGAGACAGAACAGTGCAGTGTGGAGGCGGTCACTGGGTGTCAGGCGATGTCTGTCTGCCAGACTGGACTGGAGAAAGCTGGAATGAGCTCCAAAGGTGGATTTTGGTCTCTCAGCCCTCCTTCAGGCACCCTCCAAGTGCTTCTGCCCCTGAACACCCAGGACATGCTGCCCCAGGACTGAGCCTGGAAGAGGATGCAGATGGGCTCATTGCTTTCAAGGACCCATTTTGTGCTGTCCTGGCTCTATTTACTACTTTTTACTGCTACATGAGGGTGGACACTGTGCAAGAACTGTCCCTGTTGGATGAAACTCCTGGGCCAAGCTGTGGAGTTTGACCTGGATGACGCCATTCCCAAACTGCAGCTCCTCAGGGACAAACAGTAAATATTTGGCATCGAGTGCTTTGAGCAGATCATTGACCTCAGTGTGGCTCCACTGAGACCTTGTGGTGCCTCCTGCAGACTCCGCTTTGGGCAGGTGAGGCCAAAGAACCGCCGAGGCACAGATGGAACAGTGGGTTCAGAAAGATGAGGAATTCCTAGCCAGCACCTGTGGAGCTGAGGGCTGTCTGCCATAACTACACTCTGGACACGACCCAGCTGTCCAAAGCCATGACCAGCGGGGAGGATGGAGCTGGCAAAGGCCCTGTTTGAGGTGATGAAGGTCAGTTCTTCCAAGAGCAGGACGGACAACTGGTCACTGTCCCTCTGAGCTGGTGGGACAGCAGCCTCTCCCAAGAAGCCTTCTCAGTTTCCCAGGCCCTTGCTAACTAGGAAGGGACGCCCGAACCCCGATGGTGCCAGCCCCGTGATGCCACCCACCGCCCCCCGCTGCAGCCACTCCTCCCGGCCGCCAGGTGGCGCCCGCAGCGCCCGCCGGAACCATAGAGAGCGGCGCGCGCCGCCCGCCTTTCGCGTGTGTCCGCCCACGTGACAGGGAGGGGCTCCCCATTGGCCGCGCCGGCGGGGCCGGGCGCGCGCCCCCGCGGCTGTAAGTGCGCGCGCGGGTGTGCGTGTGCACGTGTGTGTTCAGGTGTGTGCGCGGGCTCAGGTGCTCCCCCGCGGCATTCCCGTGTGTCCACGGCCGTGCAGCGGTACCTGTGCATCCCGGAAGGTGTTCCCACGTGTGTACCCGGCTGCTCGTGCAGTCACGTGTGCAGGTGTGCCCGTGCCGCGTTCGTGCGTGTCGGAGTACCTGTGTGTCCCAGAACGTGTGCAGGGGTGTGTGAACGCGCCGTGCAGCGCTCAGGTGTGACGGGGTACCTGTATGCCGGGAGCCGTGCAGGTGTGTACACCTGGCTGTGTGTGCCCAGGTGTGCCTGTGCAGCATTCACGTGTCCGTGTAGGGGTACCTGTACATCTCGGAGAGTGTTCACGTGTGTGCCCCCAGGTGTGTGTGGGTCTGTGTGAGCTCTGGTGCACGTAGGAAGGTGTCAGGGTGGCCACGGACTCGGTGTGGTCAGCGCTGACCCCTGGTCTCTCTCCGCAGAGCCCTGTCCATCCCCGCCATGGAGGCCGTGTTGAGGAAGTGCCGTGTCCTGGCACTGGGCGCCCGTCAGTGCGGGATCAGGGCCCGGCACGGTGGCACCCCGGGCAGGGCCAGGCGCCTGCTGCTCTCACAGCTCTTCCAGCCGCTGGCCCTGCCCGTGGGCGGCCAAGCAGGGGCCGAGGGCCGGCCCGGGGAGCTCACCTGCCGCAGCCAGCGGCTGATGCTGCAGGGGGGGCTCATCCATCCCACCAGCCCCGGCTGCTACTGCTACCTGCCGCCCACCGTCCGCGCCATGGAGAAGCTGATCAAGGTGATGGACCAGGAGATGCAGGCCGTGGGCGGGCAGAAGCTGAACCTGCCCAGCCTGTGCTCGGCCGAGCTGTGGCGCGCCAGCGGCCGCTGGGACCAGATGGGGCCGGAGCTCTTCCGGCTGGTGGATCGGCACAACCACGGCTACTGCCTGGGCCCCACACACGAGGAGGTGGTGACAGCGCTGGTGGCCTCGCAGAGCGGCCTGTCCTACAAGCAGCTCCCGCTGCGCCTCTACCAGGTCACCAGGAAGTTCCGGGATGAGCCCAAGCCACGCTTTGGTTTGCTGCGCAGCCGGGAGTTCTACATGAAGGACATGTACACCTTCGATACCTCTGAGGAGGCGGCTCGGCGCACCTACGAGCAGGTGTGTGCTGCCTACTGCAGCCTCTTCACCCGCCTGGGGCTGCGCTTTGTCAAGGTGCAGGCGGCCACGGGCAGCATCGGCGGCACCACGTCCCATGAGTTCCAGCTCCCGGCGGACATCGGTGAGGACAGGCTGCTGCTGTGCCCTCAGGGACATTTCGCTGCCAATGTGGAGACGCTAAATGGGGAGCAAACCTCATGCCCCACGTGCGGGGAAAAACTCACTGAGACCAAAGGGATTGAGGTAGGGCACACGTTTTACCTGGGCACCAAGTACTCTTCTGTCGCCAATGCCATCTTCTCCTCCGCTGAGAACAAGCCCCAGCTGGCAGAAATGGGCTGCTATGGCCTGGGTGTTACTCGCATCCTGGCGGCCTCCATCGAGGTGCTCTCCACTGAGGACAGCATCCGCTGGCCCAGCCTCATTGCTCCCTACCAGCTCTGCTTCATCCCCCCCAAGAGGGGCAGCAAGGAAGAGGAGGGGGCGGTGCTGATTGAGCGGGTGTATGATGACCTGACTGAAGCACTGCCTCACCTGGCTGGTGAGTCGGTGCTGGACGACCGGACCCAGCTGACCATCGGCAAAAGGCTGAAGGATGCCAAAAGGCTGGGATATCCCTACGTGGTTGTCGCTGGGAAAAGGGTCTGCGAGGACCCCCCAGTTTTTGAGGTTTGGAATCAGAATGCTGGTGAGATTTTGTTCCTCACCAAAGAAGGGATCATAGAGCTGCTGAGTAAAGTGCAAGTCCCTTAAATGCCTCCTCTCTTAATCTGTCATCTCTGCTGCAATGAGATTATCTGAGCAGCCCTGGTCAAAGCTCTGGGTGAGCAGAGGCAAATTCAGCGCACATCAGAGCCAGCCACAGTGTCCTGCAGGTGTGCCGGGTGCTGAGGTTGAGCTGGAATCAGCCCACATTCCCCCACAGGGCTGGGGACGTTCTTCCCTCTGGGTACAGGTCCCTAGCAGTTGCGTTTTCCAGCACTTGTAGCCTCGTTGGCTGTGGGAGCACTGGCAGGGCCATCCCCTCACTGCCTGGCAGGGCCAGACTGGCCATGGCCTCTGTCAAGAGCACAGGACAGCTGAGGCTGCACAGGAGGGCTCCCCTCACTGCCATATCCTCAGCATGAAGAATTCTGAGAGACAAAGGAAGGTGACTTTCCTCTGTTTGCATCTATTTGGGAGCACTCGGGTCCCATGAAGGTGGAAGCTTGCCGTGGCAGGCCCTGAGGCTCCCATGAGGAACAGCTTGATGCCATTCCAGCAGCACTGATGGACTTGGAGCTGCTTGGAGGGGGTCACCTCACCCGGTGCAACAGCTCCTCTGTCTGAGATCTAGAGATCATGAGCAACAGTGATACCACTGTAATAAAATCACTGAATCGTTTAGGTTGGAAAAGGCCTTTAAGATCGAGTCCACCCGTTCACCTGAGCTGCCAAGGCCACCACTAACCCGTGTCCCCAGGTGCCATATCCACTGCCCGCTAAATCTCTCCAGGGACAGTGACTCCATCACTTCCCTGAGCAGGCTGTTCCAATGCCTGACAACCTTTCTGATGAAGAATTTTTTCCTAATATCCCCGCGGGGGCTGGTGGGGGGACAGTGGGTCGAAATGAGTGGGGCCGGGGCTGGTGCCGGGGCCGGTCCCGGTGCCGGTGGGATGCCGGGGCGGCTCGAAGGAGTGGGGCCGGGATTGAGGTGGGGAAGGGCGGGATGCCGGGGCAGGTGCCGGTGGGATGCCGGTGCCTGTCGGAAGGAGCGGGGCCGGGATTGAGGTGGGGGAGGGTGGGATGCCGGTCCCGTTGGGATGCCGGTGCCGGTGCCAGTGGGATGTCAGTGCCCATCGGAAGGAGCGGGGCCGGGCCTGATGCGGCGGGGGCGGTCGCAGGCGGGGCCGGGCGGCAGCGGGAGGAGCAGCGGGAGCATGGCGGAGCCCGAGAAGCAGGACGGCATGGCCGGAGCGCCGGAGCCGCCGCGGTACCGGGGAGCGCTGCACCCCGACACCTGGGAGCAGGTGAGGCGGCGGGGCCGGGAGCGGGGCCGGGCGGGCCGGGCTCAGGGCGCTGTGCGTGTGTCCGTCTGTCCGTCCGCAGGAGCTGGAGGCCATCCCCATGTTCATGAAGCGCTGCCCGGCCGAGATCGACGCGGCGCGGCAGCCCGAGCTCGCCTGCCTGCAGTCGCTGCTGTTCGACGAGGAGCGCAGCCCCGCAGGTGCGCACCGGGCCGGGCCGGGGCTCGGGGTGTCCCTGCCCCACCCTGACCCCGCTGCACCCCCGCAGAGCTGGCCACGATGTACAAGAACGAAGGGAACGAGTACTTCAAGGAGAAGGACTACGGGAGAGCCGTGGCCGCCTACTCGGAGGGGCTGCGGAGGCGGTGCGGGGACGCGGAGCTGGACGCGGTGCTGCTCACGAACCGAGCGGCTGCACATTTCCACTTGGGTAAGGGGCGTCCCTCCGACAGACCGCCTGGGAACGCGGCTCCAGAGCTGCCTTTCCTCCCCATCTGGGGTTTCCTTCTTGTTCGTTTTGGTTTTGTGATGTGCAGAGTTAGTAGCTTACCCATAAGAGACTCCTTGAGTCCTGAAGACCCGGCTCCCTTCAGCACATGGCTGCGTGCAGGGTTTGTTCTCTGTTCCTTCCAGCTGTCACCTGCTGCTCGAGCCTTGACTCCAGGACAGGGCAAAAACTGTGATTTATAGAATCATAGACTAGTTTGGGTTGGAAGGGACCCTTAAAGGCCACCTGATCCAACTCCTCTGCAAGGATCAGTGACATCTTCAACTAAACAAATTTGTTCAGAGCCCTGTCCAACCTGGGTTTGAATGTTTCCAGGGATGGGGCTCCTACTACCTCTCTGGACAACTTCTGCTAGAGAAGTTCTACCTCACCACTCTCATTGTAAAAAATTTCTTCCTAATATCTAGTGTAAGTCTGCCCTCATTTAGTTTAAAACCATTATTTGATGCTCATGGAGATGTTTACCAACCTTAATAATTCTGTGACTCTCTTACAGCTACCACCATCCAACCAACAGTGTCCATACAGCAGGGAAGGTGTTCTGGGCCTTTTGATGCTGCTGTGTGTTGCAGCAGGGAGGTGGTCTGCTCACACCTTGTTATTTACCCCTCACCTGTGTGATTGATCCCTGTCCTTTCACTTCTTGTTCTTAGTTTGCTCTTTTTTTTACCCTCCTCTCGCCTCACTGTGATGGTAGAAACAGTGAATTACAGGCTCTCTGCATAAACTGTTTTGTCACCTTGGTGTCTGGTTGGATTTTAAACACAAGTGAAAGGCTCTGAGCACTTTTACTTGCTTTACAGGTAATTACCGTTCGGCTCTAAATGACGCCATCCAAGCCAAAAAGCTGAAGCCCACTCATCTCAAAGCCATCATAAGAGGTGAGAGTTAAAGTTGGTGTTGTTGCATGGAGCAGCAGGGGCATCCTTTCCCAACACTTGGCTGTGTTAACTTTACTGATTGTGCTGTCATTGTTGCCAGCCCAGAAACAGACTGTTGTTACTTGTTTCTTTGTTTCCTTACATGTTTCTGGGTGTGTAATAATTGTGTTTATAAGGTTTAATTACTGTAGGCATCATACGTTATTTCTGGACAGAATTAATTTCAGAAAGGGAAAGCAGTTACTGGAAGAGATCTCTTCACTTGTTATTGCTGTTTCTCCCCAAAACAGAGCTCTGCCTTTTGCGTTGCATTTTCAATCAAAATATCCTTTTGTTCTTCATCTCCTCTATCTATCAGAGGCACTGAACCTGTTTCTGTAGAGTGCAGCATAACTTTTCCTGTTTTCCACAATGCTGTTTGTGGGGTCTGTTCTTTTTTCCCACTCCATAGAAATCCCCTTTTTATTTTTCCTAGGAAGATAAATACTGGAATGTTAATTACAATGATAAAACATTGTTTGTAACAGACACTTTTAGCATAATTCTGCTGATTTCTGTGACTAAGTGATACAAGAACTGAAAATTTTAAATTTTCTTCTTAACTGATCTGCTGGAAGTTTCTGGTTGAACATGACCCCACAAGACAAAAAAGTTTAGTGCAGAAGCACCAGGCCTAATGCTGTCTTTACAATCACCTCTTTTGTAGTAGTTGTACAATGACTCCAACACTGGAAACTTACAATATTAATCCTTCCAGGAGCTCTCTGTCACATGGAGCTAAAGAATTTCTTGGAAGCAATAGCATGGTGTGAGGAAGGTTTGCAAGTAGACTCAAAAGAGAAAAAATTTGTGGAAATAAGAGCTAAAGCTGACAAATTAAAGGTAAATATGAAGGCAGCCTGGCATCTGCAGTGCTTGTCTCTTTGGGATCCTTGGAGGGAGGGTGCTCCATCCAGGTTTCTTTGTGGTGTTATGTCCCCAGGCAGGATTGAGTGGTGGTTTCTTTTTTAGTGTGTTGAGATGTGCAGGGGAAGGAGCTGGAGGGGACAATCTCCTTTTCCTGGGGACCCAAACTGATTTCTCCACCCTTGTCAGGGAGGAGCAGTGATGGGCACTGACTTGCTTTGTGTGACCACTGTCCATCCTTTTCTTACCTGTAGCGAATTCAGGAGCGGGATGCCAGGAAAGCAAAGGTGATGGAGAGCAAAGAGCAGTGTCAGAAGGAAATTTTGCTTGCAGCAATAAAGGTGAGTCACTGAGAGGGGCTGGTTTTGTGTGGTTTGGGTTTTTTAGGAGCTCTCTCATTTTTCTCTAGAAGTTGGTTCTCATACATTGGCTTTTGAGGGCTAGAGCAAAAAACATTGAGTTAAAACCATGATTCTCCAGATCTGCATGGCTCTAGCCCCACCTCCCAGCTTTCTGTATTTCAGGTAACAACTAATGCAAAATACAGACCCAGTGTTAGGAGATGGGCTGAGCTATGTGAGTGCTCTGGCTGCTGGGCTGTAGCATTACATCAGCCCAATGAACCTGGCTTTCTTTGCTGCCCACAGGCATTAATTCTGTGGAAGAATAGAAGATAACCAGTAGAGTAGAGAAGGAATCAGTCCTGGATCCTCTCCTTCCTCAGTGAATGTTTAAACTACATTAAAATATTTTGGGCTCTTACATGCAGTCAGATCTCTTCTGCTGTTGTCTTTCCAGGAAAAGAGTGAGCTTTCTTCAGTTCTCTGAAAGAGTAGATGTTCTCAGGAGCTGGTGTGTGTAGTTGCACCCTGTAGTGATGCCTGGCAGGCCCCAGAGAAAAGGATTTTAGATGCATCCCTTTCCACATGTTTTCTCAGGCTCTTCTCTCCACATGTGGGCCTTTTTGGTTCCCACCTCTCCTCATTTGTTTAGGAGGAGTCTGGATACCTGGCTGAGGTTCTGGGTTCTACTGGGAGGTCCAGTCACCTGGTTTGGATGGCATGTTTAAGAGCTGGCTCATTAACAAGGACAACATTATCTGACCTCTAACTGATTGCTAATTTTTTGTTCTTATTCTCCTCACCATAACTGTTAGATTTTTAGTTGGTTTTTGTTTTTTTTTCCCTCCCTCCCCTGCAGGAAAGAAATATCAAGCTGGTTCTTGAGCCTTCAGATGAAGAAGAGGAAGTGTCAGATGGCCTGGCTGAGATATCCTTAGATGGGTTCCACTCTGACAGTGCCACGGGGGCAAAGGTGCACTTAGATGCTGATGGCAACCTGAACTGGCCTGTCCTATTCCTGTACCCTGAGCATGGGCAGACAGATTTCACTGTGGCTTTTCATGAGAACTCCAGGTAAATGCACTGCCAGCTGCATTCTTGCATAGAGGAGCTGTTTGAGCAAATGAGAACAGGCAGCAGGTGAAACACTGCCATGCTGGTGGAGCAGTTCCAGATTTCTGATCACTCAGCTGACCCTGCTTTTGAGCAGGAGGCTGCACTAGATGACCTCCTGAGGTCCTCTCTAACCTGAATTATTGTGTGATTTGCATAAATTAGTAGTGCAGACAAACACATTTAGTGGCTAAAGAGGCTTGCAGTGCAAGTTCAGACCAGTAATTAATTAGTGGCCGGGGGTACCTGTGACCCATCCACACGTGTGGATTTTAGAGATTCATTAAAGTGTCGTTTCAAAGCCCTGGTGTCTCAGAAATAAAGGTTAAACTTAAAAATTATGAAAAGCTTCCAAAGCGGGCCTCTTATAACCAGCAGTGACCCCAGAGTTCTCCTAAGGGCTTTCAGCAGATCTGACTGAAGTGCTGCAGAGCTTTCAGACTGTGAGTGACTGGCAAGCTGGGAATTGCCCTCTCCTTGATGTTAACTTCAATTTCTGATCTTGTAGTGTTAAACAGACTTGGAATTTGTAACTTGTTGTTTGTTTGTTGGTAGACAAATTCCTCAGATCTATTAATGAGTTTAGGACTTAAAATTACAGTGCAAGCAGGTTAGTGAAGTTGTAGTACTTTCATGGTAGTGTTCACTGTGCCTTTTTGTGACTAAAGGAAGTGGAAATGGATTTTTAGAACAAACTGGCCTCCAGCACTCCTCAAGTACCAAAATAAAGAAGCCTTTGACACACAGACATATTCTCATCACTCTGATCTGGTGAAGCATGGGACTGTGTTGAAGGAAAATCCATTTTAGACAAAATGCAGGGTGTTTATTTTGACATCTTTTTCAGCGTGAAAATGTAAAGTTAAAAATAATCTGTTGTTACACTGCTTAAATTTGAAGCCAATAACCTGAGTTACAACAGGGCCTTGGATTCATTGGGAAAGTGATGAGTTTGAAGGGAAGGAACTATTGGTGGTCTAAACTTACTTTCAAAATACTTACTTATTAAGTCTGTTGTTTAATTTGCTAATGTATTTTTGCCATCATTCAAATGCAAGTATACAAGTTACTGAAGCTGAGAACTTTGTCTAAGCTGACCGAGTGTGTTTTGGCTTTTAGGTTTATTGATCATTTAATGGTGATGTTTGCTGAGTTACCTCCTTGGGATTCAGAAAAAAAATACCTTCCCAACAATCTTGAGGTGAGAAGTTTGACTTTTCTTCAGTTTCAGAGTTGTTGTGTTGTAGTTTTTTTATTTCTGGAGTGAGAACGTGCACAGCTCTGAGGGTATGAAAGTGTTGGCATCTGTTTACAGTACACAGATGTGAAACAAGAGAGCTATCCTCACTTATAAACTCAAACCTTGCCCACATGTGCTGACAGAATTCACTTTTGAAAATGGAAGTTGTCTTCCACTTACATTGTATTTGACAGAAAGTATTTATAGATATTGCTTAGATTCCATCTTTGTAACAATAATTAAGATTTAAGTCATCAAGCTAATAAGTGGCCTGTTTTTTTAATTGCATCGTGGAGTTGCTCAATGCAAATAAGAAAATATTATTTTAAAAATAGTTTATTTTCAGAACTAAGTGGAGTTACTTAAGCACATTATCAGATCAAGATAATATATCTCTATTAACACTAGCAAAGGTGGGTTGTGAGTTGGTTGTGGCTGCAGCAGGTTTTGAGAATTTTTCTGAAGTTGTACGTAGAAGGATATGAATGTTTATTTTTCATTTTCCACTTCAGTGTCATCTGTGCCAGGCAGCAGCACAGCCCTGTGTACAGTGAACAGATAGGTCCAGAAGGACAGTGGCTGTGTACTTTTCCAGGTTAAATCCTATGTGTATTTACAGTCTAAGGCACCATTGCTGGATTTTAATCTCTTAAATCAACTCTGTTTTGTTCAAATACCTCTAAACCCACTCAGTTTATCTCATAGCATTGCTGCATTTCACCTGTTATAAAGCAGCCCTTAGATTTGTATTGATTACCTGTAAAGCATGGGAGCATCCAGTGTATTTTGCCTTCCTGCTGCTACTGCCAGGACAACCTGAGCTGGTTTATAGAGGGAAAACTTGGAATTCACACAAACCAATTTCTGTTGCTGAATTTTGCATCTGACAGTCAGGTCAAGCTACAGAGGTTTGATAAACCCTCAGCTGATAATGGTGTGCTGTTACTGGGCTTTCAGCACCTTAGTGCTTTCCTTCATGTAACTTAGGCATTGGGTAACCCCCCAATTTTTTTCCAGCTCTATTTCGAAGATGAAGAAAGAGAAGAAATGTATGAGGTGAACCCAGAACACACATTGCTACAAGTGCTGCAGCATGAAAGGTGAGGCTGTACTGTCCATGTCCAGGGGGAAAAAAGGCAAAAAGTGTGAGCTTTAAGTCCAGTTTGTTCTTAAATAGTCCTAACTCTTCTCTGACTTAATAGTCCTGCCTCTTGAAGGTATAAAGCTGCATGGATTGATTTTGTGCCTGGCTTTAGCGACTTACATATGTTTTCCCCCCAAAAAATGAACAACTCTTTCCAGGGCTGGGTGGAGATGGGAAAGGGAGCTGGGCACAGCTGAGCAGCACAGAAGGGCTATTCCAGATCCCATCTACACAATACTACTTTAAAAAAAAAAAAAAGAAAGAGGAAAACAGGCAGCAGCCTATAAAGAGCATGTTGAAGGTTAACAATGCTCTGGCTGTTCATACTGCTGTGTGAGCAGCCCCTGGCGCAGCACACAGCACTGCTCTGCTCTGAAACTGCCTTTAAAGAGTTGTGCTGCTACTGAGAGAGAAGAATTTGCTGTTTGTGAAGCCAAAAAGTTCCTGTGCAGGCTGTGCTGTTGAGTTACACCATCTCGTAGCTGGCTGGAGCTGCTGCACAGCGTGGGGGGCTCGGTCTGTCGCAGTGGGAGCGGGATCTCTGTCACTCCATAAAACTCAGCAGTGTCCATAAGCCCTCAGATTTCAGGCTGTAAGGGCAGTTGCAAAAGAACCCTCCTTCCAGAGGGAGAATAACAGCTGCCTTAATTAAAAGAAGCTGTTGGGAGATGAGTTGATTCATAAAACACTCCTCCTCAGATGTGCTTAGCCCTGGCTCCAAGAGGCTCTGCTGATCAGCACAAAAGCTCGTCACCAGCCTTTGGGAGGTCAGTCTTTATGGAGCTGGGCAGGAGTCGCTTGCTTTGCAGGACACTGGGCCAGCTACAGTGAAGCCAATGACTCCTTTTAATCTTTGCAGGTATTTTGTAAAGGCTGGGACCCCGACAGTTTTGGTATTTGCCAAGCGTTCTCCTTTCTCTAAGAAATACTTCTCTGGCAAGAAAGTGCATCGGCTGTAATGAGCAAGAAAGAAACAAGGAATCCTGTGCAAGAGGCTGCTGTTTGTTAGCCTAGCTCCAGGCTGCAAACTTCTGCTTGAACAAAAATACCTTGCACTCTTCAGGGGAGGAAAATAATCTTGGCACACAGGGAAACTTCCAGGGGAGCAGCATAGGAGAAGGAAGGGCTAACATGAGGGGATTATTTGTTTAAAAGGGAACCCAGCTGGCTTGCAGAAGGTCTCTTCTATGATAGGCTTGCATGTGGTTTTGAAATAACCCTGAAGCAGTGCCAAATACTAGCTGTGGTTGCAATATAACAGCAGCTGGGAATGTTCTCCCTT
The DNA here is from genome assembly GCA_013397075.1 of Rhabdornis inornatus. Lineage (NCBI taxonomy): Eukaryota > Metazoa > Chordata > Aves > Passeriformes > Rhabdornithidae > Rhabdornis > Rhabdornis inornatus. The sequence continues at coordinate 1,944,074 of VWZS01010362.1, read as the reverse complement.
ACCTGGGAAGAATCACAGATTTGCTCAGAGGTGGGCTGTTGCTGCTGGGGTTTAACAGCAGTGGCCTGGGGAGATACCTGCCTGCTGCAGAGGGGTGGATGTAGTCAGGTTCCTGCCTGGGACTCAGCAGCTGCTGTTTTGTCACTGCTTGGCTGTGCTGCTGGCCAGGGTACAGCAGAGCTCTTTGTTTGGAGCAGTGCTTCACTGACCCTTTTGATACCTTACGGAATGTCCTACAGGACCTGGAATAAACATGGCTATTTTAAGTAGACTGACTTCTGCCTAATGAATGAGACAACTTTTTTTCTCACCTTGTGAAATACCAGAGAATGACAGACACTGGTTGTAAACCCCAACATAACACCCTTATCTGTTACATTAACTGGTACAGCAAACATACAGGGTCTTCTGCACTTCTGTATTAGCATTTGGCTTTTATTCTCAATCTCTCATTTCTTTCTCTTCTGCAGTCTCTCTCTATGACTGCAGGAATACACTGCAGCTTTAGACACAGCTGATGCATGGGGCATTAGAAAGCTGTTCAGCCATAAAACACTCCTGCTTTGATTACAGAGGCTGGCTGCAGGCAGCTCTAGAGAAAACATTTCCATTTCACTATTCCTAAATTCCTGCACCGTGCACAAACACAGCAAGAGTATCTCCACCTGAAGATGCTGCAGTTTAATGTCCAAAGCTTAGGGTTGCTTTACAGCAGGGCCAGCCATCACCTGGCAGTGTCCTGGCCTCAGAGGGCAGAGAGCTGGGCAGCCAGGTGGTGCAGGCTGAGCCCATTGCACAGGATGCACAGGAAGTTGCAGAGGGAGGACAGGGCGTGGTAGAGGGCAAAGCGCCGGGCCAGCTGCCTGTAGCCAGGGTTGGAGGCTCGGAGCTGCCTGCGGGGCTCCCTGGCTGCCAGCCCCAGCTCCTGCCCCAGCCCCTGGCTGCTCTCCACCAGCTGCAGCTCAGCCACCACGTCGGAGGTGACCTGCCCGAACCACTGCGTGTTCAGCACGGAAGCGGCGATGCAGATGAGAAAGATGATGATCTGCAGAGGAGCAAAGCCCCCCGTGAGCACCTCTCAGGTGTGGTGGGTTAAATCACTCCCCCAGGCCCCCTGGCTCGCTGCAATTTGGGTGTTTGTGGGGTTCTCTTAACCAGAGCCCTGCATGGATCAACATGGTTTGCAAGCCAGGCAGTGGAGCAGAGGAAGGGGTTGGGGCTGTGGCCAGGAGGGGCTACCTGGGCCGTGTGCTCCTCGCCGAGCCGCTCGCTGGGGTGGGACATGGCAAACAGGGTCAGGTTGAGGAAAGCACAAGTGGAGCTGATGTGGAAGTAGTAGGGGAAGAGCTCCCGCTGGATGGAGCCGAAGGTGTGGCGAGGAAGGTGCCTGCTCATCACAAACCCTGGGAGGGCAAGAGCAGGTGAGTGCTGGGGCAAAGCCCCGTCCCCTGTGCCACCCCCCTGGGCAGAGAGCACAACACAGTCCAACCTACCGGCCACGAAGGTCACCCAGACCTGCATTCCCCAGGAGGTGGAGAGGAAAAGCAGGTGCAGCAGTTTGATGGTGTGGGAGGGCTCCGTGTCACTTGCCACGGCGTCCTGGATGGGGACAGGTCCCTTCATGGCAGCCAGGTGACCCCAAATTCGGCACTGAGCTGTGGTTGCTGCTGTCACCTTGCTGCTCGCAGGGCAAATGCAGTTCAGGTTCACAAACCTGCTTGCTCAGGAAAAGCTTTGGAGCTGGCACAGCCCCGTCCCAGCCTCACCACCACACACCCTTTGCCTGGGCTGCAAACTCGCTGTTCAAACCCCTGGTATCTCAGGGGCAGGGCACTGCGTCAGCACCTGGGAACCAGATGGTTGGGGTGGACTTTTGGCAAAGTCCAGCCAACGCCCCGACTGACCCCTGGCAGCAGGGACGAGCAGAAAGTCAATAAAAAGGGGAAGAGAAAAGCCGTAACAAATACTCCTGCCCACGCTGTGGCCATCAAAGAGGCCTCTTGGCCAGGGGGAAGCCCCCCTGTTTGAAAACAGCAGCAGCTTCTGCACTGTTTAACCAGAAGCCTGGGGGTTCAAAGGAACAGAGGGGCTCTGGGCTCACCCCACTGCCCCAGACCCTGCAGGAGAGCACGGGCAGCAGTGGGTGGAAGGAGGCTTTGAAGGAGCTGCCTGATCCACTGCAAGGAGCGCTCTGACAATTAATTAAAACAAAGCTTCTGGGAGTAGCCCATCAATACTGCTGCCTGCAGAATTCCTCCTCCTCCTCCCCTTGGCTGGTCGCCTCGGGGCATGAATTACAGCAAGGCTGGCCTTGTGAGAGACACTGCCGTCTAATTCTATCCCACTCCTGCAAAGCAGATAAATATACCCTGTATTGTGATATATTAGCTCCATGTATTTATTTAGGCATCCATAAAATCAGGTCCTTAAACCTTCTCATGATGGCAGCACACTGGAGAAGGCGCCCACATCCAGCCTGGAGTGCTGGCATGTAAATCCCCAGCTGTCTTCACGGCCTTTTCTTTTCCAAAACCTTGGCATTTTGGGGATTTTTCCCTGCTCCATCCTCCAGCAGCCCCTGGATGGCAGGGGCCCAGGGAAGGTAGCCATGGTGCTTAGGTGGGGCTTTGTTCCCTGCATCATCCTGGCCAGGAAGGCAGTGATGGGCTCTGCCAGCAGCCAGCACAGATCCCTGCTGTTCCCAAGGTCCCAGATCTGCCTCTCCAAATGATTCCTGTCTCCATGCAGGAATTAGCACTTCCAAGGTGTTTTCATGCTAAGAAGCTGCAGGTTGGAGGGTTGCTCAGAGCAAGGGGAAACTCTTTTGGTTTTTTTTTCTCAAGGGCTTAAGAGAAATGGTGATTGATTGCTGATTTGGTCCCAGAGCAGTGCATTCAGGGAGGGCAAAGAAAGGGCTCTGGGAAAGGCTGGTAAGATCAGTCACCAGCAGGTCCCTCCTTCTCTGTGGGATGAGGCAGTGGAGATGAGTGCTCCAGGGATGCTCTAAGATGCCCACTCCTGCTGTCCATGCCCCCCTGAGGGCCAACAGATGCTGTAGGGCTGCAGTTTCCTTCCAGAAGCACAAAGCACACTCTACCGTGCCCCCAGGTCACTCCTGCTCCATCACCCTGCATCCCCAGGGACCCAGCCAGGCTGGAGCCAGGGCTGACCAGGGCCTCCCAGCAAGAAAAAGCACAATACTTAAGGAGAAGGAGAGGTCAGTTAAAGTTTAATGTTCAGGCAAATACATCATCCCCTCCACTTAATCAAGCAGCAGCAATTCCTAGTAGAAAGGATGGCTCTCCTCCTGGTGATAAAAAGGCAGGATTGCTCAGAGTTTTGGGAGATAAGAGGGCTCTATAAAAATTGAATGTTTTGTACTATGTTCAGCCTAAGATGGGTCGGGGCACAGCCATGCCAGGCCTTGAGCTGAGATGTTTATGGTGGGAGATACAGCAGAGATTAGGGGTTTATGGCCACAGCCAGCCCAGGGGTGGGAGCCACTGGCTGGTGGCCACAGGGGAGGGCCAGGAGCTCCTTCTGCTTATAAACTGTGTGGGGAATTTGGGTAACAAAGAGACTGGGTGCTGCAGAGGGACACCTGGGGTCCTGGAAAAGACCCTGAGGTCATTTCTGGTACTCCATGGCCTCACCTCACCCTGAGTACAGCATCACCATCACTTGCTCATGGTTAAGCTCTACAAAACCCATCCTTGGGGTTAAGCACAAGGCTCTACAGGCACAGGCAAGGGCATAGCTGGCATCTCTAAAACCTGCTGTGCCCAAAGCTCTGTGTCTCTAAGGGCTTCCAGGGCTCCCTCATATTCCAGCAGGCAGCAAACCTTTCAGAAACCTCAGTGCCATCAGAAAACCTCTGACTGTGTGACCCAGGAAAGCCTGGGAGGGGGCTCTCCACAGGCCTGTGGCTGAGAGCAGATGTCCCCTGTGCTGTGACTGATGAGTAGCACTTCCACTGTCACCCCTGCTTCATTCTGTTGGCTTTCCCAGACTTAAGGGAATAAGGTTTGGCTCTGTCTTTTTCTTTTTCAGCACCTCTGAGGCAGTTTGGGGTTTACATCTCAAGGTGTTGGTGCACTCACCGGGGGGGACAGGGAGGGCTGTCCCAGACATGACAGCAACACCCACAGGCAGTCCCCAAAAGCCACTTGCATGGAGCACCACCCCTTTCCTGCAGCACAATCCTGCCTCAAAGGACCCTACCTCCACCTGAGCCCCAGGTGTGCTGTGGGTGCAGGATCCCTGCTCCAAGCTCTCCACACAGCAAGCCCCTGGAGCAGACGCTCACCCAGAGCACATATGGATGTTTGTCCTTTCAAAACACTTTTACTGCTGCTCCTTCCACAGCCCCATGGGTAGGATTTCAGCCCAGGAAGAGCAGGGGCTGTTTGCCAGCCCTGCCCAGGAAAAGGAGCAGCACTGGGGAGAGTGGGATGTTCCACCAGCCATCCCTACATCAGGGAGGGGTACAGCACCCCCCCCACATCACTGCCTTTGCTGCCTTAAAAGGAACCAGTTATGCCCCACTAAGAACTAATAAAAAAAAAAAAAATCTGGTTTGGGAAGATTTTGGATCATATAAAGATTCAAGTAGCATTAAGTGAACTAGAAAACCAAGTCCTGTACATCAGCTTATAAAATTTCTAAATAAAATTTAAAAAAGAAGGAAGAAAAGGTATGACATGTCAGTGCAAGGGGATGAGGTCGTACAGTAATGCCCCTCCTCCCCAGCCCCTGGGACCAAAGCCCCCAGGGAGGCAGGGCCTGGGTGCCACCATCCCACGTTCCCTTCCACCACAGAAGTGTCCCCTCATCTGTCTGTCCATCTGTCAGCAGGGGGCCATGGCTCTAGAAGTCCTGCAGCTGTGAGATCAGGTCCTGCTTGTTCTTCAGCAGGAACTTCTCACAGGCTTCAAAGGTGGAGCAGATGTCAGAGGACAGTCCTGCCACGTTGGTGGTGACGTAGTTGAGGTACCCCGGCATAACCTGGTTGTAATAAGCCACCTGCAAGGCACAGGACAAGGTCAGCAGGGGCACAGGGGAGGGAGCAGCCTCCCCCATGGGCTGTGGAAACGCAGCCACAGCACCCACCTTGCTCATCTCCTTTGACTCCGGCCAAATGCAGAAGCCGGAGCAGAGCGTCTCCCCGCGCGTGAATTCGTCTCTGGCAGGGTGGGTGGGCAGTGTCACCGACCGAAAGGCCACCACGTAGGGGTCCCTGGGGACGAGAGAGCCTGGTGAGCTGGCACAGCTTGGATGGCAGGGAGCAGGGGTGGGGCTGGACACTCACCCCTTGCTGCAGGGCTTGCGCCGGGACGCCAGGATAACGAAATCCTGTGGTTTTTTCTCATTTCTGAGCTTCTGGCTCACCACGTGATAGATCATGTCATCATCATCGACCTTCTGGACAAGCTCAGCACTCCTATGATGGGGACAAGTCACAGAAGCCCTGCTGTACCTCCTGAATCTGGGCCTTACACATTTACCAACCCAAAATATTTGGGGGGACCCAAAATAGGTGTTTGCTCCAGCAAAGCACAGCCATCAGCCCAGATGGAGCCAGGACAGCAACACACAGTGACGGGTCTCTAAGGGCAAGCAAGGCACCACGCTGGCTCCCAGGGATGCCCAGAGGGATGCTCAAGCACAAGGCTTGAGCCTGGGGTGTGTTTTTTGGGGAGGCTGCAGCACTCACACGTAGTGGCTGTCCCACTCGTGCCGGCGCCGCAGGTTGGAGAGCAGGGAGAAGGCTCGGCTGGCCGTGATGCAGACGGATATCTCAATGCGGAAGGACAGGAACTTGTCCTCCTCCAGCGTGTACATCCTCACCTGGGGAAGCACAGGGCACAGCTGGGACTTTTTCCCACTGGGGTTGCCCATGTTTTGGGGCTGAGGGAGAAGGGACAGGGTTTAGTACCTTCTCCTTTTCTCTGGCCAGCACCCAGTTCGCTTTGGCCACAAGCATCTTCAGCGCAGAGACGTTGTTGTAGCTCAGATAAACCTGGGGCAGGGGCAGCATGTCAGGGGCAGGAGGGGGAGCAGGAGGAGGAGCAGGAGGCAGCAGCTCCCACAGGGGATCATCCTACCTTGTTGCTTTGGTCCCAGGGCACGGAGAGCGGCACCTCGGTCTGTTTGCAGGAGACGACGTATTTTCTGCAGCAAAGGAACAGTTTCCCTTATGAGGGGACACAAACCACCCCCAGAATGTCCCTGCACCCCAGTGCTGAGCGTCCCTTTCCTCCTTCCTCCATCCCAACATCCCACTCGTTTTGCTGCTCACCGGTCCAGCCGAATTTTTTTCCTAGCACTGGCTTCTCTGTACCTCCTTTCTCCATCCTGATAAATGGGAAAAGGCAATTAAGTTAATAGGAAATGGAGGATGAAAAAAAAAATCACATCTTTTTGGGAGTGGGTAAACATTCAGCAGGGAAGGGCTGGAAGGTGAAGCTTCCCCTTGCTTGCCAGCTGCCACCCTGCCCACAATGCAGTGATGGTCAGTGATTAATTGTGAGTTATTCCAGCATTGTCACCATTGCTCTGATCAAGTGATGGGCATTGGCACATTAGGGAAAACCCTTGTTGTGGCACAGCCCCTGAAAAAAAAAACTGGTGTACCCTAGCACCTGCAAATGTCCTCTACTGGGGAAACAAAAGCCAAAAAAAAGCAACTTATTTTGAAAAAAGTGCTAGTGTGGTGTTTCAAAGTAGATGAGAGGAGGTTTCAGGGGGCCCGACTTTGGCCATGAGATGATCTCCATCACAGTGGGAGATCCTAGTTTTAAGGCATCAAAAAAATCAGGGAGTTGGACAAGGATCAGCCCAGGAGAAGCTGAGACACATGAGTGTTTGCTTTGCTGCTGTGCTTGCATGAGAGATTTCCTAAAATATTTGGATCCCAGCAAATTATGGGATTAGGATACTTTGAAAGGTAAAAAACAACCTCAACATTCCTTCCCTTAAATTATAGAAAAGATGAGCTGGAATTTGCAGGCAATACTCTGGTAAGCCTTGCATGGCTAATACGTCTCCATCTCTTGCACAGGCAAGTGGTTTATTTTATTAGTTATACCGAGCAATCAATTTAATTCACTTGCTATCGAGCAATTTCATTTCCATCATCATAAAACTGCATTTGTTTTGCTGAGTGGGATTCCCGGGGGTCCCATGCTGCCAAGCTGGGGGGAAGCAAGCCGTGCTGGTCCTTACCCCTGGCTCGGGTGCCACCATGGGCAGCGTGCAGGGATGCCCCTCCTGGTCCAGCACCACGAAGGTCATGAAGGCGCTGTTGATGTGCCTGCGGCTGATGGACATCTCCTGGCCATAGGCCTCGGCACAGACCCCCACCTCCATGCTGCCAGAAAGAAGGGATGAGGGAGCAGAAGGCTGTGGAGAGGGTGGGAAGGGGATCCCCACCACCAGCACCCACCTGTTTTTGAAGGCGTTGTTGACGATGGCTTTGAGCACCAGGCGGTCTCCAACTTGTGATGGTCCCCGAAAGTGGAACATCTCAATGGCCCTCAGTGTGGGGTGGGCATGGCACAGCCGGCTGTGGGGACAGGTGTTACCCCCCAGTTGTGGCCCCATGCCATGGCAGCCCCATGCAGCCTCCCCGACCCAGCCAGAGACAAGGAGACCCCAAAAAATGTCACTCCTGGATTCCAGTGGCCAAAGCCAGCCATGAGAAGGAACAATGAGCCAGTCAACTGCAATGAGTATGAACATTTCCCTGGGGTCCCTAAGCACCACACACGTGTGGGACTCCCTGTGCAGTGTCACCCATGGGTGGCCTGCTGGGGACTATCCCATTGGAGAATCCCTATGCTCCAGCTGTGGCCAGACCCAGCCGCACGTGTCTCCTCCAAGCATGTCATCCCCTGATCCTGAACCCCTTGTTGGGTCACCTGGCTGCAATGGTGGCCACGTTCTCCATCCAGGCCATGATTTGCCCACCAAAGGTGTTGCCCTGGTGGTTGGCATGTGGAGGCAGCACCAGCTCCACGCTCTCCACCCGCGTCCTTTCCGCCGGCACCGCCCCACTGCCGTCCCGCGTCTCCCGCTCTGCCACAGGGGGATAACGGGGTTCAGTGTGTTGTATGGCCACCAGGACCCCTCTCCCAGCACCCCACCAGCCCTTGTTCCTCTCCCCACAGCTGCCCCCCTACTGCATTAACCCTCCCCAAACCTCCAAGCCTGGGAGTCTGGGATGGTGGGGCTGATCCCTACCCCACCATGGCCAGGGCATTCCCAAAGCTCCATGTGGTGATCACCACCAGCATCCTGCTGAGGAAGTGGGATGTCACCAGTGGGTTTCAGGGCTATTTTGGGAGCCCAGGCTGCAGGGCACAGTACCAGTTTCCTGGGGGCTGCTGGTGAGAAGGTCCTTGAGGGTGTCTTTGTGCACCAGGCGCATGCGGCGGCGCTCAGCAGCGATGCTGTACTCGATCTTCTCCTCCTCTGTCTGTGGGGTCAGCGGCTCCAGCCTCACCTGCAAAGGGATGGAGCAGGGTGCAGTCCTGCTGGGGACCAGCAGCAGCAGAGAGCAGGTGCCCTCCATGCCCAGAGAGGGGCCAAGAGCCACCCACCACGCATCTCCCAAGCATGGGACAGGGGATCCCTGGCCCATGAACAGCAGCTGCCATGATAGAAAGCTGAGCCCAACCCAGCCCCACAGAGGCCATTTCCTTACTGCCTCTGTGCAGCAGGCAAGAGTCCTCCCAGGCACCAGCCACTGCTCACCTTGCTGCCCAAGGGGCCCTGTGCCACGAAGGTGGCGTACGCCTTGCAGATGCTGCAGTGCTTCCCACTGCACAGGTCTTCATAGCTCACCTGGATGCCCACCTGGGAGAGGGCACAGCACCCCTGAGAGCTGGCTCTGTTCCCCAGGGACCCACATCCCACCACGCAGCCCTGGCCAGAGCCAGCCAAAAACGATGAACACATGGGATTAAAGCTGGGAACCGTGGGAGGATTTGGGGATTTGGCCACATGGCTGGTGGGGATGGGCACACAGCAAGGGGGGCAGGGGCAGGGACACACACCAACCTCCATGCTGGAGTTAAAGGCTCGGTTCACTTTGGCTTTGATGTTGACAACTTGCCCAACGCTGAAAAACAGGAAGAGGAGAAAGAATGTGGGATTACTGGGGGACAACAGCCACTGAGCAGCTCCCTCTGAGGTGCCACGGCATTCCAGCTCACTGGTGAGGCTGTGGTAAGGCTTCCTGGGACTGTGGGACATGCCAGATGGCCAGCAGGACGTGGGGACAGCCACCCCTGAGATGTGAGAGCAGTGATATATCACCCCTGAGCAGCTGTGTGCAAGTGGTCGCCAGGTCTGGGGTGCTGCCAGGACACCCGAGGGGTGCAGAGGTGCCCAAGACTTACTTGGCAACCCCTCCCCACGTGGGCATGGACATTCCTGCCAGAGCAAATGGCTTCTCCAGCCTTGCATCCACTGTCCTGCACAATTGGACCAGCCACGGGCCTCCCCACAAGCGATGGAGATGCTGGGAGATGGCGGAGTCCAGCCAGGGGCATTTTGCATCATCTCCTAAATGAAACATCTGCTGGCAGCAAACTGCTGCTCTCCTCTGTGCCTTCAGCAGGCTTCAGAGTACACATACAGACAACTCTGGCCCTGCAGCCTGAGCTACACCAGACTGGTACCCATGGAATGAGCAAATTTAACTTTTTAATGACCCCGATAGCAGTCTTTACCAAATACATTTTTAAATCAGAAATATTCCTCATTCCCCAAAAGAGGCCAGTGCCAGAAAACTCAGTGGAAAAATAAACCCTGTAACCACCACTTCTCAAAACCAGAAGAGAGGGAGAGTCAGAGTGTGCCTTTGCACATGACTTCAGGCTACAAATGAGCTCTGTAAATGACATGCTCTGCACATTGGCTCTGGCTGGAGCAGGAGTGGCATGAGCTGGTGCCTCTGGCCATCCCCCAGCACGGACCCTGGGCTGGTGACATGCCAAAACGTTAGCAGGGTTACGTGAGCAGCCTCTGTCCACATGCCATGCCACGTCAGTGGGGTTAAGGCTCCCAACTCACGGCAGCGCTGTGCTAGGCTGGCTGCTCTAGGGCCAAACACGTCCGTACCCGACACCGCTCCTCCCGTCCCGCTGCCCAGCAGGGCTTACAGACGGCTGGCTGGGGCATAAAGAGAAAGCAAACGTGGGGAGAGGGTTAGAGGCCATGGAAGCAGCCAGATGGATGCTCTGGATGGGTTCGTGGCGAGGGGCATGCAAGGGCAAGGGGCCAGGCAGGCAGACTGGCAGCCCCACATGTCTATATATAGCCTCAAAAATACTTTATCTTCTCTGTCCTTATCAAACAGTGGAAGGCAGAGCCATAAATGCCACACAAAGCCCCACTCAAGGGTACGTGTGATCCTCCCCAGAGTCTGCACTTCCACACAGGGATGGGGACAATCTGCTGCCCAGCCAGTGAGTTTTAAGCCAGTGATAATTTGGGGTCTCCTCTGTGCCCTCAAGCACCTCTAGCTCCTCCCTGCCTCTCCCCCAAAGAGCAAGGGCAGCAGAAAGCACAAACAGCTGGGCGAGGAGAACTGACACAAAACTCCTCCACCTTCCAACAGCTCTGCAGGAAATCCTTGCCAGGCCCCTTGCTCGGAGCCTTAAGCTGGACCACGGCAAGTGGGATCTGAGCCAGGAGCAGCACAAATTCCCTGCCCCCTTGGAGCAGTGCCCAGCTCACCCCAAGGAGGGACAAATGCTTTGCAGGGCTTGATGTAATGCTGAGCAGTGGCCTTGGGTCTGTTCTTCCCTGCTCCTGAAACCCAGGAGAGCTGGGGGAAGTGTCCCAGGAAAAGCTGCCCCCAGGAGCAGGGTATCAGCCCCAGTGGTGCCACCTCTGCACCACGGCTGCACCACATCCCCACACTGTGGATTTGCCATGGAGCTGAGCCCCAGGGTGATGGGCACCTCCTGTCAGAGGCCTAAAGTGTGAGTTCAGCATTTCCTGGGAATGACAGTAAAACACAAGAGTGAGTCAGACTTCTCAGTGCCAAACAAACCAGCTGACAGCCAGGGACCCCTGGTGCCTAGCCCAGCAGGCAGAGCTGCACAGCAGGGAGTGGCTGGACAGTATGGATCCCGTACTGCATGGATCCTATATGGCAAGGCAGGAACTGCTGGGCAGCATGGATCCTATATTGCAAAGATCCTATATAGCATGGCAAACCCCGGGGAGCCCCCTGGAATGGAACCCAGGTGAGAACAGACAGGCACAGGGGGGGTGGGGACTCTGAGAGATGAGTAAAGGTGGGTGGCAATACCTGGTCTTATTGGGGGTACAAAAGGAGGAGACTACTTCGGGAATGCTGGCTGGGAATGGTCTCAATACTGGGAGCCTGTGGTGGGTGGAACCTTGGGAGGGTTTATGTCCCCTCAGGTCAGGATAAACTTTGTCCCCTGACACAGGACGTCCCAAAGGCTCCGGGAATCAGAGGGGGCACCTCTGTGGGGCAGCACCAGGGGACACCAGGACCAGCCTAGGATGGAATTTTGACCAGGCAATGCCCAGCCTGGCATGTCACAAAGCCGGGAGGTCCCAGCTCCCCCAGCACCCGCTGGGTGGGTGAGCCCCACCACGCCTCAGCCACCCACACAGCCCCTCCAAAGGCATGATTTGCAAGATTTGACTTTTCCAGAGCACTAAATCAGAGCTATTTCCTGAACAAAGCCAGGGAGGAGCTGGCGTTGGGGGAAATACCGGGAAGCCAACGCAGCAGGACCTCCCCAGGCGACCAGACAGCGGATAAATCAGAGCAGACAGTCCATCCACAGCCCTGCAGCAGAGACTGAGCCTCAGCCCCTGGCTGCCCTGTGAGCCTGGCACTGCCACCACACCTCCTCCTCTCCCAGGAGCACTGCTCCAGCTCCAGCTCCTGTCCACGTTGCAGCTGGCAGATGGGAAAAACCCCTGTGTTCCCCTGCGCATGCCCTGCCAGTGGGGAGTATTTACCTAATGGTGTGCTCAAAATAGATATCATCCATGGAAGCCGTGACGCACGGGCAGCCAGCGTGTCTCTCGGCTGGAAAGGAAAAACAAACTGCATCAGCAACCTGCAGCAACGTGCTGAGGGTGCGAGGGCCACGAGGGCTCCTCTGCCCCAGGCTGGTGACACCGGTGACACCCAGCCAGGGTCCCTTTCCCTGCTGATGCCCATTGCTGTGTTTGCAGAGTGGAATTTGGGGTTTCTCCTCCACAGCACTGCAGGTTTGCAGATGTTCAACAGTTTAGAGGGTGTGCTGGTATTTGCTTTCCTTCCATAAGTTTGCAGCTGTGGAGATGCACCAGCAGCTGATTCTATCTCCCCATACACAGCAAATATTTCAAAGCTGCTCTGCCAGTGCAGCTTTCCCTTGGTACTCCAGGAACCTCAGGCTGCAAAACTGCTCTGGCAACCTCATCCAACTGCAGAATTGCACCCGTTTCCCTGTCATAACCTCCCCGTGCTTGGCTGAGCTGGTGAGCTCCATTGCTTCCTGCTGAGTGGAGGAGCTCAGCCCACTCCAGCTGCTGCTGGATGCCAGGGGTGCCACCAGCCCAGTCTCCCCATGCCCTGCACACCAGGCAAGGAAAAGGGCAGCATTATAGACGAAGCAGGTACAGATTTTGATCTGTCCCCAAGCCAGCATGCATGCTGCAGTGCACGTCTCCCCCCCTTCTTGTCCTGCTCCTGTTTTCTCTCTAATTACTCAGCAAAATGGCATGACGTGGGTCCCCAGCTGGCGTCACTCCGAGGCACGGTGCTGGACTGCCAGGGATGCTGCTGATGAGCTGGCTCCTGTGGATCCTGCCTGGTGCCATCCCTGGCAGCCCAGCAGGATGAGGGCTGCAGAGGGAGAGAGAGGATGGCTCACCGGAGAGGCAGGCGGCCGTGTCGATCCACTTGAGCAGCTGGCCGGTGCTGAGCTCGCCGCGGTGGTTGGTGTGGCAGGGCAGCACCAGCTGGCTCATCTGCACCTCGGTGGGGTTGCGGGCAGGCGAGGGGCTCGCCATGGCCCCCGGCGCCTCCTCCCGCTCCTCCGGCTCCCGGGCACGTGGTGGAGAGGTCGAGCCCTGTGGGGCACAAAAGCTCCGTTTCACCCAAATGGGAAGCAAATCCCCTGAGAGAATAGTGACACACGAAGACACTCCCCACACAGAGCCGGAAGAAGCCAAGCCCTGCACACCCCTGGACATCACCAAATCCACCCAGCCTTTGCCAAAGACAAGGTGCCTGCAGCCAAAAGGGAAAAAATCCCTCTAAAAAAAGCTTTTCCAGGTTTTCAGGCCATTTATCACCTAATCCCACTGCTCCCTCCCAAACACCACTGAAGCCCTTCCCAAAGCTAAACACTTTTCTGGGAAGGAATTTTTCTCCCTGACAGCTTCATTTTCAGGGTGCTGCAGCACAGGGTGGGTTTGCTCTCCTGAGGCAGAACAGCTCCACACCTTCCACCAACACCCCCCCCTTTACCAAAGGAAGCACTGGAAGCTATGTGGTACAAGCAGCAGAGGAGGAGCATCCTCAGTTTGAGCTTGTTTGGACAGTAAAATAAGTTCCTTGCTGACTTGTCCATTAGCTGGCCACAGAGCAGCTCCCCTGGCAGCCCGGTGGTAAGCAGGGTGGGAGAGAGAGGAGGTGTGGCGGTGCTGGCAGGGAAAACAGCCGATGGGAGATGTCAAGTGAGTCGTGTTACACAAGGGGTGAACTCAGTTAGCCTGGTGAGTAACTGAGGAGACACGAGGAGCTGTCTGGGCTTCGTCACAGCCCTTCCTTCCGCTTTCTGCTCCCGCTGCAGCTCCTGCGCTCAGCACTTGTTGCGAGAGTCCCACTGCAGCCGCTTCTCTGCCCTCTGCTTTGCCCGGATTCTTTTAAAGATGGGTTTATGCTGAAAATGAAGCTTTCCCGACTGCCCTGAGCTCACTGCCTCTCAGAATAGCATTTTTCTCCAGCGGGTCTAACCTCTGTTTCCATAGCTACTGGTACACGACATCCCGGGAACGGCACAAACCTCGCCTCAGCAGAGCCGGCAGCGAGCCCAGACGATGGCAAAGGTGCCCCCATCCCACAGTGACACTGACCCCCGGCCACCAGAGCCAATCCAGAAACCTCCAAACCCTTCTGTGAACCTCCCAGGCTGCTTCCCAGCACGCAGAGGCGCCTACACGAGAAGCACAGAGTTATTTTGGGAAGCCAGCAGGCTCTGGGGTACGAGCCAGCAATGCAAAGAGCTCCAAAGCCGCCTGCTGCAGAGTGAGCAGACAGCCTGGCCCGAGATCCCGCCGGGCATTTTCCCGGCCTTTGACAGTTCTGAGTTTTAGGGAAGAAACTGCTAGCTGTGGGAAGAGCCCTGGTCCTGCGGTAGGCAGCATGAGGCTGGGCATGCTGATGGGGAGGGGATGTGTTGGGAGAGGATGCAGCCAGGGCCGGTGCAGGGCTGGGAGCAGCTCCTGGCACAGGCTGGCATCTGCCTGGCACAGCCTGGGTTAGTAGCCAGCGGCACAACGGGGAGCCACGGGTTAGTTGCATGGCACGGGGGGTACCTGGAGGCCATTGCAACAGAAGCTCAAGATGTCTTCAGGGACTATAATATTCCCCTTGACCATTTTTAAGAGACACCTGGAAAGGAGAAGAGTGGCTCTGGTTACGGCAGGACTGGCAGAGATAGGGGTGGCTGCTTCCTGGTGGGAACAAGGCAGCGTGTGTGGCAGGTTGTCACACCCTATCCCCACAGCCCATGCTGACATCCCTCCCCACACCACTGACCCTCACCAGCACCTATCAGGGGCCTGTCAGAGCTGAAATGGAGAAGGGCAGACCTGCGGCAGGTGCCCGCCATTCCATGGGGGTCAGGTCCCACGCTCACCAGCCCGGATGAAGGAGTCACAGCTATTTTGGGGAGCTGGACCAAGCACACCTTGCAGGGCTGTGGCCAACCCCTCAGTCAGTGACGCTGTCAGTGCTTCCCGTGTTGCTACATGTGACAGAGGACTGTGCCTTGAAGCTCCCCTGGCCAGAGCTGTGACACCGCTGCAGTCACAAGACAGCCAGGGGCTTATTTTTGGCAGCAGGCAGGGCTGAGGCTGCCATGGGTGGTACTGGGGGCAGCAAATGGGAAGCACCTGACACCAGCAATGCTGCTGTGCCCTCCTCCAGCCCCTCTGCCTTCGAAGCCCTGGCATTCCACAAGGGCATCGTGTGTCCTTGGGTGCCTGCAGGCTGTGTCCCAGCTGGACATTGTGGTGGCATTGCAAGGAAAAGCAGTGTGGGAGCTGCAGCAAAAACAAGTGGAAGAGGCTCCATATTTACAGTTTGCTTTTAAACACAATGCTGCCAGGCCCTTGGCATACCCCCAGCTTCCCAGCACACATCCCTCTCCCATGCAGGTAAATTTAGGCTGCTGGAGATAGCAGCTCTTTTCCCAGCCTATGGGATTAAAAAAGTGGGAGCTGTAGATTTGCCTCCTGCACCATCAGGAGCTGGGGCATCACACAGAGTGTACCCAATGTGGTCAGTACAAAACAAGACACAAACGGCACCACTGAGCCTCTCACAGCCTCCCACATCTGCCCCAGCAGCACTGGATTTTGCTTTCCCCAGCCCCATGACTTTTCCCCGAGCCCCATGACCTCTCCAGGCTTGTTATTGAGGTTTGGGAGCTTCCTGGTGGCTCACCTGCCCTTGCAAGAGCCTGTACAAGAGTTCCTCTCCTGTTTAACAAGATGGGTTTCTGCCCAATTGCAGACACGAGGTGGTGGCTGGGGGTGGTCCTGCTCCACCCCACAGCCCCAGCCAACAGCACCAGAGGCACATTCCTTGGAAATCCAAACCTGCTGCTGGCTCTGCAATCGTGTCACCTTGTCCTCTGGGTTGCGTTAGCAGGAGGGGGTAAAATAACCAGAGCTGTCTGCTTTGCATCATCCCCCTGCTATTTTCCAGGCAGCCCCAGCCCACGTTCCCTCCCTGGGGAAGGGGAGCGCCCTGGCCATGCTCCAGAGACCCGGAGCCATCCAGCCACTGGGTATTTATGGAGTATTTGTTATCGAAACCAAGCGAGCAAGTGTCTGTCCTCATTAGAATCTTCAGCCTCACTCAACTGTCACATTTTTAAAGCTGTTGACTGATGCAGCCCTCGGGTCACCATGGCAACGGGATGCAGTACCCAGGCAATGATGCTCTTACTCTGTCACCCCTCGAGTGACCCACTTCTACCCAAAAAAAAAAAGTTTGCATTAGAGAAAAAAAACCTTCTAGCAGAATATTTTCCTTGCCTCCTGCCATGCTCACTTCCTGTGCTGCCGAAGAGCCCACAGAGCAAACCAGGGAAGACACAGAGAGGAAAACACACCAACAACCCTGCAAATACTGGGAGAGGGACCCCACAGCACCACTATACCCTGGCAGAGCGGTGCCCCACAGCACCAAAATACCCACAGGTTCCAGGGAAGGTTTCTGCTGTGAAATTCAATGCTGGCCTCTTCAGAAATCACCAGGGGACCACCACTGTGCATGAACCTCCACTGCAAGCCCTTGTGGGTGCTGCAGTTCCCTGAGATGATGCTGGGCAGAGATGCAGGAGAACAATTGTTCCCCCAAATCCTTGAGCCCACTGAAAGCAGGGTGTTTGCTTCAGCCACCCCCAAGACAGTGGATGAGAAGGAGAGACAAGGTGCTGGGCTTTAGGGTGTGTCTGGGCAGAGCAGGGCAGCCTCACACCTTGTGCCACCCCCACCTGCCCTCAGAGCTCTCTCACCACTCCACTGCCACCTCTCAAATACCTAATCCCCATCTTCCCTCACTGTCTCTGTCTCCTACCCCTACCCCAGCCCCTCGGTGTAACCTTACCCCTCCCTGGAAGTATTTAAAGAAAAAAGGGGGGAGATGGTGGGGAAGAAAGCGGCAACAATGAAGTTCTCATGGCGGATTATTGGTGTATAATTGAGCAATATCCATGGTAACAAGCAAATCTGCACGCGTTAAAAAATTAACCTGACCTACTTTGGGAAATTCTGCCACCTCGACAGGGCAGTGAGGGCTGTCCATCCCCCGAGACCCGGCCTGCCAGTCCCACTGCCAGCAGCAGCAAAGCCCTGCTGCAAGTGGCATTGGAGATGTCCAGCACAGCTTGGCCCCATCACCCCATCCACATCAGGATGGAGCAGGGTCCCCAGCATGAGAGCTGCTGCTCAGGATGTGGCCCCACTGGGACAAGAGGGACTGAATTGCCAGGCCACAACATGGTGAGGAAACACAGCAGCTCCCTGCAGTGGGTCTCAGTGGGACCTCAGGAGGGTGGCCAGCCCAGAAGAAAAGCCAGGACACACTGCAAGTGGTATTTCTGGGACCACACATCACGTTTCCTTAGAGTTCATGGAGCAAAGCAAGGTATGAAAGTGCAAACCAAGGGTCAAAGGCAAGAGCGAGACGCAGGATGACTCCTCTTACAAGGGGCTGATGGTTTTTCCAGCCATCAGCCATGGCAAAGCTTCAGGGTGAGCACAGTGGGGACACCTCCAGCACCCTCACATCCCTCTCCACCACAGGGTGAAGCATCCCCAGCCCTGGCCATGCCCACAGCCCCATCCATACCCTTGCCCGAGTGCTCTTTGCAGCTCCCATGAGGCTCTCAGGAAGGCTGGTGCCGGTTTGCTGGCACAGGGGCGAAGTCCCCCAGGGAGTGTCCCGGGGGACAAAGGTCTGGCTCCAGTGCAGGGGGGCAACAGAGCCATATGTCACCTCAGTGCAGCTGCCAACACTGCCAGACCCAAAATTCACACGCATGGAGACACCCAACAGCACCGCCCAGCCCAGGCACCTTTGCCCTGCCACCCACAGCGTTCCCAGGGAGGAGACTGCCATAACATCAACACAACCACATTTCAGACCACCAAGCTGGAAACCACCATAGTGGAGACCAAGCTGATGCAAAGGTCGACACCCTGGTGGTCTTAACTCTGTGGTCTTCACAATGGGGGTCACCATGGTTGAGATCATGGGGTGGAAAACACAGGTGAACACCATGGTGATGTGGTGGTCCCCACCGTGGTAGTCACCATGGCCACGAGCACCTCATTTGAGGCTACTGGGGTGGAGACCACCATGGCATCGTGCCACCCACACTGCTTCTGCCAGTCCCAGCACATCCCTCTGCCCTCCCCATGCCGCCAGCATTCCCAGCAGCCCTGTGCCCATGCTTCCCAAAGATCTGCTCCTATTTTTAAGTGAAAAGCAGCTGATTCAAGCCAAAGCCCTCAGCACTCCTCCTATCACACCCAGAAAGACCTGGGGGGCTTGATGTTCCCAGCTCTTGCCCGCTGTCCCCGCTGCAGCCGGAGGATGCCACGTCCCCATGGACAAGTCGCCAGTGCCAACCACAACGGAGCAGCAGCACAGCTCGCTGCAAACCCCAAAGGCCAGAAAGCATCACCCGGGTGAGCAGAGGGCCACAAGAGTCTTTCACCCCACATCTTCCCCGTGGAAGAGCCGCCCAGCACCGATGCAAGCCAGGACAAGCCGCCGCTCCACCGCCGGGAGTGGAAGTATGCACAGCAGCTCCCGCTCACCCAGCCCTGGGGTTCCCCCCTCGTCCCCATCGTGCCCGGCTCCCCCCAGCCCTCACCTCAGCCAGAAGAAGCTGAGCATTTGCGGGAGGTGTTGAGGCGACGGCTGGCTCGGAGGAGAAGCGTCCGGACACCTGCGGGCGCGGGCGTCGAGGCCAGGCTGGCTCGGAGCCCTGGGACGGGGCCAGCGCACACCCCCTCCCGCTTCCTTAAATACGGCCACGCACAACTTTCCTTAAGGTAGCGCTTGGCAGATCTGCGCTCGCCCGGAAAATGGCCGGCGCTCGGGAGGTTGGCTCTGGATGCAGCAGGGAATGTGCCGGGCTGGCTGCAGAGTCAGGGAGAGCGGCGGGAGGCACCGGAGCGCTGCCAGCGGCTCTGCGGAGCGGGGTGCTGCTGCTTCCTTCATCCCTCCCCAGGGAGCAGCTCCCGCGGTGAGATCCCCTCTCCAGCCCACTCATTATCCTCTTCTCCCCCCATCACCTCAGCAAGGCGCACTCAGTTAAAATTACCTGAAAATATCAGTATTTTCCGCAGAGCCGCAAGTGCCGACACCAAGCTCGCTGTCCGGAAAAGCCTCGGCAAAACTTCTCCAAAGTCAATCCAGTCCAATCCACACAGCTGTTCCCTGGCCCTGCTGCCTTTGAAGTACCTCTGACAGGACTTGTCACAAAAACTTTTTTTTAACAAGGAAATAAAATGCAAATTGCCACGTCACCACGTTAATGACCATTGGGTTTAGTTGTATTTGATTTACACACTTTTACAAGTGTATCTTGGTAATCAACCTACAAGAGTTTGATCAAAGCTCTTGTCAGGCAGCGGCAGCGCAAGTACTGCCACTGGAAAACCAGCAGAGAAATAATTAAGCAATTTCAACAGGAAATAAGGCCCCACTCTTTTTTTGGTAAATAAGAATAACAAAGCACTGACACAAGGCAAAAGCCCCTAAATTTTAGGCTGGTTGTGGAAAATGTTCATCAAAGCCCTACACCCAGGCAGAGGGGAGGTGGAACACCTGGATACCTCTGCAAGGGCTGGGCTGGGGTGGAGGTGGGGCCCAGCTCAGGGTGATGACCCCCTGAGGGGGTTTGGAGCCTTTGGGGGATGGAGGAAGCAGCGCTGCATTGCACCAGGTGATTGATCCGATTATGGTGATGGAGATTCTCTCTGGAAGAAGATTGTTGCCTGAGGACTTTAACCCCACTGAGCATTCACTGCTCAGTTACTTGGATAAAATCTGCATTCTTCATTCCAAGAGCAGGAATAGAGAGGCCCTTCCGCCCTGCACAACCCCTTCTATGTCTTGCAGGTGTCCTTGCACTCCCAGATGCGATTAAATTTCATCATTTCAGAAAACATTTCCTTTAAAGCATTCTCTTTTGGGACAGCAGATAAGATATTTCTCACCAGGATGGTTTTCTACCCACTTGCCCTGCAAATCAGACCGCAGCAAGCATCTTCCAGAACATCTCCCCACGTTTAGCACGGAGGCTCCTGGCCAGGGAGCTCTTCGGGGACCTCTCCCTCCCTCCTTAGGACTGTTTGTTTCTGCAGCCAGAGATTAAGATCAGAAGGTTTGTTCCGTGCAGAGAAAACTATTCTTCCCACTCGTCAGAATCAGAGGGAACAGCACAATTAGAAACACTTCAGACGCTTGACCCACGCTCGAGCCTCCAAACAAAAGTTGCAAGGAGAGGGTTGATGTTTTCCAGGCCCAATTAGCATAATGTTGTAATTCCCGAGCTCTCAGGCTGCCTGCATCCCTTCGCCCCGGCCGCCCAGCGAGCGCACGCCGGCACCAGCTCCCTCCTTCTGATCCATCACCATATGCCCGTCTTTTACAGTTCTTTGGTGCGTGATGCTCAGAGAGTGGATAATTAGCTAAATGAATTAATTGACATTCATACTTGTAATTAGCAACCAGTTACAAGCAGCTATTCTCCTTGGGACAGCTAAAATTTCTCAGGGATTGGTGTTAAAATACTGGAAAATTGTTCGGGGTAAATAACGAGGGCTGTGAGTTGCTGATGGCGCCCGGGTTCTGCCTGGACTGCAAGAGGCGCCGCACGGCAAACAAGCCCGTGCAAAAGCAGAGCAGGCTGTGGAACGTGTTGGATATGCCGCTGCTGCTCGGGAGGAGGAGAACTTTGCAGCTTCGGGAGAAATCCGGGCCAGATGGGCGGCCTCCAGCCGGCGGCTCCCACCAGCTCCCGGCTAACCCTTTCCACCCCCACCTACCGGAGAGTTCGCAGCGAGGCCCCGGCAGCGGAGGCTGCTCATGCAAAGCAATGGGAATTGGATGTCGTGAGTGTTAATTAAACCATTAATTACTGCTGAGCGGG
>VWZS01010362.1:1787019-1910575 GCA_013397075.1 Rhabdornis inornatus | reverse complement strand
CTCCCGCTGGAGAGCTGCCGGGCCAGCCGCAGGCACCGGGCTGTGCTGGTGCCACTGGGGCGCCCAGGGGAGTAGGGCAGGGCGGCTGCGAGGAGTCCCTGAAGTCTCACGGGGGTTATCGCTTCGAGGTGTTGCCTCTTAAAGGCTACTTTTGCTTCTTTAAGCGCTCAGCATCCCCGCTGCTGACGGTCAGGTCCGAGCGGTGCGAAGCTGGGATGATGCACAGCTGGATCCAGCTGAGGTCACATCCCAGATGTGGGCCCCGTGGGGTGGGAAGCCGCTCACCTGCGCTGACCTGGGTGCCCGATCCCTGATGAGTAACTGCTCTTCTCCCGTCTTTCCCTGTCGTGCAGCGTGTTTTGGGACCTGTACTGCGCAGCTCCCGAAAGGCGAGACACTTGTGAACATTCGAGTGAAGCCAAAGCCTTTCATGACTACGTGAGTAACAAGTTTCTAATCCTCGCGGTAATTACGGCGTTGGGGAGCTCCGGCGCACCGGGAGCCAACCTAACACAGCAGAGGCTGGCAAAAAGCGTGGGGTTTTTTTAACCAGCAACGTTCTGATTTGACTAAACAGTATTTCATAATGTTGCAATTATGTAAATGAGCTCAGATACTTATCTTGAGCACTTAAAGGCATTCGGGCTAGTGGTAGAATTAAGAAGTTTTGCATAGCAATGGACAACAAAGCGTTTATGGAGGGTCGATGGTGAGATGTTTCATGCTGAGGACACACTGTGATGGTGGAATGTTTCATGCTGAGGACACCTCGCAGGGTGGGTGGGGGTTGGCTTTTGGTGGGGAGGAGAAGGGGGAATTCCCCAAACCGCTCTTGAATGCCCCAGTTAATATCTCCTTGCCTTTGGCAAGGCTGGAGGCTTCCTTGGTTTCCTGAGTCCTCCCTTGATCCCAGCAAGGGAGAGCTGTTGTCTTATTGAAGCTGGTGTTGCAGAGCCCCGTTGGTTGGTCCTTGTGTGTCTTGGCTCTCCGTGGTTCGGGTTGCTCTCTGCAGAGGTGGCAGAGTGACCCAGGGATGGATGATGCTTCTGGGGTGGCATGCTTGAGTCTGAGGTGTCTCCCGGAGAACCCCTCTTGGCAGGGGTGCATGGCATGTCTGCCCCAGTGGGCGATGGGTGGGCTGCCCACTCCTGTCCTGCACCCGCAGCATTGGGAGGAATTTGCATCAAAGGATTAGTCACCTGGCTGCGGGCTTGGACCCCAGTCAAGTGTGTTTAAACCTTGTAGCAGGAGCTGGTTTTGTCTGCTCCGGGGAGACTATGGTATGGAAACCATTTTTCCTCTCTTCCCAAGTTTCTCGTTGCCTCGACATGCCTGGCTTGGGATGTGTGAGGGTTTGCTGGTGAGCAGTGCCAGGCGAGTGTCTCGGGGACATCCACGACATTCTCCATGCTGGCACTGGACACAGTGGTTGCCCTGGGGCACGGGCAGTGCCAGAGAGGCTTGGCTGGCTGCTGAGCTGCCTCTTGTCTCTTCCCACCCTGCTGGGTCATGGGAGAAATGTGTCTGAGTGTTTGCTAGGTGGAGTTTGTCTCTCTGTCTGTCCATTCCTGCGGCCACTGTCTGCATTGCTTGTTTTCACTGGGTTGGATTAAGATGGTGAACTCCTTAACCAAGGGTCAGAGCTGACAACCAGCAGCACATCTACTAGTTATTGGCTTCTGCTCGCTTCCTGGATGTTTTGGGGCAAATTGTGGGGGTTTTAGGAGCCCAGATGGGACAGCAGGCCTATCAGGCGCAAGGCAAAGGTAGATCTTTGGGCAGCAGAGCCACAGGTGAAGATGACATTAGCAAGCAAGACATGGTAATGCTTCATCCACAGCAGCCTCCTCATTGTGTCTGAGGATTTAGTGTATTTAGAGAAATTAATCTTTTTTTAGCTTGGTAATAATTCTAACAATAGGTCTGAGTGCATTAGATGATTCGCATAAACTTCTTTAATACACATTGCTTTAAGCTTACAGTAAATAGACACAATCCTGATTGTTTTTAATTCTCGGTGTAATGCAGTTTTGTAACAGCCCCAAGTGCTTTACCTTTTGGGCAACTCCTAAGAAGATTTTCACTCCCCTGTGCTTTGGCTTGGTGGCACTGGTTTGGTTTCCCCAGGCATGTTTTGGCCCTAAGTGCTTGTGCTTCTCTGTGGCGTGGCTGGTGACGGATGCTCACGGTACAGTCCTTCTCAGAGGAGTGGTGTTTTCCTGGTGTACTTTACAGGGCGAGGGACCTACCTGGCCAAAACTTAAATATTGACCAAAGAACTGAATGATAACCGTGGGAGTGTGAATAGAGCCTTGTTTCTCTGCAGCTTCCGGGGCAGGCTGCTTGTACCAGTGAGTGTGGTGGGCAGTGTCAAACCCCAAAGCCAGTGACCCATCAGTGGTGCATGACAGCTAAAATGGGATATGAGCCCCAAATGGGGCTGGATCAGTGAGTCATGAATTGCTTCATGCGGTGGTTGTGGTTAAAAATATCCCAATCTAAGTCTTGACCCAGGTTGGTAGAGCGTTGTATTTACGCTTGCCCAGCAGTGGGCAAACTCCGTGTGTCCTGCTTGGTGTTTGCCCAAAATAAGGTGTGTGTTAACCCAGAGACTATGCTACTGTAAAGACAGAAAGAGGGGATGCTTTGAGAGCCTGGCATGTCACCTTCCCGGAGCCAGCACCGGAGGGTTCTTGCCTGGGAGACAAATCTTTGGGAAGGGAGAGTGGTTCTCCTCATTAGCAGGATGCTAATGGTGGGATTTGCATGGTGTGTCATTTCCACTTCATTTTCCAGCATAACTGTATGAAAATTATTAGGAGCAGCAGGACAAATTGCCAATTTTCCTCTCCAGTGTTGAGTATTTAAATCTTAAGTGAGAAATTGAAGTAAGGAGAAATCCCACCATTGTTTTTTTGAGGGGACCCTTGAAAACCGTGGGGTCTTGTGAGCACTTGGAAATACTGCTTTTTACCTTTCCCCTAAGCTTTTTCTCCCAAGCTGGGACAAAAACTTGCTGGGACTTTGTAGAAAGGTACTTGTTGGGAGAAGAGTGATGGGAGTGGGGATTCACCTGGCGCAGGCAGGAGGAATGCTGCTCTGCTCTACCCTTCCATCTCTGGCAGGTCTGTGTGTCTGTTAACACAACCATCGAGTTGTGTTGGTTGGAGGGTTGTTAGTCATCTTCTTCCACCTGTATCCAAAGAGTTTATCCAAGGTAACAAGAACTCACCAACTCCTAAAACTCAACCCATAGCCATTGATTTAGGCTCCTCCAAGCCCTGTGGCGAGCACACCAGCATTCCGGCACGCTCCTGGAGCCGGCGAGCTTGCAAGGGGATCGCTCGTCATGACAGGGGATTTCAGCCGCCGCGTTATCTGGGAATTGGCCGATGGCTGGTCGCAGTTGAGCATTTCAACGCCGTGAAAGCCAATACAATTTGAGTTAGCGGTGATGACTGCCAGTTTAAATACCGCAGTGAATTTCTGTCAAAGAGCTAATACACAGAAAGGGGAATTGCAGAAAACTTGATCACCAGAACCACTTCAGTCGATTTTGGCCTCAAGCTACAGAAAATGAACTTAAATCTAGTTGACTGTTGCTACATACTTTTTTGTGGTATTGCTCTGCCTGCACAGCCAGCTCATGTCAGTATGCAGGAGAGAAAATTCAGGGTAGCCTTTAGTTGATGAAGACTTTGACTTCATCATTCCCTTCCTCGGTTCCCCAGTTTCCTCCTCAGAAAGACCTGCACTTGGGATTATTTGAAATGCTGTTTTCTTTGCAGCACAAGATCTGTGGAGCTGTGGCTTCAGCTTGCCATTAACGCAAAGCACTGATTTATTTGTTTTTGTTTTTAACTTGGGAAAGCTGCTGCAGTTCTTTCTAACTTGGGTCTGGAAGGATGCTCTGTATCTGTGGGGGTGGTTGCTGCTGGAAGTGTGATGGTTGATCTGGGAAAAGATGTTGTGTTTGGGGCTCCTGTCCTCCTGTCTTGGCTGGGGACACCGTGGGCTCCTCCTTTTTTCTCCATATGAAACAGTTCTCCCTAGATTGAGATCTTGGGTTTCTGAAACTCGGATGGATGGATGGATGGATGGATGGATGGATGGATGGATGGATGGATGGATGGATGGATGGATGGAGGATTCAGGCTTGCTGGAGTTCATGTGCTCAGTGGGAATAAAGTGAAGCCCAAGAGGTTGGAAGGACTTTGGCCTGCTGGCTATATAGACTGAGGGTGGTTCTTTCATGCTGAATCTGCCAATCACACCCCATCCAGGTGTGAGTCAGGCACCCCATCCCAGCATCACTGCCTGGGTGTTCTTGGTCTGCAGCAGAGCATTTCCTTATCACAGCACCATCTGCTCCCTAGGGTCTGTGTCGCCAGCTCGTGGTGTGGTGCACTGGCAGGTGACATGGCCTTGTGGGACCCCTGGGAAGGGATGCTCTTCATGCATGAAGGGTTTGGTTTGACTGTCTCCTCTCCCATGCCAGGCTCTCTTCTTTTTCCAGGACCAGTGAAGGTTGTAGGACCTTGTTGAAGGCACCCGTGGCTGTGAGGGTGGGACCAGCAAGCATGAGAGTGTTGATCCATGAGTATCTCTGTGGTGGTGGTGATGGTCCATGAGAGCTTCTCCTGTTGTGTGCAGCCAGTGTATTGAAAACATGCTGTGTAGGAGAGGAGGTGTTTTTGGGGCAGCTTTAGGGAAAGGCAGGGACAGGGGTTGGGAACAGCTTTGTGTGGTCACTGTGAGCCCCCACAGGCATTGCCTGAGCCCTGGGCGCGTCGCTCAGCAGTGACATACACAGCTCTGTCCTGTTTCCATGCAGGACTGTGCTCTGTCTGGGCTCCATCCAGCTCCATGCTGCAGGGACAGGGTTCCCTGGTAGGTAACCGGAGAGAGGAGTTTCCTTCAGGAGTGGCAGGCTGCCAGGAGCAGCTGCAAAACTCCACATCACTTCAAAAAAATTGCAACAATAATAAATAAATCCAGATATTCCCTCTCTTGGCAGTGCTGGGCTTGGCCTTCCCTCCCAGTTTAGGGTACTGGTGAGCCTGGGTGTCCTTTAAAGCCTGATCTTGCTGGAGTACCATGTGGAGATGGATTAGGTTAATATTATATTTTAAACAACATTGGCTGTTGTGGCAGAGCAACTTCTACTGCCACACTTCCTGCTGCCCAGCAGCAGGACCAGGGCATTTCAGAGCAGCACCTTTCCACGGGTGATGCTCGTGGAGAAGGCTCCATTGTGAAACTGGAGGTCAGAGCCCAGAGCTTATGTCTTAGTCTTTGACTGGGGAGCCTAAATATTTATCCTGTTCTGTCCCTAATGAAAACAAATTGTCAACAGTTGTTCAGTAACTGACTAAATTAAAATCTGTAATTAGTCAATTAGATTAAAGAGTTGGCACAACCTGATTGTATCATGCTGGTTAGGTTATTAAGAGAAAGGGTGTGATTTTTAATTACTGAATGCTAATTTTGACGGTTTCAAATAGAAACAGACGTTCCCCCCCTCCACCCCACCCCGAGTGCCTCTGCAAAAGTAAGGCAGGGGATGGTTTTTATATCAACAAATGGTGCGAACATGCAAAGTTTCTCTGGCTCCAGTCCGGGAGGGGGTTCTCCAAAAAAGCCGTGAGCGGGACGGGATGAGAGGAAGGATTTCTTCAATCCTGCCTGAGGATGGGAGGACGAGCAGGGGTTTGTGCCACGGGTAGGGACCCCTGCATGGGTGGGTGCTGGGGTCTGGCTGCTGTCCATGGAGGTCTTGCCCTGCTGCCCCATTGCTCATCCCGCTGTGTGCGGGTCAGTTTGCCCTCGCCTCGCACAAGCCTGTGTGCAGCGGTGAGCCAGACTGGAGTATTTTTTCTTTTCCCTGGTTTTTGCCTTTTTTTTTTTTTATAGTATCTTTTAAATCCCCCTCCCCCCGGTGCTTGTGAAGGGCCAGCTTCCAGTGGCAGGCAAAGCCCGCAGCGGGGAGGAGGAGGAGGAGGAAGGCCTTGCGTGGCGAGCGCGGCAGCCCAGCGCCATCCCATTGTTTGCCCCGGCGACCACGTGGGCGAGCGCGGTGAGGCCGGCGAGGGGACCCCGGCGGGGGGAGCGCCTGCCCCCGGCAGATGCTGGGCTGCGGGCGAGCACAAAGCTCACAGCCCTGCCCTCCCCGGCCTTCGGGGGTCCCTTTGCAGGAACAAAGAGGGGCAGGGGCCACCATGCCGTGCCAAGCCGTGCCGTGCCAGGGAAGCCGTGGCCGGCACGGGCGCTCCTGTGGCGGCGGGCAGTGGGGAGGTGTTAGGTCAGGACGCCGTCTGTTGGGTACGAGTGGGACTTTCCTGTCCTCCTGATCATTTCCTTCCTTACCTTGGAAACTTGGATTTTCTCCTGCCTTTTGTTCCCTATTTTTCTCTTGTGAAGCTGTCCCTGGTTCTATTGGAAACAGCTGCCGGAGCTGGTCCTGGGGAGCGGGCGGGGGGCTCTGGCTGTTTCTCCTCTCTTGCCGCTCACGCCCCCGCGGCAGAGCTGGCACTGCTGAAATGGCACCCGGCTGTGCAGAGCCCTCGCTGCTGGGGGGTGCTCCGGGGGGAGCTGCTGCAGCCCTGTTTGTTCCTGGTTTTCCTTAGGAATAGAGGGGATGGCAGAGGGAGAGCAGTGCAGTGCCTGGAGCACCTTGTGTCCAGCCTGGCTGGTGCTGGGATCTGACCTGCCCTGCCCACAGGACACAGAATGGGCTGTATCCCCATAAGCATCCCACATCCACCTTGCCAGCATCCCACTCATGGTCAGGGAGGCTCCCTGCCTTCTGCTGAGGCTTCTGCTCAGCCCATGGGCATGTTCCTCCTTATTTCCTGGAATCGTCTCCCTCTGAGTCCTCATCCTGCAGATCCCTGGGGGGACACCAGGGCTGAGGTCTCAGTGGAGCAGAAGCAGTGCTTTCCTCCAGGCTGGCAGGGAGCAAAAATATATCTGCAAGTAAACAAATACCTCACCTCTGCTTTGGTTTGGGGTTTAGGTTTTTTTTTCTTCTCTCAAAACTCCTGGTCGTAGCCACGAGTGCCAGGAGCTGAGTTCCAAGCTACAGCTGTGCAGTCAAGGGGGGATTTCCAAAATAGAGGATAGCTTCTGGGTGCTGCTTTCTGTGTGTGATGGGACGCTACTGGACACCCACCGACCCACTGCCACCTCCCCTCATCCCCAGAGTGGTGACACCAGTCTCCTGTGCCAGTCAGGGCAAGAGGGGCTCCTGTGTGGCTTGAGTAAGATTTGGGTTTGGATGGAGGCACAGGTCTGGGTGGTAAGACCAGCTTTTCTTTTGTGTTGGGTTTGTGCATTTAATGAATATATATTTTTTTTAGTAAGAGGAGAAATGCTCACTCTCCTGCCTGAGCTTAATGTGGCATGCATGGTGACTGTTAGTATAAAAATTAAGCAGAAAAAAAAGTATGCATATGCAATTATATCTGTGGAATATGCACTATTAAGATGTACATATGGATAAAGATAGAGGGGAATGTGCCTGTGTATTTTGGAGTGGTGGGACAGAGCAGTGCTTTGTGCCCAGCCATCCAACACCCTCCCACCTGCCTTGCTCTTTCTCCTCCATGGCCTTTGCCATCACCACCAGTGGTTTTTAGCAAGGTGATTTCCACCTCTGTGTTCCCTGGGCTGGGTGGGAGCATGTGCAGTCTGTCTGTCTGTCTGTCCATGTGTGAGGCTGTGCCTGCTGCCTTAAGATAAAGTCCAAAGGAAGACCTCTGGCTGTGTCTTGAGCTAACATTTTCTTTTTATTTTTTTTTCCTTAATGTTTCTGCATCAACCCTTAAACATTTGATCTGGTGCCTCTCCTCCTGGGGTGCGGCAGCTTTCTGTAGTGAAAATGAGCTCTCACCACCCCTCCTGCCTGCCTCAAACAGGGTCTGGAGTAGGGGGGGTTTCCTTCCCATTTTCCCTGGATTTGGGCTGGTTTTTTTACAGTCTCTCAAGGCTGAGCTCACACCTATAATTGGAATTTTTTGGCTACAAACTGAAGCAGGGGGATGCACTGCATCAGCTCTGACTTGCTGGTGAGCATGACCTGCCCGACACAGCTGGGGTGCTGGCATCCCATGGCATTCCCAGCAGGTACAACAGCCCACAGCAAGTCCTTCCCACCTGATATGGATTTCCTTCTGTGCCCCACTCCTGTCCCAGCTCCCACCCACACAGCTGTCATCATACCTGGGTCACTTGGTCCAGCACTGGCTGGTGCCCACCATGGCAAGTGGCTGGCTGGCATCTCCTTGCTTCTAGAGCAGCCTTGCTGCAAGGGTGTCCCAAGCCTTGGCTTTGCTTATTTAGCCATTTCTAGTAGCCGTAATGTGGGACATGCCCCTCTGTCACCCCATGGGTAGCTGGCATTGCCCAGCTGTGTCCCTAGGCAGGTGGCTGCTTCCTGCCCCAGGCAGTGGTTTTTAGCTCAGCCTTGAGGTTGGTTGTTTGGGGTTGTGTTTGTTGCCTTTTTTTTTTTTAAGTTTAAAAAAAAAGGCAGGGCAGGCTGAGGAAGGGGGCAGGGCACTTCCTTGAAGCACCCTGGTTTGGGGTGGGCAGATAAGGGTGCTGTGTCTCACTTGGCTCGTCTGCACTGCCAAGCCCAGCAGAGCATCCTCCTTGCCCTCCTGCTCTGCCCAGCCCTCCCTGGGTGCTCATCCTGTTTTTTGGGGGGAAGCCTCATTGGGATAAGGCAGCCTCTAGTGCAGAAGCACTTGAACCCACACATCTCCCTGCCCACGAGTGGTGCTCACAGCAGGAAGGAGGGACAGGTACTTTTCTCCCCCTTTCTGCTGGAGAGCTGTGCAGCTGATGGGGTGTAAATCACACCTAGCCTCCCTGTGCCCATCTGCTGGCAGAATGGTGGAGGGGTCATGGCTCATAGCAGCTTGTGGGGACTCTCCATCAGCTTCAGCCACTCTCCTGTGTCCCAATGGCTCTGGGGGAGTGCCTGCTCCTCCCTGAGGAGCAGAATCTGGGTCTGTCTCTTGGTGCTCGAAACGCTTTGGCTGTTGGGGTCTTCCTGTGCAAGGTGTGAACCAGGAGGTGGGTCTGTTTTTTTGGGGCAGGGACAGCCATGCTTTGGAATGCTTGGTCTCCTCAGGGAGGCTTTTGGCAGGGATGTGCTTTGTTGAGATATAGTTGGGGTTGGAAGTGGGAACTCACAAGGAAGCAAACACTGCTTCACGGTGCATATGGGTCCCTTTAGCCCAGCTCAAGCACAGTTTTCCATGGAAACCCCAAAACAGATGGTTTTGTTTTATCCTGGGTATTACAGCACCAATAACACCCAGGTGCTTCACACCTTTGCCAGTCTCTGCTGGAGAGAAGGTCCAGGCTGAGGCTCCCAGGGTTCATTTCATCATTAAAAGCAGATTTACTTGCTTGTCCCAGAGCCCTTCAGGGTGTTGTGGCACGTCCTGACAGCTTGTCTGTCCTTACCTGCAGTCATCAAGGAGTTTTCAACATGACTTATATAAAGCCTTTGTACTTGGATTGTTCCACCGTGCTGCACAATGGCTTCTTTGTCATCCTGCCAGCTAATTAATTTTAACTTTTACCGTTGCTCCAGCGCAGTGCATCGTCCGCCTGGTCCATTTGAAGCTTCCCCCCCAACCTTAAGTGTTTTCCAAGTAGTTTGACTTGTTGCTGCTGAACACTGGAGAAACCAGCTGGCCCCGCTGGTACTCATCTTCTGGAGAAGGAGCTGCCTTCACACTGCTGTGGGAGCCAGTGGAGGAAAAGCCATTAGGAGGCTCAGGTTTTCTCCAGTGGCTTGTTTCTCCGGCTGGCAGCTGAAGGTCCCCACGGAGAACATCCTCTGATGAAAATAACAGGCTCTGGCTCCCTGGCTGGTGATTGGCACCACGAGGATCTCTCAGCCTGAGGTGAAAGCCTTGGCTGCGTCTTCAGGACAAAACCCCTCTTGCCTGGGGATGTCTAAGCATGGGGGACATGATGATGGTGATTTCTGGAGGGTTGTGCTCTGGAAACTGGGTGCTTTTTGCTTGTATTCTGTGAGCAAACATCTCCAGCACAGCATTCCTGGTGTAGTGGGAGCTTACCCCTGGTGCCTCCAGAGTGTTCATAGGGAAGCTGAGCATCTCCTTAGAGCTGCCTGCAGAAGGACCAGGAGAGATGTGACCCCAGCTGGGTGTCCCAGCCCTTGGGGTGGGATGAGCCAGGGCATTGTCTTTTCTGGGTAGGAAGGATGGAGATGGCCACATGCATAAACATCAGCTGAACGTGTGAGCAGTGCTGTGGCAGGGGGAGTTCCCCTCTGCTCAGGATGGGGACACTGGCAGGTCAGGCAATATGGAATTGCTGCCTTTGTGTTTAATCTGGTTATAAGGATGGCTATTAGAGATAATGAATTTTGCCTGTCCCCACTGTTGTAATACAAGAACCCAACTGTCTTTCAACACGGCGAAGGTCACTCCTCTTTATTTCTGGTTGTAAATATTGCTGGTTACAGATGTTTGGGGTTGATGGACATGGCTAATTAAGTTTCTCCTGTCAGCTGGTTGGCAGGTTGCAGGGGTGCTGGCATGGAGGTAAGGTCAGAGGGCAGGATCACAGCGGGGCAGCAATACCAGCAGCCGCTTAGCATGGTGTAAGTCCATCTCACTCCATCCATCCCGCTCCTCAGTGGGAGCAAAGCTGGGTTTGCACTGAGCCTTCCTGCTCTCTTTATTATTAATTTGGAGCAGGCTGGTGGGAAGATGATGGCTTTTGGGAGCAAGTTTCCATTTTGCTGCTCCCATTTGAGGGGAATTCAGCAGGAATTGCTGTCCCCAACCTGACCTGAGAGCGGGAAGAAGGGTGCAAAAACCCTTCTTCTAATTTTTACCATCGAGTGAGTATGTTCTACGCCAGCACCAACAGAGGCTTTTTCTTTCCCAAAGAGACTTTAACATCTTTAACATGGAAATACCAGTGTGCTGGCCAATACCCCACACGGAATTAGCACCAGGAGGGGCTGGGGGCCCCTTTCTCTGGGGTGTGAGGCCGGTGCTTCCCGGTGCTCACCCTGCAGCAGGAGCCATCCGCGTGCACTGCCTGTGCGCCTGGATCGCAGCACGTGCTGCTGTGCTCCCCAGCTCCCCCCGCGCCTGATTTATGCCGCTCCACATTTTCTCCTCCTTTCCATGCCTCTTTCTCCTCTCCCTCCTTTTTTTTTATTTTTTTTTTCCCCCCTCTCTTGTGCTGCCTGTGCATTTGCCTTGCTCCTTTTTTTTCTCCCCCTCTTATTGCTCACAGGTCTCACTCTTAACCCAGCAAGCTGCACGATTTAGGGCTCCCTGCCGGGTGTGCATTCTGAGTGGGGTTTTATTCTCCAAGAGGAACGAGCCATGGTCCCCATCACCCCACTGGGACATGATCCTTGCATGTAGAAGGGGCTGTTTTCGTTAATCTGTTTTATGGCTGTGGAGCACAAGTCGTGTATCCCTGTTCTGGATGCTTCTGGCCATGGATTGCAGCAGAGCTGGTGGGGTGGCCACGGGTGCCCATGGCCTCCATCCCGGTGTCTCTGCGCCGGCCATCTGTCCCCTCCTGTGCGGCGCCGGGCTGCCGGCTGCTTGCCGAGGCATCAGGGCTTGCCCGGCGTCTGCGAGGCCACCAGAGGAAAAAAAAATACAAAGGGGAAAAAAGTTCCATTTTCGCTTTGTTTGCCCCCATTTCATATGCATAACCTGACTTCTTGTTGCCTTTGGGGGAGGGAGGAGGGGTAGCTTTTTTTTTCTTTTTTTTTTTTTTTTCCCTCCTCCCCACTCCCCTGCTGCCTTGCCAGGCGCATCAAAAGTTTGCTGGGTCTTGCGTGCGTGTGCGGATGCCGAATAATTTTATTAGCTGCCTGGAAGGGAGCCAGCGTGGCATGCACCGTGCTGGAGGTGGCTGCTGGGGCGCCTTCCCTTTGCTTCCCTTCCCAGCTGCCCGCCCTTTGCCTCTGCTGGTCTCCTGTGGGTTGCATCATCACCGTTACCCCTTCATTTTATTTTTACATGTATTTCTTAGGGAGGTTTTTATTGGGTTGGTTGGGTTTTTTGGGGTTTTTGTTTTTTTTTTTTTCTTTTTGCTCCTTAAAGGGTTAAAACCGATGGGGAAGTTCAGCTAGCACTTGCAAGATATGGTTGCCTTAGCAACAGGCCTCCTAATCTGGTAGGTGACCTGAGAGACTGTGGAAGATGCAGGGGTTGGTTTGGCATTTCATTATTTCATGAGGCTGCGGCTCTCCAGCTGGTTCCCTTCCCAGCACCGCCACCGCCGCTGCTCCCCCCGCTGCCGCCCCCGGCATTCCTTGGCAAAGCCCCGGAGGGGCCAGCAGCGCTGTCCCCTCCCTGGGTGCTCCTGGGTCCTGGGAGCTCTTGCTCTGAAAGGGGGAGAGGGCTTCCCGCAGCCCAGGTGATAATTATTCAACTTTAGGATTGTAGAGATGGTTTCCTACCTTGCCTTTCCTCCTTTGGAAGGATTTGCTGTGGTGGCCCCAGAGGAGATAATCCATGTGGCCCCAGAGGTAAAGGTGTGCTCGTTGGCACTCCCAGACCCTGTGTTTTGGGGTCTGTGGGGCTCTAGTAACAAACAGATGGGGCATGCACAGGGAAGCGCAGTGGTTGGAAAAGGTGATGGAGTTGAGATGCAGCATCCAGCCAGGGTTTTGGGGAAGGTTGGTGAGTTTTGGGAGGAGTGTGGCAGCATTATTCCAGCTGCTTTAGGCTCCTCTGGGCTCACTGGGCCAAGTGGCACAACCAGCACATACCCACAAATGGATAGACCAAGACCTGAATGTTTCAGTGCCACAGCCATGGCCACCTTCTATTTTTTTTTTTCTTGGAAACATCCTCAAGTTGACATTTCCCAGCACTGTCCCTTTTCCCTTGCTGTAGTGACAACCCCGTTCAAAGCATTGGTGATCACCCACTCATCCTTGCCAGCGGTGGAGCCATCTAAATCAAGAAATTGTATCACCAAACTTCCTTGCCTGATTTGGCCTCATTAAATCTCTGTGCACCATTGGATGGGGGCTCAAACTTCTGCCTGCACAGTCCTGCATGGGATTCAAATGGTTGCTGGTCACACCCGACAGTGCCTGTCGGTACAGAACTGTTGCATCCTGGTCCAAATCATCATTGAGCTCTTTACCAAGATGGCCAAGCCACTCTCTGTGCCCAAATCTGGGCTGTTTTCCCGCTTGCCAGATGCTGAGTGGTTATGGAGTGTGGCTCTGCCCTTCGCACCCTGAAGGAAGGAAGGTGCCCAAAGGACTGAGACCAAGCTCCCTCTGGGTACCTCATGGAATAAAAGGGCCAGGATAGCGCCAGGGGCATCCCATTCCCGCAGATCCCAGCGTGCAGACCTCTTTTGTTTTTTTCCCCCTCCCACTACTCCACGGCGTCGGTGGCAGCTGCCTGCGGACGACGGGGAGAGCCGCCTTTGTTTACCCGCCTCTCCGGCAGAGCGAGGGCGGGGATGCTCTTGGATCGAGGTGCTGATCTGTCATCTCCAGGTTTTATGCATCCCCAGACAAGAAATCAGCGGTGCAAAGCACAGACTTTTTGTTACTTATCGCTGAGCTCTGTGCAGAGCGCGGCTGCTGAAAGCAATCTGGTGTCTGCGATGCCCAGATTTATGGTTTCCCAGCCTCGTTTGAGGTGTTGGCTTCCAGTGGGAAGCAGAAAACCTGGTTTGAGCCATCGGAGTAGGATGAGAGGACCATGGCATGTAGTGACACTGGAGCCCAGGTCCGATGCCCAAGCTGGCAAATGGCCCCAGAGCTGTCATCACCCTGGGTGGGACAGCATCTCCCTTGCTCCATCTTATCAGGTGGAGACAGGAGGACAAATGTCCCAGGGAGCTGAAACAGCTCCGCTTTCCCTCTGGGTCTTCTCTACTCAGGGCTGGGATGGCAGAGGCAGAGGTTGGAGGGAAGCAAAGGGGAGGAAATCCAGGCAAGCCAGCAGAATCCCTAGAAAGCCCTTTTTTTTTGATCACTTCATCCCTTTTTTTTTCCCCCCTATCTCTGCTTTGTGAGGCTTTCCAGGATTTGTCCCTCTCAGTGGGGATTTCGGGCGGTCAGCCGGGTCCCCAGGCACGGACAGACGGATGGACAGTCTGCCAATCATCCAGCGCGCACCGTCCTTCCAGGGCCTCAAGCACAGGGTTATACATGGGGGGTTTTTTAAAGAAAATCAAAATTCCATGGGAAAATATATTAAAAAATAAAATAAAAAAAAGCCGTCTCCCCCCCCGCCTCCGCCCTGCTGAGCAGCAGCTCTGCGATGGCGGCTGGAAAGCGAAGCCGTAAGTGTTGCGCGTGCCATCTGCTCCGCTTGGATCGCGGGAGCGCCTGGAGCCGGCGCTGCCTCGCGGGAAAGGGGGGGGACCATGCTTTGCAGGGGTAAAGATAGGGTCCCCCTGCCCCGAATTCCTCCCATATGGGGTCCTCTAGGTCGGTTTGAAGCCCACGCTGGCGTGCTTGAGCTTCATCTCGTGCTGCTGGGAGGCGTCCCGTGGATGCAGATTCCCAGCAGGATGTGCGCCTCTCCCTCTATGGGTCATCCAAGGGTGAAGATATTCTTGGGGTGGGATGTGGAAGGAAAACTCCTTCATGTGGAAGGGAAGGGGCAGGTTTTGGTGGGTTTAGGCATCTGCAGCTCTGCTGGCTGCCTGAGTTGGAAGCACCTGCTGGCACAGTAGTGTTGGGTGCCTTTCACAAGGACCTCGGGTGTTTGCTGTTGTGAGAGCAGCTCAGCAGGACACATCTGGTGGTCCTCCCAAGGGGGATACCAAAGGAAAACTCCTTCCCCAATAAGGAAAAAGTATATGCTGTCTCTAAAAAAAAAGAAATGTGTCTGTTTGTGGGTTTTCTCTGGGAACATCTCTGGGTTCCCACATGAGTTCCTCTGCTGGCTCTTCAGCTGGAGCCACCAGAGCAGTTGGATTTCTCTCTGCTTTACCAGTTTTTACAAAACTGGTGTTTTTTTGAGACTTCTCATTGGGTCACACCAGCAGACAGAGATGGGCTGCAGAGGGACCCCAGGCTTTCTCTCTCCAAAGGGCAGCCATGTCCTCAGCAGCTGTGCCCGGGGCTCATGCTGGGTTGTGGGTGGTTGGCTTGTTTAGGGTGTAGCCAAGAGATGAATATTCCCAGGATTGTGATACCCATCCTGGGAGACCAGTTTTAACTGCAAGGACAGCATTGGTGGAGCCCTGAACTAACCCTTGGCTTGGTTCCACCACCAGCAGTTTTGGTCTGTGAGTGTTTGTCACACATGCCATATATATGGGGTATATTTGTATATATGATTTGCTGGTTGGGATTAAACCACATTAAGTACCATATATCTTGCTCACCGCTCTGCCCCAGTAGGATGGGGAGGACAACGGGGGGCAGGAGAGGAAAGTAAAACCCATGGATTATGATAAGAATAGCTTATTATTTGGGATAAAATATAACAATAGGAATGAAAAGGGACAGAAAGTAGAAAGAGAGAAGTAAAACATAAAACAGATAACTAATGCACTATATAATTCCTCACCACTCACTGACTAATGCCCAGCCTGTCCCTGAGCTTCCTGGCCAAATCCCCCAGTTTATGGGGGAACATGAACATGACATTCTGTGGTGTGGAGTATCCCTTTGACCAGTTAGTGTCAGCTCTCCTGGCCATTCTCCCTCATGGTTTCTTGTGCACCTCCTCACTGGCAGAACATGGGAAGCTGAAAAGTCCTTGACTTGGAGTAAGCACTACTTAGCAACAGCAACAACACCAGTGTGTTATCAACGTTGTTCTCATACTGAATCCATAACACAGCACTGTACCAGCTACTAGGAAAAAATTAACTCTATCCCAGCCAAAACTAGGACAATGTAATTTTTTTTTTTTTTTTTAATACTAGAGAAGGTTTGCTTTCAGAACTTGGGAACTTGGAGAGGATGCCTGGTGTTTTCCCCACCTCTCTTCCCATGCAAATGCAATTGCTCCTCTCCTGCTGATAGAAAAGGCAGCGGTGGTGTGAGTGGGTTGAGCTTGTGGAGAAGGAATAATGCTCTCCAAACAAAACCAGAGGGCTTGTGAGGAGAAGTGGGAAGCTGAAGGAGGGCAGAAATATCTGGGGAAGGTGCCTGAGGAGGGGGCTGCAGAAGGCTTTTGGTCTTGCTGGGCTTTGGGACAGGGTGGAAGGATCCCAACTCAGTGTTCTCCCACACTTGTTCCCAGCTGGTGACCATGGTCACACCTTCACGGGGGTTTCTGGGTTTCAGCACTGGCTGAACCTTGTTAGAGCCCAGCCCTTTACTGGGGAACCTCTTGGGAGCTCCAGTTCAACCCCATGGAGGTTAGTTCATAAGACATGTGCTCCTGCCCAAACCCTGGCACTAAGGAGGCGCTGCCATGCCCAAAGCTCTGGGCTCTCCAGAGCTGCCCCTGGCCTTCAGCCATCCCCCCTCAACAGGTGACATTTGCTGGTGCTGGGCTGGCCCCACCTGGGTGCCAGGTGCCCCCCAAAGCCACTCAGTCACTCCTCAGCTGGACAGGGGAGAGAAGATACCATGGGTTGGATAAGGACAGGGCAACATCACTCACCAGCTACTGTCACAGGCAAAACTGACTCTCAACTTCAGTAAAAGTTAATTTAATTTATTGCCAATCAAATCAGAAAATGATGATAAGAAATACAAACTAAATCTTAAAACACCTTCACTTCTTTCTCGGCCCAACTTCACTCCTGCTTTTTTCTCCCTCCTTCCTGCCAGCAGTGAAGAGGGACAGGGAAGGGGGGCTGTGGTCAGTTCATCACAGTTGTCTCTGCTACTCCTCCCTTCTCAGGGAGAGGACTCCTCCCACTCTTCCCTGCTCCAGCATGGGTTTCCTCCCACAAGAGACAGTTCTCCACAAAATTCTTCAACATGGGTCCTTCCCCCAGGCTGCAGTTCTTCCCAAACTGCTCCAGCGTGGGTCCCTTCCATGGGGTCACAGCCTCCTTTGGGCATCCCCCTGCTTCAGCCTGGGGTTCCCCATGGGCTGCAGGTGGATCTCAGCTGCACCATGGAGCTCCATGGGCTGCAGGAGCACAGCTGCCTCACCATGGTCTGCACCACAGGCTCAGGGGAGTCTCTGCTCCTTCCCCACTGACCTTGGGGTCTGCGGGGCTGCTGCTTTCATGTTCTCATTCCTCTCTTCTCTGTCTGCAGTTGCTCCTGCACAGTAAGTTTTCTCCCTTCTTAAATACATTATTCTAGAGCCCAGTATGTTGCAGGTAGCTCAAGAGTGCTGCACTTCGGTGGCTACCCCTGAGCCCAGCGTTCAGAAATTCATTAATTGGGCTGGAACAATTATTTTTGGCTTTTGCAGAGGGAAAGGCTATAAATAATCACCCTGTGAGCTTGTGCGGTGACTTTGCAGCCTCTGTGTGTGGGGGGGTTGTGTTGAGTTTTGTTTTTCTTTTTTTTCCCTTGCTGCTGTCCGACTGGCTTTTTCTTGGCAGCCGAGAGTGGGAGACTTATCTGCAAAAAATGCCATTTGTGTTGATTAAAGAAACTCCTGCCATTGGCCCGAACTGCCAAACTTTCTGCAGAAACGGTTGTGCTTTCTGAGAAACTGCCCCGGGGACCTGCTGGGTGCTGGGGACAGGGAGGAGGGGAGGAGGACAGGAGGAGAGCTTCCCCGGGCTGAGGGAGGGGAAACAAAGCACAAGACAAAGGATGCTGGGGGAATCTTACCAAGGTGGGCTTGCCAGGCAGAGGGGCAGTGGTGGTGGGCATGCTTCTCACAATTCACACAATGCTTCTGTGCTTGCACTGCTCCCCCAGCAGCTTGCATTGCCCTCACACTGAGGGTTTTTGGTCCTTGGGGAGCTGGGTTTCAGCCAGAGACTGATCCAGAGGTGAAAGCCTCTGCATCCCAGCACCTACCCCTCGAGCTCACCCATCCAATTCCTTTGGGAGCCAAACCACAACAGCTTTAGCAGAAGCAAGCAGCATCTAGTACACCTTCTTTTGTAAGCCCTCTGTCACATCTAAAATAAATTTGCATGTAAATTGACAGGCTGATTTTAATGTTTCCTGGCTATAGAGCACTGAAGGCCCAGGCTTCCCTTGTAGGTGGGCATGTGGCATCACCCCCACACAGCTGGGTGCTGGCTTGGTGGTACAGAGCCATTCCAGGGCGGAGGTGGCAGAGGCAAGGGGTGACTGCTTGCAGGGAAGCAGAAACTTAGTATTTCCTTTTTTTTTTAGAAAAAAAAAACCCCAACAGATTTTTGAAAGGATTGAGGCTTACTGGCAGGCTGGTGTCTGAGAATGGCCAACACAGGACAGCAAGCCTGGTTTTCTTGTAGGGATGCTGCTCTGTGCCGGGCTGCTGGACTCCCAGGGCCCACGCAATGCCCTGGGTTTGCAGGAGCACATCCCACATCTCTTTCCTTGCTTGGCAGCAATTAAAACACATTCCCATCATTGGTACGGGTTGCCAAAGACAACAGCCACAAGTCACTGATGTCTTGTAGAGTGTCACTTTGGCCAGAGCACCCCTTGGTACCTGGCTTTGGGGAGCACTGCTGGAGCTGGAGCCAGTGTAAGGATGTTGGGAGCATTTCGGGAAAGGCTGCCTAGAGCAGAGCATCTCCCGAGCAGTCTCGCCGTGGCAGCTTTCCTTCGTCATCCATTATTTATTTGATCCTCTGCAAAACAAATTCGCTCCTCGGCACTGATTCTGATGACGGTGCTCATTTTACAAAAGAGGTAAAAGGAGCTGGTTTTGTTCCCAGTCTGAAAGACTTGAACAAAAAGGTGTTTCCTGCCGCCTTCTCTCCTGTATCAATGAGATAAATCTGCAGAGTTTTAGAGTGGTGGTGAAAATTTTGGAATCTCAAGTAGCGAAATGTCGAGCAGTGCTTTCCTTGTTGATCCCCATCTTTCCTGGACCACCAGGGGTGTTTGCTGTGGCAGGATCAGGGAAACCAAGATGCTCAACTCACCTCATAGCTCACAGCTGAAGGTTTCTTGAGGGCATGGCTGTGTGTCCAGGGAAAAGGAGTTTCACGGGTGCGCCTCCTCCCTATGCGTGCTGTTGGAGGGTGCACAGTAGAATATATGCTTGGGGCTTGGAGCCAGTGGGGTGGTTTCAAAGGGTGTTTGGGGATGTCCTCAGTCACACCAGTGGCCAAGCCAGCTCGACCAAACAAGCTGGAGAGGTGGGCTGAGCGCTGGGCCGGGAAGTTTGGAGGGCGGGGACGGCTCGTCGGAGCCGCGTTCGTCAGGATGGAAATAACTGTCAGCCCCATTCAATCTGTCGCCTTGTTCCCGGGGGACAATTGCAAAACAGGATTACTGGTACTTAAAAATTCATAGAAAACGTTTCTTATCACAACGTCATAATTGTTATGACTCAGAAGAGTAGAATTGCCATTTTCCTGTGCCTTTTCCCCCCCCTTCACTTTTGTTGCATACAGAGTCCCTTGCTGCAGCTGCGGGATTGTCAGGAAGGGGGGGGGAAAGAAAAAAACAAACCAGGGTGATGCTTTATTTTATGCTAACTGCTGCATTTGACTTGAAAATGATGTCCCACTGGGTCTGGTGGTCAGCGTGTTACAGTGTGATGGATGGCTGTCAGAGCGGCGGTGGCTGGCAGATTGTGATGGGTGGAGGAGAACAGATGCCCGGTGACTTCGGGGGCTTTAGCAGAGCCCAGGGCTGAAGAGTGGAAAACAAAAGCAGATGGGAGAGCTCTGCTTGGGCTAACTATTCTTCTCCAGCCACGTGTCGGGGAGGGAAGCTCGTCGGGCGGCCGTGTCCCTTCTGTGCTGTTCCTCTGCAGTGAGCTGGGCTGATGAAGCCCTGGGTGAACCCCACTTGACCTGGGGCCTGAGCCTACGTGCAGACCATCACTGCAGAGCTCCAAAGGGCAACCTTTTACCCCTGTGAAAGAACAGCTTGCACTCCATTTGATGGTTCTTGTTAACCCTTGGCCCTGCTGATGGATCCGAGGCAAGGCCTGGGCAGGCTCTGGGGGTTGCCCTTTCAGAGGGTGTCTGCTGGTGTGTTTTGTGCTCTGCATGGCGTTTGTCTTTGGAGTTGGGCAGGACCCTGTGAGTCTGAGTGGTGCCTATGGAAGGAGATGAAAGGAGAAGAGTGAACCTTTATTGGCAAGAGCGTGTTCCCAGTGAAACCCTTTGCAGGTGCTGCTCTGCAACCCTTCATCTGCTCCCTGTCTATCCTGCAAACTTTCCTATATTCCTACCCCTTCAGAGTTTAGAAAAGAACCTGCTTTGCCCGATCTTGCTTCTCACATCTGTATTTCCTTATCTGTTACCCCTTCACTTTCTTCTTACCCCTCTGGTCCATCCAAACTTGGGCAGGTGGCTGGTGCCTCCCAGCTGGTGTTTGCTGGGGATTGCAGGGTTAATGGTGAAATTAAATTTCACTGCTGTTTTTAAATTAATTGAATCATCAGCGTGGGTAACGGGAAACAGTGGTATCATAATGTATTTGATATGGGTCTTTAAGTCAGCATTTGCTGTGAGATCTGGAGCACTAGATCTTGGTGGAAGCGATGGCTAACTGATATATTGCAGTTATGGCCACAGTACAAAGGCTCCTGCTATGTCTTAAAGCGTTCAGGTCATGAAGTTGAGTTGGTTTATGATATGGCTGTTTTCTGTGTGTGCTTCCCACGGTGCTCCTCGATCATACTCGGAAAAACCCTGCAGCTGGCAGGAGCCAGCAGTGCTCCTGGTTTGTGCCTCTGGGCAGACCCCACACATCTATGAAGATGCCCTTTTGGGTGACACAGGAACATTGGGGTTTTGCCCCTAGGAGTCTCTATAAAGTTTTTTTCCACTGGAGGAAGCAGACACAGGGGAAAAGGTTTTTTTCTTCAAATCAAAGAGTGGAAAGACTTTTACTGACTTGCAGCATCATCTGGCCTTTTCCTTGGTGGCCCTGGTGTGGCTTCAGGATCTGCCTTGGAGAGGAGAAGCTGTCCAGGCTGAGGGCCAGCATCCTCATGTGATGTCCCCACCGTGCTGGGGACAAAACTCATAGCAGGCCATTGTATGGGCTCCTCTTTTCTTGTCCTTTATCTGGTGGGACTGCGTGGTGAGACTGCATCACAGTGTGGTGCCTTGTGGTGGACAGTGGCACACCCCTTTACCAGTGCTAACGGAGGGCTGGTGTTAATTAAAAAGTGGGAAAAAGTAAAGTTTTGGTGTATGTGTTGTGGAGCTGCTTGCAGGTTTCCACCCATGAGGGGTTCCTGCATCCTATCCCAACAGCCTGGGACTGCTGGAACAGGCAGGATGAGAGGAAATGACCTCAGGTTGCGCCAGAGGAGGTTTAGATTGGATATTAGGAAAAATTTCTTTGCTGAAAAGCTTGTCGAGTCTTGGAACAGGCTGCCCAGGTCAGTGATGGAGTCACCATCCTTGGAGGGATTTAAAAGCTGTGTAGATGTGGCCCTTGGGGACATAGTTTAGTGGTGGGCTTGGCAGGGCTGGGGGAACAGTAGGACTCAATGTTCTCAGAGGTCTTTTCTGACATAAATGATTCTATGATCCCCTCTCGTCAGCAACTTCCTCCGGAGATCACAATTGTATAGATGACCCCGGAGTGCACCTACGGCCACGTCAGCAGCATTGCCTTTCATAGCCAAAATCTCAAGGCTACTTAACCAACTGAAACCTCTCAGAAGCTGCTTTGATATGAATATTGATCTGCACATTTAACTCTACTTTGCCCAGTTGATATTGCCCAGCCTGGTGGCATGGAGGATGAGCAGGCTGCACAGGATGCACAGCTGGATTTTGGAACAGGGTTTGGTGGGACACACCAAGAAACCTCAGTGCTGAAGAGCCTGTTCTGGTGCAGTAGTTCAGATTTTGTGTAAAGACTTGCTTATTATTTCTGCTAGTTATGTCTCTAATGAGGTGAGACGTGCCATATGTTGTCCATAGGGAGGGAGCGCCGCAGGTGGGGCGGGGGCTGGTCTGGTGGGTAGTTGTTACACAGAAGAGCCTGAAACTGCCTCAAACTCAGACTTGGTGAGCCAAGATTCCAGCTGATCCGTCTGTGCCATGGGCATTGGTGCCGTGTCACGTCTCAGAGCCATCTACAGACTGGCAACACCTTTTCTTGCTCTTCATCCACTGTCATGTCTCCTGTCAGTTTTATGCTTCCATTCCTTCTTCCCTTCTCTTACCCGCAACAGGTTTTTGCTTCAAAACAAAGTGATTCTGGGGCGAGGCCCAACAATGCAGCTCCTTTGCCTGCTCACAGGAGCAGCAGCCCTGATCTGAGCAGCCCAGGCTGCTCTCTGGGCACAAGTTTGAAACTAAACCATAGCAGGGTAGAGAAGTATTAATTGGTGAGCCCCGAACTTAATTTGAACAGGGCTCTGCTGTTTAAACAATTGTTGGAGCCATAAACCAGAAGCCCTTAATTATGGCTAATTATTTTCTGCGATGAATCTATATGGAAGCTCCTCAACATGAGGGCTCCTCTGAAATGCATCAGTTGCATGTTCAGGCATCATCCAGCCTTAATGTCCCTAATAAAATCAGGGACAGAAGTGTTGCCTGCAGCCTGGCTGCCTGCATTTTCTTTAAACCCAGAGGTCGGGGCAGGGTGCAGGGGCTTGGAGGCTTCCTGGGCAGGCAGCTGGGGACCCAAGGGCAGGCAAGAGCAAGACAGGAGCTGTTTAGGACATGGACTTTAAACTCTCTGGCATTTGGGGTTTGTTTAAAAACCAGCTAGGTAAATATTTGTGAAGCGGTTGGGATCCGGCTGCGGGGTCAGGCGCTGTGCGCAGCCCTGCGGGCTGGTCTGGCCTCCTGTGGATCCCGTCCTTCCCACGGCAGCAGGCATGTCCATCCTCAGCCCTGCTGAGGAGATGGTGGAGGCACTGCAGGGCACTTGGCATCATCATTTGGGCCGTGTTTCTCTGGGGTTTGGGGTGAAAACAGGTGCCTTGAGGTCTCTCTGCTGGAGTGTACTGGTGTGATGCTTCAGTGGGACATACTTAGAACAGATCTCCTGGTGAGGTTGCACTGTGCATCCCAGGGATGTCCCTTCTGTGCCATCCAGGCTACTTCGGGGGCTTGGTGGTGCCTTTTCCTGATGAACCTGGAGCTCCTCCCCTGTGCATCCCTGCAGGAGGGAGGCTGTTGTGGGGGAGGATCCTGCTGGGGACTCACAGTACATGCCAGGGCAGGTAGGACCTGTGGCTTGCTAGGCAGATGTCATGGCAAGGATAGTGTGTCAGGGATGGCAGGGCAAGGATGGCACATCAAGGATGGCAGGGCAAGGATGGCACGACAAGGATGGCAGGGCAAGGATAGTGTGTCAGGGATGGCAGGGCAAGGATGGCACAACAAGGATAGTGTGTCAGAGATGACATGTAGGGAGGGATGGCACGGCAAGGATGGCAGGGCAAGGATAGTGTGTCAGGGATGGCATAGTGGGGATGGCACGACAAGGATGGCGCATCAAGGATGGCAGAGCGGGAAGACGGCA
This sequence comes from Rhabdornis inornatus, assembly GCA_013397075.1. Taxonomy (NCBI): domain Eukaryota; kingdom Metazoa; phylum Chordata; class Aves; order Passeriformes; family Rhabdornithidae; genus Rhabdornis; species Rhabdornis inornatus. The sequence goes on along the minus strand of VWZS01010362.1, from coordinate 1,887,039 downwards.
TGACAGAGATGGCACAGCAGGAGCAGCAGGGCGGGAGGATGGCATGACAAGGATGGCAGGGTGGGAGGATGTCACAGCAAGGATGGCAGGGCAGGAGGATGGCAGGGCACGGTGCGGTGCCGGGGGAGTGGTCCAGGCTGCCTGTACACAGCAGCTGTCAGCACTGCTGCCTTCACCCGCCCAGCCCCAGCCTCTTCCTCATGGCACAGATGGTTTTAACACTTTCCTGGGCCTTTTTTTCTATAATTAACTCTTGTTTGCAAGTGGGAAGACACTTCTTTCCTTTTGGCAGAGCCATCAAACTCTCCTCGGCGCGGTGTGCTTTTTTAAAGCCATCGCGTATCTATCCCCCAACTGCAGTCTGTTGTTTTTACCAGGCTCTTTTAAGGCACTGGGCTGCCCCCCCTTTTTCTCCCCCCCTTGCTCTTGCCCGGAGGTAAAATCCGCAGGGATTGCAGGCGGAGGAGGCCCCAGCCAGCTCCGGCAGGGGAGTTGATGAATCCGGCCAAGGCGATACAAAAGCCGGTGCCCGGGGAGGGGGGAAGATGGAGGGGCCCCTTCCCTGCACCGGGAGCCTTTGAACCCCCCTGCTCCCAGCTTTGTGTGGCTTAGCAGGGTGCTGCCTGCACAAAAGCCCCTCGTGTCATTTCCATGCTGCAGCTGGGAAGAGTTTTCCCAGGAGAGGCTGTTGCCCACCGAAAGCCTGGTGGGTGCTGGGGGTTGCTATGGTGGATGCCCTGTCCCACCGGGATAAAGGGAGGGAGAAACCCCAAAGAGCCCTAGAGCTTCACCAGTGCTTAGGAATCTGCAGGCTGCCCCAGGAGGAGTGAGCAGGGGATGGGAAGTTCTCTCCAGCCTTTACAAAGACCTACAAAAACTAACTGGAATGCCATGGGCCGTTCTCTGCCTTTTGGGGAGCTCGGGGTCTGCCTGTAGCTCCCTGTGGAGTTTAGGGGGGGTTTTGCTCTTAGGGAGGTGAGGGGCAGCAGCTCTCAAAGCTGGAAGGTTTTGGGATGCTCAGTTTTGGGGACCGAGGATGGTCAGCATCACAAGCTGGTGCTCCAGGATGTCACCATGGAGAGGAGGTGCTGTGGGGGCTGTGCCACCAGTGTCAGCTCACCAGCCCGTGCCTGGATTTGTGTCAGGGTGCTGCAAGAGCAGCTCTGACTCTCGGGAGTGAAGGAGCTGTTCTTACCTGTGCATATCAAATAGTGGATGTGACAAAAACAGAAGAGAAAAAGCCTATCAGGAAGTTTCCACCAGCAATTCATGGCCATGACCACCATGCCTACCATGCCTGTGATCCCTCCGCTCCTCATCCTGGTCCATCCCTTGAACTCCACTCACCAGCTCTGTAGCCAGGTGTTTCCCAGCACTGCCAGTCTAAACAAGACCTTGCAGTGATGCTCAGCTCTCACATCGCTCCCTCCCCCTCTCTGCTGTCTGAAAGCCTGGGGCTCTTTTTTTTTTTTTTTCCCTTGCTCTCCAGACTTCAAGTTTTCCTGCCTCACGTACCAGTTTATTGCTGGGTCAGGGGGCAGGGGTTTGCACGCTGGTTTTATAGGGTCCCTCCAGAGCTGTCTTCAAAAAGCTCCCAGTTCATAAATGGGGGGTTTGTATTAACCACTGTGTTTTGACAGGGAGAGGTGCTCTTAGAAGAGAAATAATTAATGTTTTGTAAGCTTTAAGGGTGATGTGGCTTGGAGTTGCATCTAACAAAACCACTCTGTGCAGAAAACTGTGATTTTTTTTAAACCTGTATTTTTATCACAAATCCTCCCCTATCCCAATGTGCACCTTGTCAGTTGTGCAACCCCAGGAGGACTTTTCCATAGGGAAGTCCTGCTGCTCAGCTGTGCCTGGATCACCAGTGCCAGCAACACCAAAGCAGTGCAGGGACCTGGTGTTAAGGTAAATAAAACATGAGGCCACTTCAGAGCCGTGTTTCTGATCCCCAGGTTAAGGCAGGCAAGAGGCAGCAGAACAGGAGGGGAGGTGGTGTGGTGAATTCCCTCTTGTCCCATGGATGTGCATCTCTTCTCCTCCAGAGCATGCTGAAATGGTTAAAATGCCTCTTCCCATTCACCCTCCCCCTCCCAAGAAATCCCAGCCTACCAGGGGAGATCTGCACCCCCTGCAGTCTAGCTTAGCCGCTGGCTTTTTTTTGGCAGTGGAGAAAGCCACCAGTTCTTGGGAACAACACTGAATTACACAGTGACTTACGTCAGATTTACTCCTCCTGTCCTTTGCTCTAGCTGCTCTATTAATTTTGAAATGCCCTGAGCAATTATCAAACCTGGGAAACACTATTTCTGGGGGGCAGCACCCACAAATAACTGCTGTAAATCCTACTGTTGAAAAAGGGGAGGGAACACCAGACACAGGGCTATGCTTGCCTGGATTTCAAGTGTTTTAATGTGAATTTTAATCAAAAACCATGTGTGTAGAGTGGTTGGGGGCTCTCTCAAGGGTCTGGAGGGGGGATCACACCCTTTCTCCACTTATACACCACCTTTGAGGTCCAAAGCATTACTCTCAGGGGCATAGAGGGTGCAAAGGGGCAGCCTGGGAGCAGGTTTGGGATGTGAGGGCTCCATATGGCTGCAAGGGATTAGCCTGGGGGATTAGATGAGTGGAGAGGAGGGGAAAGTTGCTGCAATCCCCCCTCCCCAAAAATCCTCATCTCTGACCCCTGGCAGATGCACAAAGATGATTTCTGGGGACGATTAGCACTGCTTTGGGTTTGTGTGTGCCCCTGGAGTCGCAGCTCAGTCTTGGTGTTGCTAGGGTGAAGCGATGTCCATGGCATGGGATGGGATCCTGTGCTGGCAGGTGGTGAGGAAAGCTGGGATTTTCCTCCTGCCACCACCTCACACCCACATCTTGCACCTTCCCTTGCACTCAGTGTGTTTCCAACCTGAGCTGCTTGCTCAAGGTGCATGGAAAGAGTATGAAGGGTGCTCAGTCTGTGCTGCTCGGACAGACCCCCTCCCCAGGGATGGATGAGCCTGGGACACAGCACTTGGGAAGTCGTGTGTGTTGAGACCTTGTTGGTGGCCATCCACTGCTTGGGGAGGGTCACCACTGCTGCTGTGGGATGTGGGGATGCAGGGTGTTCTGCAGCTCCAAACTGGGCAGTGGAACACTGCAGGGATCCAGGATGCACCAGAGCTCCATTGCTCCACAGCAAAACACTGCAGGGATGCCAGCATGCAAGATGTTCCGTGGCTCCTTTCCTAAGGCAGGATGTCAGTGAAGAGGTCTGCATGGAGGGCAGAATATTTTCACCATTCTTCAGACATCACCCTGGAAATCATGGGAATCATGCCAAGGCATTATGGCTTTTCTCCATCATCACTCAGTCACAAAACCCGTCTTGCTTGGGATTGGGGTTTGCCAGCAGCTTTCCCCATGGTGCTCCAGTGCTGCTGTCCCAGCAATGGCTTGTTGAGAACTGGGTTGGCTCTTGGGAGTAGAACTGCAGCATCGTTAAGGATTTCTAAGCCCTTACTGGCTTCTTGGGATGAATCAAAGATACAGAAACATAGAGGGTTGGTCATGGCAATGCTCCCAGGAGGGTGAATCCTATAGGACGGGTGCTACTTGGGTGGTGGCAAGGACAAAAGCCCATAGCCATCATTCTTACTGAATACAGCAGTTCTCAAATCTACTCTGAGTCCATCCATCCCAGTTAATTTAGGGCTCTGAAGGCTGCCCCAGGTCTGGACGCAGCAGTGCTGGCTGCTCCCGTGCAAAGTCCACCACCTCCCTCGCCATCCGCCTCGCCAGGGTTTATAGGATGTGCTGGACTTTGTCCCCATGCAGCAAGTCACAGTCCTTAGTTGAGTTCAGCTGCCACCTCTGCCTCAATTTAAGGCATTTCCACTCCTTCAACAGCATTTTTCATGGAAGATGCTGTGCAGAGAAGGTGCTACAAAGCACCATCAAACATCAACAGAGCCACCTTCTTTAAAAATGCCAATTTCTTTTTTCTTTAACCTGCTGCTTTGTTAGAGAAGGTTTTTTTTTTTTCTTCTTTCTAATTTTATTTTTATTTTTTAATTATTCCTTTTTTTAAGGTCTCGCTGTGGTAAAACTTCACAGATCAGCAGGCAAACCCATCAGGGGCCGCTGCGAGCGGGGCTGGATGCTTGGCCGCCTCCGTGGGTACACAAAACCCGCGAAAGGTTACGGCACTGCTCAGAAAGCGCTGCCGTAACCTTTCACAGGCACTCAGACAGGCTTTGTGCTATTACACGAAGATGGTGGCCACGAGCATCTTGTCAGGGACAGGCAGATGGTGTTCACCTGCTCTGGACCAACTTCTTTTGCCCTTTGCCTTTGGTGTCGGGGAATAATACCAGGGCAGCTGCTCGCAGTAAAATAGGCTTAAGCAAATGGGATATTTTGGCATTCAAGTGCACGACAAGAATGGGAGTATTTGCATTAATTCTTTCCTCTCTTTCCCTGCGGCGGGAGAGGATAGAGAAAACTGGGATGTTTTCCCGTGGGCTAAAGCCGGGGCCTGGTCTTTTCTAGCTGGATTGGGGGTGGGAAGTGCTGGATGCTGTGCTGGGGTGCCAGTGCTCCATCCCACAGCATCCAGCTGCCCAGACAATGGGAAAGGATGTTTTTCCAGGGAGGTCATGGTGTTTCTCTGCACTACAAGGCAGTTGCCAGGAAAGATGGTCTCACCCTCTTCCCTGGGTTTGGATGAGGGTTAGTTACCAGGCATCACCGACTCCCCATGCAAACTTCCAGCTTGTTTTGTGTTATTTTTGATTGCAAAGAGCAAATGATGAAATCAACTGGCTGCAACACCAGGTGGCAAAAATTTGGAAAAAAAATTCAAAAATTGAAAAATGTATTTGTAACCTGCTCCCATCTTTAATGGGGAAATCGCTGCTGGACTCCGGATGCCTTTGGGGTGTTTTGCCAATGGGATTGGCAATATCCTCATTAGTTGTCAGTAAATCCTTTGGACAAGTTAAAACTAGTTTTCTTCAAATGCACGTGGTGCAGTGGCGTGGCATTTTTCTAAAGTCACGGGTTATTATTATTTTTCCTTCTTGAATTGGATTACCAATTTAAACCTAGCTTTTCTTACAACCCCTTCCAAAATGCACTCAGCAGTTTCAATCTGGAAGAAGGCAGAGGAGCAGAGAACAGCAGGCACTGGGAAGCAGAAGTCCAGCTGCCAACACCAGCAGCCTCCCCTGCACCTCATCACCACATTATTGCAAGTTTTTTGTGAGGGTAGTCAGTATTTTTCTTAATCTTCTCTTTTCAAAGGCTGGTAACAGAGAGGACTTGATTTTAGCTGTGATGCTAAAGGGAAGGATGGAAGGTGAGCCTGGTGCACATGGCACTGAGCATCCAGCCATGCAATCCCACATAGTTACACCCCAGAAACTGCAGCATGGAGCAAGGGACATCACTGGGAGTAAAGTCCTGTGGAACTTGAAACCATCGCAACTTTGTGGCAAACTCCAGGAAATTACCTCTGTCAGCAGCTTTGCTTGCTGGGAACATCTCCCGTTTGGTTTTAAGAAACGTGATGTTTTTTAAGATCTGAAATTAATCTGTGAGCTTTTCATGAAGTCTTGTGTGGATACATCAGGAGCACATTTAGGTGGAACCACCAAGTATCCAGTACAGTAGGGGATGCAGGTTTTTGGTGCAAGGAGCTGCTGGGTGGCCCTCACAGAGCTGAGCATCCCACACTGATAGATGAGCAGTAGATTAATAGTCCTAAGCAATTGCATTATCTAATGAAAATTTTATATAATTATTTTATATAACTTTTTTGGCAGGTAGACCCTGAAATGGATGGTATTGATTGCTGGAAAAGAGCCTGGCCTGTCTGTTGCTGGAATTATTAGAGGAGAATTGATAGTAATTAATACCTGTGTATTTACAGCATTTTCCAGGGTGCTAATTGCATGGGGATCCATTTAAGCTGTTTGGCAGTGGGAGAGTTCATACACTGGTCTCATACACTGGTTTTAAGGGGTAGCTGGATGTGGATCTTGTGCCAGAGAACATGCTGGCAGTGGGAAAGCCAGGACCATCATCTTGACTCCAAGCCAGGGATAGGGGCCACTCCATGGGGCTGCCCTAAATACCAGGGTTGGGGTGAATCTGCACACCCAACCACGTGGTGTGAAGCCCTGGAGTGCTCTCCTCTGCAAAGCCCTTCCTGAGTCAGGAGAAGCACTTCCAGCAAGCCCAGCTTCACTTCCCACAAGTTTCCCTGTGTAAACCTCCCTTGTACACACGCGTGTGCAAAACTGAGCCTAATTGCATTTAGTCTGTTCTGCACCTCCCATGCTTATCCCCCCCTCCCCACTCTCCACCCCGCTTTAATTCGGTCGCTGTGAAATTTTTGCAGCCCTGCCAAGTTATTTCCTTGGGATATATTTAGAGAAAGCCAGCTCAGCAGAGCGCGCTGGGTGTTTGTGGAAGGATGTTTGTAAATGTTAGCAGGAACGCTGGCGGGCTGGCGGAGCAGATGTCCGCGAGATGCTACCAAGAGCCTTATTTACAAACTTGTAAATGACTGAAGGGGTTTCCTTCCCGGGGATAAGGGGGACGCCGACTTAAGAGATTAAAATCCTATTGTTTCGTGGCCGAAGCTGCTGTCTCAGATTATCCTTTACAAGGGAGGGGAGAAAAAAAAAACAACAAAAAAACCCTGTATTAGCTTGGAACACCATTCAACTGCTGCGCCTTTTTTTTCAGGGTTTGGGTTTTTTTAAGGCTCAAGGAAAATACAGGGTTGGGGGTTGGTTGTTTCTTTCTCCATAAAGGAGAGGGAAAAAGTTGCCAAACGTGGCTGTTCCTGACCAGGGTGTGTGCTGGAGCTTTGTGTGTTGTGCAGCTCGCAGATGATGGATTTAAAATAAGCGCAAAAAGCTTGTGCTGTTGTAGAAGTGTAATTAAGCTGAACTTGTATGCTCAGCATGGTGTCCTGTGGGAGCACAGTGATGGTTTTTGGGTGGTTTGGTGATACTGCTATGAGCCCATTTATTCTGTTTTGGGGTTTTTTATATCTTGGGTACACACAAAGCTTCAACCCACTGTTCTTTTACCTTCTCCTACCCTAAAATAAACCAAAATTGGTTTTGTCTTCTGGAGCATCCAGCCACGTGGCTTGCACTAGAGGAAGGATGGACTCTGGCGTAGCCTGGCTGGAGAGCATGGTGTGCCCCAAAAAACTGCTGAGCCCACCTGAGAGGCTCTGCGGGCACCATGGTTTCGAAATGGGTGCCACAGTGGGTGGCACGTGGGCTGGCAGTCACAGTCTCAGAAACCTGCTGCAGGCTGGTGTTCTATTTATTTTGGGGCACGTTGATACAGCACAGGCACTGTTACCGACCCACGGAGGGGACTGATGTGGGAGAGGATCTGAGAGCTCGGTCCGGAGGAAGCAGTCGGCGTGTCGTCCTCCCTGGCGTTAATCGGGTTACTGCAAGGTGTGGGAGGGTTCTATTATTAAATTTAAAACCTGGCTATATAAGATGAAGGCAGTTTTAATGAGATGAAAAGGCTTAACTGGAGTCCAATTAAATTCCGTATTACCTGTTTACGCAGCCTGCTTAAGTCCTGACCCGCGCGCTGGTTTCTTCTTTAGGCTCCAAAGCCTGTGCTCTAGGCAAAAAAATAAAATCAAAGGAGACAGATAGATACCAGATCACCAGCATGTCCTGAGCACCCCTGTGTGCTCCTACCACAGGCAGCTGCCCTCAAGTCTTGTGCTGCTCCCACAGTGGCTGCAGGGTGTGAGATGCAGCCAAAATCCTCTGGTCCACTCTTCTGGTGTGGAGTGAGGGCAAAAACAGCTGGAGCTCAAAAAGGAAATACCCAGCCATCCTTAGTTTGGTTTTAGGTCTGTGCCATGAAGATAATTTTGCTCTTCCCATCTCACTTCTGGGCTGATGGAGGCTATGCCTGGCCAAGCATTCAGTGCTGGTGGTGCTTGCCACGAATGGAGCATCCTTTCTGCTGCCTGCCAGCACCTTGCACCACTCTTGGCATGTTATTTTTATTAAAAATAAGTGTTTGGTGGAAGCCAGCATGGGCTGCTGGGGCAGGCTGCACACCTGGTGCGGTGGAGACACCAGCTTACGTTTAATGGCAGAATTACTACTACCAGTTGGAACCTGTTCTTCATAGGTGGTTAATAGGAACCACTGCTTGTGTTGGTGAAGCATGGCAGGTTTGGGTGGGTGGTGAGCTGGGGCTTGGCTGGTGCCCTGCCACCATTGCGTCACCACGACACTGAGAACCTTGCAGGATGGGGCGCAGTGCCTTAGCCCACCTCCAGGCTGCTCTTCAAGGTCCACAAATGGGGATGAGGAGGAAGAATCCCTTCCAGCAGCCCCGTATGTGGACAACACATCCAGAAAACTTCCCAAGCCCTCTCTTGTAGGGTGCTGCATTTGATTAGTCAGGTAGCTGGGAGCTGCAACATTCTGGCAGTGGAGGTGATTTCAACCCACCTGCTCTGGTTTTGTAAATCCAGCCCCCAAAACCCTGGTGGGGCCTCGGTGGTGCCTCAGGGCTGCTCTGGGGCCGAGCAGGGCGGGGGGCAGGAAACGCTCACCGCACCCTGCTCACAGAAAACCCTCACGCCCAGCAAAGACCTCAACCCTGCAGTAAAGAAAGTCAATAAATAAAAGCACCAGACCACAGCTCCTCCCAGGGCTGTGGGACAACGGAGGTGAGTTGTGTTCCCAGCTCAGCCAGCCTGGCAAAGCAAATTCGAATGACGCCAAAGTGCTGGTGGGGATGCTCCAGAGGCTGGGGAGCTGTGTGGGGCAACCACACCAGTGCTTCTTCCCTGCTGCTCTTCAGCACAGTTATTACAGCAGAATAACCTGCTTTTTCCTGAAGGATTAGGTTAAGAAAACAAGATGGCTTTAATAGCCCTTTTACATCCTGCATAGATTGTAGCTGAAGACCCTAACTAGCTTTGTAGCGCAGCCAGACAGCACATCTTTTCCTTTTTTCCCTTTTTTTCCCTCCATAACCTGATGCCAGTGGTCCTGCACAAGTGGGCTCCTATCGATAATTCAAGTGCCCAGCTCCTGGCTGTGCTGTTTTGTCCGATTTCCATTGCCTCCTGACCTCCATCCTTCTTTATTTGCAAAGCTATACTCGCAGGCAGCGGTAATAAATCAATTAATGACTCTGATGAATCGTTTAATGGCTGACAAAATAACACTACAGTCAACAGCTTGGATCTCTACAGCAGTACCAGAAGATGCTGGTTGACTCAGGGTAAGGAGACGAAACAGAGACTGTTAGCTCAATTAGTGCAATTAGTGTGCGATTTAAAGGCTTAGACGGCATCTGCTGGCGTACCAGGCCGGTGTGTTAACTGAGAGCTTGGGTTTGGAAGCGAAGCACGGTGATCCAGATTGTCATTCCACTGGCTTCCACCGAAAAAAAAGGGAAAATACCAACGTATGTGGCAGGGAATTAAAAATACATATGTGTGTTTGTGTATATAGCTGTACGTGTGCACCCCAGGAGCACATATATATTGATTTCCAACGTGGGGAAAATTTGCCATCTTACAAAAGGCAAATGAGCTGGCATGACAGCATTGCCAGAGCTGTCCTGGATCATTTCTGGCAGTGGTTTCTGTGGGTTTCAGTGGAAGGAAATTCAGGGTGTCACATGTCAATGGGGACTCTCGTGTGGTTGATGTGCTTCTGGTTCAGCTTCAGCTTGGTTGTGGTGGCACAGCAGTTCCATGCCCATTTTCTGCCAGCTTCCATGGTAACTGCACATTGTCTGTACCTTCACCGGGGAGATTCAATGGGTTTTAGATATTCACCTAAGGAAAGAACTTTAGAGAGCAAACTGCAACCAAGAATCCCTAAAAAGAGTTTCTGAGACAAAATGTTGAAAATAAACCATGTGGGAGGAGCTGTGTGGCCAAAAAAGTCCTGGAAGTGGGTGCTGGAAAGCCTTTGGGTTTGGGTGCTGACCCCTTAGGGTTTTGGTGCTCACCTTTAAGGTTTGGAAAAGTTGTTCCTGCTGTTTTTTTTTTTCTTTTTTCTTTCATTTCTGGTACACCCAAGTGTTTTACAGAGCTGCTCCAGCCACGGCTGCACTCCCATTGCTTCACCAGGGCTAAAGGTACCTCGGTGTTTACCTTAGCAGTGGTGATGGGGAGGGGAATAAAAAAAGAAATAAAATGTCACTTCGCAGCCTTGTAAATCATTCATCAAGGGCTGACCAATTTGGCTCCCATCCTACAATATGCTCAGGGCACTTGGGGGTTTTTAATTACCAAGTTCTGCCAAGCGCCACATGTGCGAGGAACTTTAAATCCCCGTTTACGCTGCAAAGGCATAGGTGAGGTTTCAGGGTGTTTAACACGGAAAAATACTCTGTGGTTTTGTGGAAAAACGGGCATTTGCTTCAAGATTTTCTTTGGCTCCTCTGCCCTTCTCTCTCTGCTCCTTGTTGCAGAAGAGCAGCATCCTTTCCCCCTAGATCCCCAAATCCATGTTCCTCCTGGCTCCCCACCACTTCGGGATCCATTTCGCTTCGGGAGATTCCCCAAGCAAAGGATTATAGTGTGCTGGAAATCTCTTGAAACCATAAAATATCACCTTGGCAGCTTTATTGCAGCGCTTGCCGCCTTGGGAGAGAAGCGTTTTGCGTGATAGAGGGTTTAATAAAGGAAATTCCAAATGGGCTCGCTGCAGTTTGGGGCTCAGTCTTATATATTTTTGCATTAAGAACCGTCATCTGCTTTGCAGAGAAACTGCAATATGTTCATGGCCTTGGATTAAGATTTGGTTTTACTTTTATAGCTGACCCACTTGGGGGGATGGAGGGAGGGGGAGAAGTGGGTTCACTCCCTCTCCCATCTATTTTTGCTGCCGTCTGATGTATAAAAAGAGCCTGGAATGGGCAGGCTTATTTTTCCTGCCAGGACGTTTTTTTTTATGAACTGTAAAAACACTCAGATCTGGCCTTTGCTGCTGATGGGGGGAAGGCTGTTCAGGATGCCTTGTTCAGGGGCATGGGGAAGCATGGTGTGGGCTGTGCCTGGGGGTTCAGGACCCGTAGCCTCTGGGGGAATTGGTTATTTCAGGAAGGGAGGCTCTTACTGGGGAATCAGCCCCCACTGTTGTCCGTGACACTTGCAGCTCTGAGATGCTGGGATGGGAAAACCAACCACTCATCCAGCATGGTCTTGGCCTTCATCCCACATCCTGCACAACAACTCCTGCTGGAGAGCACGATGAGGGGCACAAGGGATGCCCTGGGAAGGCACAAGGCAATGATTAGTCTGGTGCGCTCCCCTGCCTCTGCAGGGCTTTCTGGTCAGGAGTACCAAGATTGCCGACCAAACATGGGGATCCTGTCTTGGCAATCCTTAGTCCTTAGTAATCTTCCTTAATTTTCCAGGCTGCCCTGACAGCCTGGCTTCCCCCTCTGCTCACATCTTGTGGTTGTTGCTGCATCGGATGCGGTCGGGAGCCGGGGCTGGCTCTGCTGCTGTTGGGATGTGGGGTTTGTTGGATAAAACCAAGCCTGAGCAGGCTCACATGTACCCCATCTGTTCGTGGGATTTCCTCAGTGAAAAAATTTTCCACTATGGTTTTAGGTGGGTACGTCCATCATAAAAGTTGGTGGAGGGAGTATTTCAGCAATGCAAATCCAATTAACACCACTGAGGTGCCTTTATAATTGTCCTATAAATGGAATGGGGGTCTCTTGGTGGTGGGCAAACTGGGGTGCACTTGGATGGCACAGGTACTGCTCCTAATCTCACCGGGTTGTGTCACCAGCAGTGGCTTTTAGAGCAAGATCTTTCTCTTATATTTTTCTTCGGCATAGGAGCTTCCCATCATGCTGGTGCTTTCTCAAAGGAAGTGGATAAATACGAATAGAGATGCTGAGATGAACAAGTGGGGTGTCCAGGTACCCCACATCTGTCCCTGTCCCTCCATTTTGGAGCTGTGCTAGTGGCTCATTCTGGGGAAGCACGAGGGGGAATGTGGAACTCCACAGGTTGAATGCAATGAATTTCGTAATTAATAATAAAGCTTTGGTGTGCTGGTGAGGTCAGGGAAGTGTAATTTTTGAAGGACAGGGCTAAACCAGCAAGTGTGATGGGGAGGTGGGAGAGAAGCATTTTTAAAGCTTTCAAACAGCTTCTGCCTAAAATTACCCGTTGGATGAGGCTCCCTGATGGATTACTGCCTGGGTAAATGAATAAACAGACCCCAGAATCATCTCCAGGTTCTGTGTGGCCATCCTCTCTGTGGGTGAACTACAGAGGCCGGTGCCTCTCCAGCTGTGAGCATCCTCCATGGGGGAAGATGCTCAGGAGACACAAGGCAGACTGACTCAGTGTGATGTGGCAGGAGAAGGTGGCATTTTTAACGTGCTTTTATCGTAACTCTGACCATGTTTGCCCTGGTTTTGTTCCCTGCAGAGCGCAGCTGCTGCCCCGAGTCCCGTGCTTGGAAACATTCCCCCGAATGACGGGATGCCCGGGGGCCCCATCCCGCCCGGCTTCTTCCAGGTAGGCTCCTCCCGCTGCTCCCTGCACACCGCGCACGTGTTTGCTTTGCTCTGGGTGTCAGCGCTGCCCTGCCTGTGTTGTTGTTTTTTTTTCCCCCCAGAGGATGCTAGGAAAGCAGCATGCCTGCACAGCTGACCTGTCTAGGAATAACTTGTGTTCTGCTGTCCTTCCACGTTTGCTTTCTGTCTTTTGTGGCCTTAAAGCAAATTCCTTTCTTGCTCGAAGAGGTTACAGTGTATTTACAACCAATGTTTTTTTTCGAAAGCTGCTTGGTTTGTGTTTGGGTTGGGATTGTATTTGTTCTCCAGTCCTAACAGACGTGTGTAATTGAAAACATTCTGGGTTTTGATTCCTGAAACTTTTTCCCCCTCCTCTGGTTAACCACTTGATTTTTTCCAAATGCAATCACTGAATGCATTAACAAACCCTGGCTGCGGCTGCAGGCAGGAGTGGGCTCCAGCCAAATCCCTGAATGCCATGAAGGCACCTTGTAAGCAAATAGTCCCCAAAGTCCCCTCACTCCTTTCTTATCCTACAACAGACTCTGACAGAGGAGGGGGTAACGTGTTCAGAGTGGCACTGACAGAAAGGATATCAACAAGCACAAAGAAAAGGAGTTTTCAAACCTTAAACCTTGGGGTTTTCTCAGGAATCTCTTTGCCTATGCAGTGCAGTGAGCTGCACTGGTTTGCAGCAACATAAGCTTTTGGTGCTTTAAAATCCTCCTGCTTGAGGACGAAACACTTGCTCGTGTAAAAAATGGGATAAGAGTTGAAAGGAATATTTGTTTTGGCAAGCTGGGCTTTTTTTAATCTGGGCTTGTGATTTGTATATGGGAGAACCTCTCGGGCAGTAGACAGGCGAGCTCGATAAGGAGCTTGTGATTTATTGTGGCGATATCTGAGCCCGATATCGGCGATTGCATTTGTGTGGGAAGGGGGAAGGAGGGTCCTGTCTTTTTTTTGAGAGAGAGAAAGAGAGATCCCATTTCCTGAACATGCTTCTGACAAAGTGAGAATATCCGATATTGATCGGGACCCCTAAAACAGGCGAATCTTGTAGCAGCGCTCGGCGGCAGGGGGTGAAGCCAACGGCGGAGATGCAATCTCGCAGGTCAGAGCTGCTGCCAGCAATCCGAGTGCCAAGCTGCTGCTTCCAACAAATGTGTCTCCAAAACGTCCTGATCTCGCCCCGCGGTGGAGCTGACTGTCCTTTGGGGCTTCTGCTTCACGCCGAGCTGCGAGGGCTGCAAAACTGGCATGAATTTAGGGCAAGGCATTGAGAGTATGGGTTTGGCTTTCCCAGAGTGGGAAAGGTGAGGAAGAGGAGTCACATCCCTCCAGACTTACTGTTCATGCTGCCATCTCGACTCTTCTCATTGACAGCCTCCAAGCTGTCCCCACTCTTTCCTTTCTGCCCTCCTATAACAAGCAACCCATCCTAGCTCCCTGCCTCCCGTGCAGCTGGCCCAGGAGCTGCTGGGAAAGGGGGTGGCTCAGAAGCAGGAGTGGATCCTGAAACCCCAGACAATGTAGTAACACCAGTACAGGTTATGCTGCCCATCCCCAGCACTGCCAGAGGGAAGAGTGAATGGGTGCCAGTGCATATGGCTCACATGTGACATCTCAAGGGCCTGCCTTTCCTGAAAGACCTCCAACATCTGGTTTCCCCTCCCAGCCCTCGGGATGGAAAGCAGAAGAAAAATCCCACCTTTTAACACAGTCTGAACATCGCCTCCATGAAAGCCTGTCTGATTTATTGCAAGTGCTGGAGCTTGTTCCAGCTTCAGGAGATGCTGGAGAGCAGCTCTTGCAGAGGTGGGCTGGAGGCTCAGTGTTGGGCCAGCCACAGCTCGGGGGTAGTTTCCTATCTGTAGAAGATTAAAGTGCCTAAATTCAGAGGGCAAAACCAAAAAGGTTGCAGAACATAGAAAGGACTTCTCCCCAACCCTTGATATGCCAGCCCTGGGAGTGGGTGAGGTGGTACCACCTCAGCCAGTGCCATCCTCATGCCAGGAGAGTGCTGGAGAGGGCTCAGGGGTTTTCAGCATCTTGCTCTTCTGCACCAGGGACCTGCAAGGGATATCCCCAAGGGCAGCAGGCATGGGCAGATAGTTTTTGAGAGGAATTAGAGAGCCTGATCATGTCCAGACATGGTGAGGAGTCACACAGGGAGCTGAGGAATGAGTCACCAGCAAAGCTCAGGTAGCAGAAACTCTGCACTGCCAGCCTAGGGGTGCGTGAACCTCCCCAGCCCTGCATGTGAGGATGTCCACCACAGGTTGGCAAAGAGAAAAAATTATACGGACCATTCCTGGGACTTTGTAGCCCAAACACGTGTGAGTGAGCTTGGAGGAGAAGGAATGCTCCAGGAAAGGGAGAAGCAAGGAGGACTCCAGGCTGCAGTGCCCATCCACAGCCACTGCCTTAAAGTGAGATTCCCTTCCCAGTGCCAGGGCTCAGCAGCGACCTTCAGGCCAGGGGCCAAGGGAAGTGCAGCCTGCAGAATCTCCCAAAATGATGGGAAAGGAGAGGCCAGTGGCACTCTTGGGTTGCTGGGGCATTTCATGGTGCCAGCCAGCGGCACAGCATCAGCCGGGCTCCGGACAAAAGGTTGGCTGGGTTGATGGCCAGCATGGGTAGATGCTTTTATTTAAATCTCTCTCTTTGTCCCGTTGAGATGAGCAAACAAACCCTCTGCTCATCCTCCTAAAGGTCATCAGAGGCGTTCCTGCTTTTGTTTTGAAAGCTGGATTGATGCCGGGGTGCAGATCCCTCACAAGAGGGACTGAAGGCGGGGGGGGGTGGGGGCGGTGTGCCAGAGAAACATAGGAAGGAAAACAAAAAATTGAAAGCAATTAATACCACACCTTTATACCACTAAATAAACGGGAGGGGCGAGTCAGCAGCCCCCCCAGCCATGCCTGCTGTCCCCAGCGCAGGGTCCCTGTACCCCGCGCTGATGAAATGGAAAGTTGACCATAAATCAATGTCGGCGCTGCGTTAGCTATGCATCAGCGGCTCGGCGCCGAGATGCACCAAAACAAAGCACCGGCTGCTCCGTGTTCCCACACTGCCCCCTAATGCAGACAGACCTCGGGAGCTGGGGAGGAAGGGGGCTCCAGAGCCCGGGGGGCTTCCCCCCCACACTTCCCTGCCTTCCCCACCTCTCCTCCCCGCATCCTGGAGACCTCCCTCTTTGGGTGAGGGTGCCCGTGGGGTGAGCATGGTGAAGCGAGGGACAATAGGAAGGGGTCCATGTTGTCCTGCTCCCTCTTTGGATACCACCATTTTCCCCCTGTTGTCCTGATGTCTCTGTGGGATTTCCCACTGCTTGGCAGGTGCCACCAGCTCTGGTCAGCCAGTTCCAGTGAGGTACCACAAGAGCCATAAAACCAGGCTGCTCTTGGTAAAATCCTGGGGTAGAACTTGGTACCAGCCTGCACCAGCCAGGGTTTGAAGGAAGGTAGCCTAAAAGCTGGAGGAAAGGAAAAGCAAGCATCAGAGAAAGTTTTTTTCTGGAAGTTTAGTAGGATGCCCGAGGCTTTTGTACCGAACGTCTGGAGCATATGGTGGGATTTGCAGTCAACTTTCTCTCGGGTGCTCCAGCCAGATGGAGGTGACTGTTCTTGGCTCCGGCTGACACGGGTTTGTTTCCTGAAGAGCTTGTGTTAAACATATTCCTTAAAACCAGGCTTCTGCAGTTGGGAGCCCCAGCTGCAGGCGAGGCAGAGCTCCTGCCCACGACTGCCTTTCGCTGTCTGCAGGGGAGCTTGGCCGGCCTCGCCTCACCTCGCCTTGCCTTGTCTTGCTGCCTTGCCTTGCCTTGCCTAACCTCGCCTTGCTTTGCCTTGCCTTGCTTTGCCTTGCCTTGCCTTGTCTAACCTCTCCTGGCCTCGCCTTGCCCTGTCTCGGGAAGGTCCTCACCCAGCACCATATGCTGGAAGTCAACCGGGGTCTTTCTCTTTTGAAGGCAACTGGAGCATCTCTCCTAAAGGCTCCTTGAGAGATATCTCTTTTTTTTTTCTTGACAACTTGCAAAACATCTCTCTCCTTCAGTAGAAATAAATCTCCTCTCCAATAAACCCAGGCATGGCTTTAATTAATATCCATCTAATTTATTTTAGTATTTTCTAACGTCAAAACTGGCAGGCAGGGGCAGGTATTTTAAACGCAAGATGCCTCCCTACTGCTAACTCGAAACCATCGGTGTCTCGTGGCAGTGATGCTTTGCCTTCTTCTACCATCCTGCCTTGTTCTGCCACCCCCAGAGGTGCTTGAAAATGTTTTTAAATAGCAAAACTCCCCCATTAGCTGAAAGTATGTAGCCCATAAAACATGATCCATTTGTGGTGAATTACGCTGGAAACATAAATTGACACACACAGAGCTATGATCGCTCGTGCCATTTTCCATCTTTAATATTTTACAAGAAGTTTGAGGAGTCAAGCTCATGAAAGACAGAGTGGAAATAACCTGATCTCTTGGAAGCTCCCTGTAGGAAGCAGCTGTGGCAGCAAACTTGGGATGTCCTGCAGGCCAGGTTGGGCCTTTAAAGCCCCTGGAGTGTAGAGAGGAGAAAAAAATGAAGCAGAGTGGAGGTTGGGGCACTAACAGCTGTTGGAAACAGTTTCCTCTAACACCATTTTAGCTGTTGGGGTTGTTTTTTGGGTTTTTTTTTTAGGCAGCTACAGGAAGATGGAGAATAGCCCCACATAAAGAGTGTCCGGTTTGGGGAGAAAAAAGAAAAAGTTGAGAGATTATGGGGTTTCTCTAGTTGGGGAGAGTGCTGGTGTGGAGATGAGAGTGAAGCAACTGCAGAGCAGGTCCTGCTCGCCAAGCCTGGAGTGTCAGAAGGAGCTGTGTCACAGGGATGCAAATTCTGGGCTGGATGGAGGGATGTGGAGGAAGCAGGACAGCATGTGTTCAGCTTCCTCCTTTAACAGGAGTAGTTAATAACTGCTAAACACACTTTTTTTAAGAAAAAAGGGATGTTCTGTTGTTTGGAGCCCACATGTCATCTCTGCAAAACACTTGTCTCAACTGCCATGATCCACTTGGATCATCTGCTGCTCCCTCTGCAGCGAGGCAATCCCGTGCAAAAAGGCAACCACTCCAACAGGGGTCCCAGCCCTGAAACATCTGCAAATATTTATGGAGATAAGACTATCCAGAGGGGCTGTGTTTCTGACAGAGCAGGGCAGCCGTGCCGAGGGGGCCGCAGCGGTCGTGGCTTGGAGCGAACATTTTGGATGCCACTGCAGAGGAAAAGCAAGAAAAGAAGGAAAAATTTAAAAGCTGCTTTCAGCTCCTCCTTGCCTGCCAAGCACAAGCTGGGCTTCACCTTATCCAGAAGTGTCCTCTGGGAGTGGTACCACATGGGATAATGCAAGGGCAAGGATGCATCTGGGGAGCAGCCTTGGTGTCGGGGCAGGATGTGCTCCAGAGGATGCACTCAGCAGCACAAACAAGGGATGCTCTCTGTGTCCAGCTGCCACAGGGGATTTTTCTCAGGTGTAAATGCTGCAGTGTCTCGTAGATGCTTTTTCTCCAATGATCAAACAGTGTTTGTTCTCCAGCTCAAAATGCAGACCCCGAGCATCACCTTCAGCCCAGCCAGGGTGCCTTCAGGTGGCCGTGTCCCCCTTGTGTTTGATACCTGTTGACCCCACACCCTCAGCTGCTGTGGGACACAAGGGGAAGGACATCAGTACCTGGAGAGCAGTGACCCCCTCCTGCAGCACAAGGCAGGCATCGTGGGGGACACTGGCTCTTGCATTGATGGGGCTTCAGGTTTGGCCTCTGCCAGCCCTGGTTTTTATCTTCCACTCTGTTTCATCACTCATTCACCTCTTCTGATCTTCCCTACCTAAATCCTGCAGCTGAGATGTGTAGGAAGGGCTTTGGGGGTGGCCAGACCTTCCTGGGGCATGCTGGGAGGTGGCTGCTGCCCCTGCTGCACTTTGCATTCACAGACAGAATTAGCAACTCAGAAGCAAAAATAAGTCAACTTCCATGCCTGGAGAGGACTTCTGCTAAAGGAGGTTGATGCTGCAGTTGGACCTAAGAGGTTTGCCTTCTCTGCTCTGATGGGACATGGATGGAGAAGGCAGTGGGGAGGGTTGTATTTTTTGAGGTGCTGTGACCTCATCCAGATGAGGTTGGCCAGGAACTAAGGGTAGGGGCTGGTTCCTTTTGGCTCCTGGAGAATAAATAGTGGTGTAAGTGGTGGGATTTCAGCGACTGGAGCTGAGAGGTTGGCAGGAGGCTGTTGGTTTAAATCTGCTTGGCTCCATCTCGCCACCAAACCATTCAAATTAAAAAAAAAAAAAAAAAAAGAAGAAGAAAAAACCCACCCTCTTACTTTATTTACATTGCACTCAAGTTTCCGCTGTACAAAAGATTTGCAGGTGCAAATATGTCCTGCCTTCATTAACTTCCCCTCCCTTTTTAATTTATGTGATTTCAATTTTCCTTCCCTGTACTGTTAATTAGGGGACCCTCTAATCAGTACCATTATCACAGTGGTATTCATGTTTAGGAAAGCTGCTAAACAAATGCTTGCAAAATTGCTAAATGGCTAATTAATGTCTGTTAATTAAGAAAATTGCTCATGGTAACAAACCATGCCATTGCTGGCAGCAGCTAGAAGGCGAACACTTGTTGAAATTAGTAACGAGGCAGGTAGAGAACATCTGCTCCGGCGCCGGTCCTGGAGCCTGCCGTCGCTTCCCATCACCTACTGACAGAGCTCCTGTGCTTTCTCTACCAATTACACCTCCTTTGACTCAAAAAATAATTTTTTTTTTCTCTTTTTTCTTTTCCTCACGTTAACACGCACCGGTATATTTCTTGCACCGAGCTCGCGGTTTTTCCAAGCAAATTTTCATTTCATGCTTTTAAGGGAAATTAAAAAAAAAAAATTTTGAAGTGGGCGTTCAAGCCCAAAATGTCAGCGACTGCTGCATTGCAGCCTTAAACCTGCACCAACTAATCTCTCCTTTTTTCCCCTAGACATCCTTTCTTTGCTCGCAAGCCATTTTACTCGCATCCTTAGGGAATCCACCTTGAGGAAGGATGTTGCATCCTAGTGTGGCGGTGCAGCCCCGCTTGTGCCAGCCAAACACTGCCCAAGTGTGAGCTGGGACATGCTCCTCATCCTCCACCCTCGCTCCAGCACCTCCAGTGAACCACGGTCAAAACACAAACCCAGAGGTGTTTCCCACCTTTAGGATGAGAGAGGAAAAAATTATTTTGATTTTTATTTTTTAGAATTTTTTTTTCTTTTTTTTTTGGTTTGGGGGTAGTTTTTCTATTTCCCCCCCAACCTCTCTGGTTCTCTCCTGAATTTTTTTTTTCCTCGTTGCACGCCCCTGCAAAGTGTTTCCCTGTGTGTTTATCATTGCAGACTTGGTTGAACCACTGGACCATTTACTCTCAATGTGGCCACCGTATTTTGACAGATGTTCTGATTTTTAATATATTTTTTTTTGCATATATCATTACTCATTGTTCAGCTGCAAATGAATAGAAACTCAATTTAAAAAAAAAAAAAAGGAAAAAAAAATTATTTAAAACCGGGAGAACTGACTCCCTAACTAAACAGGTCCACCTGTGAATCCTTTTTTTAGCTCTTTCTGCGCTTTCATGTGCTAATCTATAACCTCCTTCTACTGTCTGACCTCACAGGGACCGCCTGGGTCACAGCCCTCGCCACACGCACAGCCTCCACCCCACAATCCTAACAGCATGATGGGACCCCACAGTCAGGTAAAGACACTAGTGATGGGTAGGGCTGTGAACCGGGACGTGCGCTCGATTTACTTCTTTTTTTCCCCCTCTGTAAGCATGCTGGGCAGCGGGTACCCGCTCCCCGGGGAGCATCCCCCCGGGCGCCCCAGCTCTGAAGCAAAATGTTGGGTTTTTTCCCCATTTTTTTTTTTTTTTTTTTTCTTTCTCTTTTTTTTTTTCTTTTTTTTTTGTGTTTTTTGGATATGCAGTTGTCAATGGACTGAGAAGTCAGTCGTGGGTATGAGACTGTTTTACCTTCCCAAGGTAGCCTGAGAAATTTAACTCGATGTGGGTTTTTAAGCTTCTGTTAGTAGCAGCAGTTGTAAAAAAAGTAACATTAAGCCTTTCTTCTTTTTTTTTTTTCAGTACTTAGCACTGGGTTTTTTTATGTGTGCGTGTCTGTATGTGCTTATTTGCCACTTTTTTTAATATATCTCTATATATTTAAACTTGAACATTATCTAACACTCAGAGTTTCCCATGCACTAATTTTAACAGCCTCACCTAGTATTGCCAATGTCAAACACGCTCTCAAACAATAAACCTACAGAGAAAATGTCTAAAAAACAGACTCCAGACACCTTTCTCTTTTTTTTTCCTTTTGAAACGTAACTTTTTTGAAAAGGATGTCTCCAGAAAAAAAAACAAAACAAACAAAGCAGTGTGTACAGGCTAACCAGCGTGCGTGGGGAGCGTGCTGCCTCCCACAGCTCAGCCCTGACCCCCTTTTGTGTCCCCACAGCCGTTCATGTCGCCGCGCTACGCCGGAGGTCCCCGGCCCCCCATCAGGATGGGCAACCAGGTACTGTGCTCCCAGGATTCTGCATTTCCTAGGCATAGCTGTTATTTGGGAAGGGGGATGAGAGCCAAGTGTCCTGCAGATTGCTCTTTGGGTTTGGGTGGCAAGCATTACCTCCTTGCTCATCCTCCTTTTTCCTAGTGCTGGAGCATCGGGGTGTCACTTAACGATGATAGTTTAATTTTATTTTGAGGTTTGAACCTAACCAGGTTGGAAACAGCAGCGGGGAATGTGCTGCTTTCCAGCTGTGGTGTTCCCAGCAGGGCTGTGCCATGCTGCATGCTCTCTGCCCAGCTGGATTTTCCCTGCAATCGCAGAAAATTAAAGTGATGGAGATAATCCTGCTTGGTTGACCAAGCGTTTAGATCAGCGGCGGGGTCAAGCGGGGCGGGTCACTGCTGAATTTTTTGGGTTGGGTTTATCCTCTTATCCCAGCTTATACAAGGGCAGTTTGTTTCTGGCCTTGTGGATGGATGGAGGCTTCCACCCCATGCCCTGCCTGGACGCATGCGTGGCCTTTGGTTAAGGAATTCATCTCCTTGCCAACGATGCCGTGCACATCCATAGAGTAATGACCAAGCCAGAGGTTGTTTGTCACTAAAGGGAAATTAAAGGAAACCTGTAATTCCTTTGAGCAGCAAAGGTGTCTGTTCAAGAATTATCTTGGGAGCTTGCTTTTTTGGCTATCAGCATTATTTTTCTGTAGGTCTAATTAGCAGAAAGAGCAGGATAGTCAGGAAGTAAGATGTACCAGCTTGCTCTGGGTTTGTGCTTTCTGGGTTTGAGACTTCAGTCTTTGCAACTTGCTAACTGAGGCTGAGACAGCTGAGATGTAGCTGAGGAAAACCCAGAAGGGGGTAATGGAGGACCCCCATGCCTGGATGACTGGAAGAGCCTTCCACCCAGGGCACTGGTGGATGATCTAACGAGGTATTAATTCACTGCACCTCCTCATGGGTCAGTTTTAACAGCACCCCATCCTGCAGTGGTTCTCTGCTCAGAGGTGAGCACAGTGAGCTGGGCAGGCAGGAGAGGCAGGGGGGACTGGTTTGAGGAGGCTGTTCCCACAAGCAGGATCAAGCATCCAGGAGTGGGTAAAGTTAATTAGAAGGATTCCATTTTTTTTCCCCCAAACACCACATATAAAACACATGTTTGTACCTAGGCAGAGCTCAGTGAGGTTACAGTCACATCCTGAGGGACAAGAGGAATAAATAGGCAGGCAGGAAGGTCAGGCAGCAGAAAGTGTAAATATCCATCTCTGCAACTCTCCTGGTTTATCTTCCTCCTGCTGCCAGCTTCTAGCCTGCAAAAAAACTTGGGATTGGGCTGATTGTGCCTCAGCACAGCCATGTGCATCCAGGGCCTGTGCAGTGCTCCAGCACTGGGATCCTCAGTGTCAGCATCCAAATAAAAGGCAGCATTGCCATAGCAAAGCTGTTTACAGTTTGCTTCCCTCAGGCAGACAATATCTGCATTTTTCATCCCCTTTATCTGTTTGGAGTAGCCTTTGAAGCTTAAATAGCAGCATTGCCCAAGTGGGATGTGAGTTTGGGGAGGGGGAGCATCCACCTTCCTCTCAGCCTGTGCAGGGATGGGTCCCAGCCTTGCTCTGCTGTACGTGGAGCATCTCCCCACCACAGCCAGTGAATCCCTGCCTAGTTTGGCCCTGGTGCTGTGTGTTACCAGGGTGCCATGCTGCTCGTCACCTTTTCCTGCTGGATTTGACACCGACCCTGCTCAGCTCAGGTTTTCCCCTGCTTTCCTAAAATACAACAGCATTTGGCCTGGGGGGAGGGGGAAACACCTTGTTTGGGGTTTAGAGAGGGTTTGCAGAAGGATGAGGGAGGCAAAGACCTGGAGGCTGTAGCAGTGGGATGTGGGGTGCAACAGGATGCAGGGGGAGGCAGAATTTATTTTTTCAGTCTTGCTCCCTTGCTTTCACAGCCCCCGGGTGCTGTTCCTGGTACACAGCCATTGCTGCCCAATTCGATGGATCCCACGCGACAGCAAGGTAAACGCAGCAGAGGAGGGTCAAGCACTGATGTTCCTAATTAGCTGTTAATTTGGGACCCAGGGTGGCTGTGGCTCCGTGTAACACCCCTGCTTTCCTCCCAACAGGGCACCCTAACATGGGCGGCCCCATGCAAAGGATGAATCCTCCGCGGGGGATGGGCCCCATGGGTCCCGGTCCACAGGTAAGCCCAGTGCCAAAGCACATCCTACAAACCATGGGAACAACCTCCTGGGGCTCAGAGGGCTGGGAGTTCCCCCCCACACCCCATGCCCCCATTAGTGTTAATGCATTTTGCATTAGTCTTGCATCTGGAAATCCCTCCTTTTAACAGGAGTGAGGTCTTCCGAGCTCATTAAGGGTATTGCAGCCTCCCTCCTGCCCTTCTGTCAGAGGGGATGGCACTTAGCTCTGCACCAGAGCAGCCTTTGAGTGCATTACACTGCCTGCCTGGGAAACAGTTACGACCCTAACTGCAGGAAAGGGAAAGGGAGGCTTGCATTTGAAATTAATAAATAAAAAGAAATGGCAAAGATCCCTTTAGCAAAGGGAATAAGGCTTTCCCCTGCGAGGTTCCCCTCCACCTGCCCCTCCTGCTGCCTGCTTGAGCTCTCTATATCAGGAAAGGGGAGTAAACTCTTGAAATTAAGCAGATCTGGGTTAATATATGCTGTCGTTCCGTTGATTCACTTCATGGAGTGGCTTGTTGTTGACTCACTCCTGTTTGTTCTTCTACGAGACTTCAAAACCAGATTACCATATTTTGGTTGGAGGTTTATCCTCTCTGCATCGTCGCCTACGTGGAGTTTGTAGCGTGAGGATCAGAGTCTGTCAGGAGACGAGCGGATGCGCTGGAGTTTTGTTTTGTTTTTCCCCCGGAGACTGTTGAGATGAGTGAATGTTGTGTAAAGAGGGAGTTGTGTCATGTCTTTAGCACCAACCTGAGGATGCTGCTCAGGGCTGCTCGGCCATGTCCACGATCCATCCTGGAGCAGGGGACAAAAAACCTGCGCAAGCATCATTTCGCAGGCGAGCCCTCCCGTAGCACTGCTGCTGCACTTAAAATCTTCCTTTCCTGGAGGATTACACCCAAAAAGGGGGATAAAAAAGGCATTTGCAAGCGTGGCCTGTGCCAAGACGAGCGGCGGCGGCTTGCCCGGGGGAGGCTGCTTCCCACTTGCAGAGCTCGCCGCAAAACTTGGAAGCGGTGAGCGCGCACTGAGCGCCGCGTGGGAAGGCGGCGGCTCTGGGAGCCGGCTGGAGTTGTGAAATGTTCAGAGCTTTATTTTTGACTCCACCGTTCCCTGTGTATGTACATTAGGGAGAGGTTTCTGAAGAGGCAGCCTTTCCCTGGAGAAGCGCTGGGCTTCCCAATCTGGCACCCGCAGGCGCTGCCTCCCTGCAGCCATCCAGGAATCGGCGCCTGCGCAGGCAGCCTCCAAAAATACCCACCCAGACCCAGCAGCCCCTCACACCTTGTGAGCCCAGGGCTTGTTTTCCTTTAAGCTTTGCACTGGGACCTTCCTAAATGCTTCTCAAACGATTCCAGAGGGCTGCAGAGCATTCAGCCAGGACATCCAGGCGTCCTGACAGCAGCTCCTTATTGCACAGCAGTGATGAATCATCCCTTTCAGCTGATTGCTGCTGCCTTTTTCCCTTTAAGAGTCCCATTTGTAGCTCTGCAGAAGCCAGGACAGGGTTTGCCAGTGCCAATATGAAGAGGGTTTGTAGCTCTCTGGTTTTGGTGGTGCTCTTGCCCAGGTCACTCAGCACAGCTGTGTTCCCTCCTCACCCTCCCTGAGCATCTTTCAGCTGGCTTCGTTTTCCAGCCTGCAGCTCCAGTTAAAAACGCTGAGCCCTTTTTTTTTTTTTTTTTCTTTTCTTAAACAAGGGGCTTGATGCTGCTATTCAGTGTAAATGGCTGACATTTTGATCGGTTAAGGACTTGCTAGTAATTTGTTTGGGGAAAACCCTTTTCTGCCTCTTCAAAACAAACTTTGGTGATACCCTCAGTAGTGCACCAAGCACTGGTGCATCCGTAAATCCAGGTAAAAATTGACTAAAGCACTAAAATATTGTACTTAAAATCCAGTCAGGAGCACTCCAAGGGACTGTGGTGTAGGAAGTGGCCGGCCATCCCTCCTCTTGCTGTAGCAGTTTTTTCTTTAAATGGCAGAAACACAGTCCAAAAAGATGCATTACAGAAGAGAGGGAGGTGGGAGGGGAAGAGCAGCAGCACGACCTAAATCTGGCTGCACATCGCCTGGAGGGCACAGGGAGCAAAGCACAGACCAAATGGAGAGCAGCATTCAGGGGATTCCTCTTCCTCCACTGCCTTGGGCTTGGCTTTGTACTAAAGCTGGTTTTAGGAGATGAGGGAGGCAGATCTGAGGCTCCCAGTCCCAGCTGGAGGCTAAGCCAGGGAGGAATAAGGCAGGAGAGGAGGCCCAGGGGGCTGCTACCTTCACCTCCTCTGCTCCAGGGGATGGAGCAGAGAGCTGGGGAGCAACAGAAAAACAAGCCTGGCTTGGTATTCCCTGCTCCAGCAGTCATCCAGGGAGCAAAGAGTGCTCCATCTCAGGGGAAGCTCATGTAGCCTTTCCTCATCCTTACACTGCAGCAGGAACCTTCCAAGTGGTGCCTTTTCTCCTCCTCCTGCCCCTGTTTTCTCCTGCACAAAGGGAAAAATCCAAAAAGCTGTTGTTGGCACTGGGGGCTGTGAACAGAATTGTCTCCTGGAGCTGGGAGGGGGATGTTTTCCCTGCACACAGAGCAGGGGGGTGGAACTTTGGGGCTCAGCCTGGCTCCCATCCATATTCAGCTGCCTGGTTTTTTTTATAAACACAATCGCCTCTTATGTTCATCTTCATTATTTTTTTTTTTAAAGCTCGTTTTTGCACACAGACCCGCTTGTGGTTTTTTGTTTGTTCATTGGCTTTCCCTCCCGTTTCTCTTGTCTCTCTGGTGTCCCTTCCCGTTCCATTAGACTGACCCTTGGTTATCGTTGCAGAACTACGGCAGCGGCATGAGACCTCCACCCAACTCCCTAGGTCCTGGCATGCCTGGAATTAACATGTAAGGCAATCCCCACACCGGGAGGTTTCACCACTGAGCTGGGACTGTCTGCAGAACAACACAACATTTATTTTTTCCCGTTTAATTTTGTCCCCAGGGGCCCAGGTGCCGGCAGACCATGGCCGAACCCCAGCAGTGCTAACTCAGTGAGTGTCGTGGAGCAGCAGCAGGGTTGGTTGGGAAGTGTCCTGCAAATGGGATCATTCCCCATTAGCTGAGCCCTCCTAATGAGAGGGGGTTCCCCAGCATCTTGCTTAGGCTGCTGGGACTGCCATCCTGGCCAGGCTGAGAGGACACTGGGGGTCTTAGCTGTGCCCTGATGGGATCCAGCCCATGGCTGAACCTGTCTCTCTTGTCCCTACAGATCCCATACTCTTCTTCATCGCCTGGTACATACGTGGTGAGTCCTCCTGCTCCGGCTGTCTGTCCTTTCTTCAAGAGTTGAGGTTGTCTGGGGAGGAGTCAGTGCCATGGGAGGTGACTGGGCTGGGTTTGGGGGTTGGGAGTTTGGGGGGGTGTTTGAAGACATGGGAGGGTGGGCAGTGCTCATGTGTGCACCTCTGACCCCGACTTTGTTTCCTCAGGGTCCGCCCGGTGGTGGTGGCCCTCCAGGGACACCCATCATGCCCAGTCCTGCAGGTAGGAGCCTCCTGAGACCCCTCTCTCTCCAGGGCCATCCTTGCCCTATTGGAAATGACCAATTTTTGTGGCTTTTGGCTTTCTGGGAAGTGAGTTGCATGGGCTTCTTGACTTTGGGATTGC
Organism: Rhabdornis inornatus; assembly: GCA_013397075.1. NCBI lineage: Eukaryota > Metazoa > Chordata > Aves > Passeriformes > Rhabdornithidae > Rhabdornis > Rhabdornis inornatus. The sequence goes on along the minus strand of VWZS01010362.1, from coordinate 1,860,043 downwards.
ATTTTGGGATGTTCTTACATCCCCCTGTGGATTTGGATGCTGTGGGGCTCAGGAAGGTGAGGAATTACTTCCCCACCCTTCCCAGCCAGGAGTTGAATTATTTTTCGCAGTTGAATTTCTGTGATTAAAAATTTTGTGGATCTTCATTAAATACAAATTAGCCAGAAAATGGTGGTAGTTAGAGGGAATTTTGGGTGATAAAATACAAAAGAATGAGTTCAAGTGGCATGAGTTTGTTTTAATTAAGAAATGAATTAATCACCCAACTTACTGGGCTTCACTGTTCCACAGATTCAACAAATTCAAGTGACAACATCTACACAATGATTAATCCAGTACCGCCCGCAGGCAGTCGATCGAATGTAAGTCTGCTTTCTAATAATTTACATATCAGATACCATAACAAATCATAATTAACTTCATCAGTTGAGAGTAAAGCAGTTTAATTGATTTCAGCCATTTGTTACAAAACAGAAATAAAACAAACCATCAAAAAGCGATTAACTCTTGGGCGACTTTGTTAATTTTTTATGCTTATTAAGAGAGCAGCAGTCCTGCTGCTCCGGCCAAGGTGCTGAGTTTTTTGGGATATGGGTAACCTTAAATACTGTGGAATGCTTGTTGGAATGCTGTGCTACAGCTCTAGGTCTGCCACCCAGCCAAATTTTATAGGTGAACCCACAGGACTATAATCCCCAGGTTGTGCCAGGGAATATTTAGGTTGGATATTCAGAAAATTTTTTCGTGGGAGGGGTTGCCAAGCATTGGAATGCGCTGCCCAGGGCAGTGGTGGAATCACCATCCCTGGAAGTGTTCAAGGAATGTGTGGATCTGGCACTTCAGGGTATGGTTTAATGGTGGTGCTGAGTTGACTGTTGGACTGGGTGATGTCAAAAGACTTTTGCAGCCTCAACCATTCAGTGATTTTACAATATCTCCCTCCTTGCCTTGCTCCAGAGGGATGGTTGGAGCAAGGACAGTCCTCAGGAGCCACCATGACAGCTGCTGGGGTTGTTTTGTGGCTGATTTCAGTTTTGTTGCCTTTTTGTTCCGCAGTTCCCGATGGGCCCTGGCTCTGACGGCCCCATGGGCGGCATGGGTGGGATGGAGCCCCATCACATGAACGGATCATTAGGTGAGCCATGATGGTCCTTCATCCCCTGGGGACACTGGCACAGCATTCCAGTGCCTGCTCCCATCCTGGGGTCAGCCCCCAGTTCGCACCAGTGCTCAGAGCTGAGCCTTTGGGTGGAAATCAGCGGGGCTGTGGGGGGCACGGGGCCATGGCTGCAGGCCCAGTAAGGCTCTTCTCCTTTCTCTCCCCTCCCTGCAGGGTCAGGAGACATAGATGGACTTCCAAAAGTAAGTGGGGTTGGTTGCAGGGTGGATGTGTGGGCTCTCCCCTTTCCTCAGCACTATGCTGAGGGGTGCTGCTGTGACTCTGATGGACGGGGACACGGGCAATGTGACTGGGGTGGGCAGGGCTGTGTCCTTCCCCTGTGGCATTTCAGGGGGCCATGGGAACCTGCTCAACACCACCACTCCCATCTCCCACAGAATTCTCCAAACAACATAAGTGGCATTAGCAATCCCCCGGGCACTCCAAGAGACGACGGGGAGCTGGGAGGCAACTTTCTCCATTCCTTCCAAAATGACAATGTGAGTGAATGAGTGAGTTCCTGCCTGGGGATGGGGGGACAGTCCCCGAGGTGTCCTGGCACTGGGATGGGTGGGCTTGGCACAGTGGGTTCCTTTTGGATTTGGGTTGTGCCATGTGTGAACTGCTCCAGGACAAAAGTGGGCAGGAGGAAATAAAACAGGAGGGTGGAAGCTTGGGGTGTGTGGTGAGATGGGGGTGCACAGGTGGAGAGGAGCTGGTGCAGAGATGGCTGCGCTTGCCTGGCTGATTCAAGGCTCCATGGGTGGCTGCAGACATCCCTCCTCCCTCTATTAGCAGCATATACACATGTGCATGTTAATTATTTGTTTTAAATTGCATCTCGCCCCATACTGTTCTGATGATTTTCTTCCTGGAAAAGCAAGTTACGGCACAGATTAGCACAGATGAATTGGAGTCTCCAGCATATCCTCTCTTCCTGGTTTATTAGATCCAATTAGGTTGCTGTGTAGTTGTCATCAGCCTCCTTTTGCATCCCTCTCTTCAATGTCCAGGGCTCTGACCCGCCTGGTTTCTCACCGTGGCTCTGTCTCTCTTCCAGTATTCCCCCAGCATGACGATGAGTGTGTGATTTCCCTCCCCCTCCTCCTCTCCAGGATCAAGAGAGTCAGCTGCCGTTCGGAGGATCTCAACGAATTATGCAAGAAGAAGAAGAAGAAGAAGCTAGGTGTATGGGCAGGGACACGTGTGGCGGGGGCCAAAACCCCAGGTTTAGTTTCATGCAATAAAAAGGCTGAACTTTTTATTCCATAAAACATGAAGGACAAAACTTAAAATATTTCAAGACATGACAAGACCCTTCTTTGTGCAGAAGGGTTTATATATGTACATGACACTTCTTTTTGGAAACAGACGGAAGCCTCTAGCACCCAACTCCGATCTCTTTGCTTTGTTCTTTTAAATAAAGACAGAAACCGAACCTGTTGTATGTTTGTGCCGTGCGACACCAGGAAGCTAGTCTAGATATGAAATCATGTTGTCTCTGTTGTAGTCATTTTTTTAAATAAACTGGACAGTTTACAATGGTGGTTTTCGTTCAGAAGGCCTGTTTTTGTTTTCCTTTTTTGTTTGTTTGTTTGTTTGTTTTGTTTTGTTTTGGGGGATTTTTCCCTTGTATTTTTTTGGGGGTTTTTTTTTTGTTGTTGTTGTTGTTGTTTGTTTGCAGCACAACGCTTCCTCCTCCAGTTAACAAGATCTGCTTTGGGGAAGAGACTCCACCACCTCGTTATAAACTTGTTAACGCAGGTGACCCCTTCTAGGATCACATCCTCGAATGAATCGTGATCTTGCTCTCTGTGACTGTGGCATGCACTGTGTTAGTCTTTCCCCCCCCTCTGAGTACAAGAAGAAATCTCTTGTCCCTCCCTTCCCCAGAGTCCTTCAGCTGGTTCACTGCAAAAATTGATTTTTTTAATAATTTTTTTTAAAAATCCACTGGAAAAAGAAGGGTTAATCTGACCTGGGACTTTGAAACTGTGATCTCCAGCTAACTTTGGGATTTTCTGGGGGTTTTATTTGCTTTGGGGGCATTTTGCAGGGGGGGTATTTTCTTTAGAGATGTGCTCTTGTCAGGATTTCACTTATCTATGATTTGGAACTGGATGGAGATATTTTTTAAGGAATTCTTGTTGTTAAAATGTAACCTTGCTATTCTGTAGGCTCGCTCTGTAATAAGAAAATAAAAATTAATGGCAAGCATCGAAGGCCCTTCCTTCTGGTGGGAGAGGAAGGGACGAGCCAAGGCGGCGGGTTGGGATCTCTGTACATGACACTACCCTGTAGTTTGGTCTTGGTTTTTCTCCAGCTCCCATTTCTGCTCCATGTATATCATATTCTGTAAAATATTCTCTCCCTTGGATTTGACCTTTGTGCGGATTATTGAAAGCATTGTATCTTGTTTCAGTGTTTTTTCTTACCTTGTAGTCTGGTTCGAAAATTACCGAGAGGGGAAAAAATAATTATTATACATTGTAGTTTGTGTACGATATTTGTTGATAATGTTTTATTAAAGGGATGTCTTTTTTCCGCACCCCTTCATTGAAATGTTTTTGGGGGACATTTGGCTTGTTTTTATTACTCTGACTGCAAGACATGAGATGACAAAACAACTTTTTTTTTTAGTGTGTAATATGAATATTTTTTTTTAATGTTTGCCTTCTTTTTCCTAGGCATTTTCATTCTCCTTTACCTGTAGAAAGTCAGGAGGGAGGGGTGGGTGGGATGGGAGGTCTGAGGGTGTCAGTCTCATAGTTACAGTCAGGTTAATATTTTCCACGTAATGCAGATTTGTTGCATTGCATACCCAGGGGCTCCCCAAGGAGTCAAATTTTTACCTTTTCCACTTTACATCTTGTTCAGGTTTGGGGGGGTTTCCTTTTTTTTTTTTTTTTTTTTTTATTTTTTTGTTCTGATGTGAGGAAATGAAAGGACCGGTTTTAATGTATTTTAAAATGAATAGGTAAATTATTGTCTTCATTGGTATGGGATGGTTTTTTGAATGAAATGGTTCCCCCTCCTTCTCCCCCCTCCCCCTGCTGTAATAAATATCGACATAAACATTTGATTTCGGTGCTCTGCAGTTTGTTCCTGGTGTTGCTGCCAGACCCAGGGCGGGAGTTGGGTATTTTTTTCCGACTTGTATCAAGGCCCAAACCCCAGATTTGGGGTGTGGGAGCAGAAGTGATGCAGAGCTGAAGTGGCATTTTAGGGGGGCTGGCTGAGCTTGGGAATTCAAAATCCCAAAGGGATTCAGGACCATTCAGGATGCAGTTCAAGAGCTGGGTGAGATTTAGTGATGCCTGTTTGTTTCTTGGATTTTTTGGTTTTTTTAAGCATTTTGAAAATTTAGCCTAGAAAATGGTCAGTGTTGTCTGCACCAGGCTGAGGATGTGCTGGCCAGACCCTTGCCCTCCCCACACCCAGCCCATCAAGCTGCAGACAGAGAGGAGTGTTTTAAGGGTAAAAAGGGATTTTTTGGGTACAGTTTCCCAGGCTTTGCTCGTTAGAGGCTGGAGGAGTTGGGATGCCAGTGAGATGATGGAGGCTGGTCTGCCCTGTAGCAGCTCCCTGTGCCAGGAGCTGGGAGCTACTACTTCCCTTTTTGCCAGAGTCCTGCACTCCTGGGAGGTAAGAAAGGGAGGGGAATACGTGAGTGTTGTTTTCTGATACATAAATACGGAGTTTGCAGTGGGGTCTGTGACCCCCTCCTTGGGCAAGAGCTGCGGTGCTGGGTGGGGGCGTGCACCATTGCAGGAACAAACAGCTCCAGGAGCTACTGGGGATGGAGAAACCCAGGAAACCAAACTTGGTTCCCCAGTGGGCAGTATCAGAGGCTGGGGGAAAGATGGGGAATTTTTGGGCCTTTGGATGGGTGGTTGCAAGTGCCAGGTGCCTGGAACGCACCTGGGAGCTGCTGTGTGAGACTTGTTCTCTGCCTTTGACTAGTTGGGGCAGGACGTGGCTGGCTGTGAGCTCTCTCCCTCCTTGTGGAAGTGTTGAGGTGTGGGCTGTGGGTTCAGGGGGTTGTGGGGCCATCCTGGAGCTCTGCTGCTCCTTGGGAATGCTCCCACATGGCACTGGCACCCGCAGCCATGGCACTGCTGGAATTCCAGCAGTGAGCAATGTGAGATTGTGGATGCTCCTGGAGCAGAAGGGGCAATGCATTGGATGGCTGCTGGGTTTGGGAGCCACCATCGTGCCTGCAGAGCCCATCAGCAGAGGAGCAGTCTGTCTGCACCCTTTGCTGCCTGGGCAGGTTTGCTTCCAGGGTAACACCACAAATATCCATGTGCAGGGCCCACAGCCATGCCCCAGTGTGGATTTTGGTCCAGACAATCACGTCCCCCTGTGCTTTGCAGAAAGCAGAGTGTGGGCATTGTCCATCACTTGATTTCATGACCACTGAGGGGCTGAGGCTGAACGACGAAATCCTGCCATCCCTTCCTACCCTTGGCTGCTCAGAGAGCAGGCTCTGCACTGCTGCCTGTTGTGTTCTTATTGTGGGGCATAGAAAAGTCCTTCCTGTTGGTTCTTAAGGGTTACAGGCTGGTATTATTAAATATCACCATGAAACTGCCAAGTTCCCTCCTCGAAACGTCTCCTGAGCCCAGCCTCAGGGATAATTGTCTCCCCCATTAGTTTTCATTAAATTAAATGCAGGAGGAGGATCAGAACAACCAGGGGCTCCAGGCTGAGCACGGTGTGTACTTGTTGGCATGATGTGTGCAGCCTGTGGAGCTGGATTTTGCAGTGGGAGCAGTTCAGGGGATGGGAGTGTGGAGTGGTGGAGAGCTCTCCTGTGGGCAGGCAGGCTCCTCTGGGTCCTGCAGAGCTCTCCTGTGGGCAGCCAGGCTCCTCTGCCTCCTCATCTCGGGCTCCTGCCACCCCATTCTTGCATGTTCTGCTTCCCCGGCTGCCGTTCATGAAAAGTTAATGCCTGGCCCTGGTCCGTGCTGTGGTAATGCCATTCGTCTGCTGACGAGCCTTTATAACTTATTGATGCCAGCCCAGATGTGCTTCTGTGACCCATTGTTGGGCTCCCCATCCCACCTCCCTCAGCTGGGCCCATTCCAGCAGGTCACCCTGGAGGAACTGGGAGAGCTGAGCCATTCACAGACTGCTTGGGAAGCGCAGCAGGGCACCAGGGACAGGAGGTAGGGGCTGCCTGCTTCAAGGACCATGATACACCAACCTGAGCATCCGTGCCAGGTGCCAAGCTGGGAGCTCTGCTCGCCCCCACCTTGAGCTCCCCTCCAGGTCCTCAGAGGAGCATTCCCTGCACGAGGAGCAGCTGCTCCTTCCAGTGACACATGAGTATCGCCTGTCCCCAGCCTCAGGTGAGAGTCGCTGTGCCTCAGCAAAGCAGGGACATGGCCTCACACACTCGTGTAGGATCCCCTCAGCTCCAGTGGCTCCCTGGTGCTGTACACAACCCCTGGAGCCTCATTTTGTTGCTGACCATCCCATGTCTCCCTGCTTCCGCTATTTTTCAAAACTCCCTTTGCTCTGCCTTCTGCATCCCTCCCTGTGCTTGTGCTTTGTCTCAGCTCAGCTTGGACACAGCAGGGTTCCAGCTTCCCTCACTCTCCCCTTCAACTGCCTGCTCTGACAGAGATGTCTTTGTTGAGAGGTAAAAGCAGCTGAAGGGACTCTGCCTCTTCCAGACAGACCATCCCCACGAATTCCCACATCTACTAGAAGCACATGAGGTGTTTCACCTCTACACAACCCCTCCCTACCACAGCTGCTCTTCCACCAGGCTTCCTCAGGGAAATTCTCTCTTCAGGAATGCTAACAGGCAGCTGGCTGCCCTACAGGGCTTCCTCCCTAGGACGGGTAATGACCCGAAGCTGGAAGAGAGAGGGGATGTCAAGCAGGGTCCGTGTGACACAGCAGGAAGCCAACAGCCCGAGAAAGAAACACCCACTGCGTGTGACAGGCTCCACAGAGCACAGCTCTGTTAAAATGTATTCCCAAACACCTGGGTGCAAATCACAGACCTGAGCAGATTTACTCCGATGAGCTGAATTAGGCATCCCTCGAGCAGGCAGGATTAACATGATGCAGAGCAATGCAACACTTAGGAGGTTATTTCTCTTTCAAGCACCTCTCCTAACTATGTAAGGATTTGTTAATTTAGTGCAGCCACTGCATCCCAATTTATGGGGTGCAATTGTTGATCTCAAATGTGACTGGTGAATGTTCATTCCCAAAACCTGCAGAGTGGAGCTGCCTGATGGACTGGGGCTGGAACACACAACTGGGGTGTTCATCCAGATGGCCAGGGATCACAAAGCACAGACCAGCCTCTGACACAAGACACTGAAGTGAGATGAATTTCTTGGAAATGTGCTCTTCCACACCTTAAAATAGCGCAGGCTGTCCTCTCCCTTCCCATGTGCTGGAGGGTACCAGAACTGCAAAACATTCTACATTTGGCTGCAGCTAATTTAGCTTTCATTTTACAAAACCCACACTAATCCCCCCATGTTAAAAAGAATACGCTTCCTGCTCAGTTAACTCTGTGTGGCAGGAAGAAATTCTTCCTTTGTATTTTTAGCAGCAAATACCAGCTACAGGCACCAAAGTTTCCCTGCTACATTCTACACCACTTTCCCCAAATGCACAGGTCTCTTCATCCAGGATTGGGGGATAAAAGGACTGTGGTTCTACAGATCCAACAAAGCAATCCCTCCGATTAAGTGCTTTGGGAACTAAGCACAGGGCAGCACGACACATCCCACAGCAGCCAGGAGTAAAACAAAGTCAAAGCCAGGCAGAATGAAAAAGGCTCGTGGCTCAGGCTTTCCCCTTGAAGCTTTGTAAGTCTCTTCTGCATTCAGAGGGACTCAAAGCAACCTCGGGAATAGGTTTGAGTCTGGCTCTGTGCAGAAGCACACTGAGAGCAGAGCCTGCGCAGACGAATAATGACTGGCTTATGTTCTTCCCAGGCAATGGAGGAAGAGTGCAGGAGGACGTATCTGATGACTTCTCTAACCCAAATCCAGAGGTGAGCCTCTAAAATGAAAGAGTTTCTTCATGCACTATTTAGTTTAAAATAAAATTTTACTTTCAGTAACAATATAATTTATTTTTTAAAGTAAATTAATCCACCTTTCTTTAATTATACGACGGTTCTGGCAAAGAGAAGCAGCAGGTACAGTTGGTGAAGTATTTTCATTTGAGCTGAATTTCACACAGTTCCATGCAGATACAGTGCCAGAAACTTCTTGAATGTGTCTGGCTGAAAGCCAGAAATTCCAGCGGGCTTCTGCAGAGAAAGACACGGATGCTCAGTTTGCAGTGAAGTGATTAATGTAGACAAACAACGGCTTTAAACACGCTTGAATCAAGACTTTCAGGCATGGCAGCTTCCAAATTGTGCTCTCCCTTCCAGAAGGGTTTGTGTGGGGGTACTTCCACTGGTGTCAATCTCAAAGGGCAGAACCCCTTTGCCTGTGAGTAAGATGCCCTCCCAGTATAACCAGTAGTGGCAGCCCTGTGCTCCATTTACTCCCCAGAGAGGCTGATGGTCGCTTGTGAGCGCTCCCTTCCTCAGAGCTGGTTTTAAACAAGCACTTTATGAGATGGTGGATTACAGCTGGGGGTGTCTGTATCCAGGAGTTCGTGCAAAGCTTGGCATGTTGCACATCAGCACTACAAATACTCAGGAACTGGTCCCTTCAGAAACACCTACTTAGGTAAAAATGAGGCCAATGTCCACTTCAGCTCCCTCCAGCTGGTTTAAAACCTGCTGCAGCTCTGTGTTAGCTCTAAGACCCCCAGCTGTGGTGAAAGGGCAGCATTTCCATGACCATTTCCCAAGTTTTCCTTACCGTAACAACTCTCTTCTTGATTTCTGGGACACATTGGGCTCTCTCATACAGGTTCTGATCAGGGTCAATCCAGACTAGATTTTTTATGCCATCATTAGACACAAGGTCTGTTGTATTTAACTGGAACACCATGAATTGGAAGAGCTGTCCATCTGTGCCAATGCTTTGCACCACTATTGGCTGCTCCAAAACCTTGGGATCATTCTAGGAAAAGAAGGGGCATGTGCTAGTTACAACAGAAATTGTATGAGTACTTGCTGATTCTGCATCTTTGGGTTGGTTTAAAGCCAAGATTTTAATAAATATATTGTTACCTTGCCCAGAAAATTACTCTAGTCAAACTAGTTTTGAATGCAGATTTTGTATTTTAATTAAAATTCCTCCTTCAGCCAGCAATGAAGTGTCAATTTACATACTGAGCTGTGAGATGGGTTAGAGTTTTACAGCTGAACTGACTCCCTGGTTCCTGCCCATACCACCCCGCTGCATCACAAACATGCTCCTTACTGAGCAGTGGATTTCTGGATTTCTGAAGGTTGGATTTTCACCTCTGGACTGGAAAGCTTGGATATGAAAATTACTGTGAGGGTCTTCCAGGCCTCCCTGCACTGGCTGCAGCTGTAGAGGAAGAAGAGAGGCCCAGCAGCAGCCTCCCATACGTACCCCATGGAGCACCCTGGCCTTGGCCAGCGCGTTGCCAAAAGCAAACATCAGCATTTTTGCACGGAGCTGTTCTGGTCTGAACCTGTTAGTGCGAACGTTGGCAGACTCCAGGAAGAACAGGGTGTGAGGATGAGAGTAGGGATAACCATCTCTGAAACCTAAAGGGCACATACTCATGTCAGAAACTGCTCAGGAAGACACTATGCAGCCAAGGTTTTCTCCCTTTATCTTCAGGAACTGTTCTTGTCCTCAGTCCTACTTAGGCAACAAAATACCACAGGTCTGGAGCACCTGCACTGCAAACCTGTGCCCATGCCTCTGTCCCCTCATTCCCTACTCTCAGCTGCCCCCAGAAGGACAAGGACTCCCAAGTTAACCCAAACACAGATAACTATCGCCAACACTGACCTGTATCATTGAGCTCTTTGTACACATTCACCTCCTGAAGATCGATTGTAGGTGCAATGGGATAGAAGGTCTCCAGAACATGTTCTTTGGTGGCCAGTATCTCCTCCTTGGAGGCTACTGGTGGTATTGGGGTCATAGAGTTCATGAGTATTCCACTTAGGCCACGGACCTGAAGGAGGATGGATTCTGGGAAGGGAAATTAGGCTACAGTCAAACACTGGTGAAATAACATTGGAGAAAGACGTGCATTTCCTTTTGCCAGTCTGTTCTGCAAGGCTCACTCTCTCCCCCTCACCTCCAAACCCATCTTAAATAGTAGCTGAGCTGTAGGTTCTTCTTCTAAAATGACAATGCTAATTGCTAGGGTTAAATTCTTAACTAAACATCCTTGGAAAAACAACAGCACTGACTTAGGACACAAGAAAATAAACAATCAGGCCTAAGACACTGGTTCCCTTCTCCCACCATCTCACCACCTAATAATCTCCTCAGGGACAGCATCCTGCCATCATCCAAGGCTGCCCATGCCAATAGGACTATTTAAACCAGAAAGAATTACCTGGTTCCAGAAACTGTTTAATTTCATCCAAGTCCTCAGCCTTAAACCCAGGAGCTTGGCTACCCGTCTTATCGTACAGAGCTAAATACTTCCACCACAGCAGCAACTGACCTCTTTCCCACGTTGCTGCTATCCTGCAGTTTCTAGCCAACATCCTTTTACTCAGAGAAGGATACTGTGCAGACATTGACCGGCATACATGTATCAAGTTTTCAAACAGCAAAGGGCTGTGAAACAAGAAAAGAAACAGTTACATAAAAATGAGATCATAATAGCAGGCAGATGCTTCTGGGGCACAAATGCTGTAAAATGACTGTATGTACAACATATAATGGCATAACACTCCCAAACAGTTAACAGAGATTGCAGATTGGTATCACACACACCAGGCCTGTTTCAAGTTGGCAGAGGTAATGCTTACAATTATTTTTAAAATTGATACTCTGCACCAGCTAGAAGTAGATCTTGAGTTGAAACAGAGACATTGGCCTGAAAGAAGCTTTGATCTAGCGTAGTATTTATGTCAGTGCTACTGCCAATATTCAGAATTGGGTTTTATTTGTTGCTTTGGTTGTTGGGTTTTTTTGTTTGACAGTCTGGTCTTGCACAGCAGACCCTCTTTCCACAGATGAGCTGTGTATGAATTTTCTCTGTAGCGTTTAAAACCTTCCCCTCAGCTGAGGACTCACCAATATTTTTCCCTCCTGGGAGCAGGCTCTGCCGTGTCCCAGAGCCGTGCGTGGTACACCACATGTTTCGCCCTCTCCTCGAGCTCCTGGAGCCCAAGAGCCGGGTTATCCACAATGCCCTGCACGGCTGGGGGCAAACCTTCCACCAGCTTCGTCTTGGTGAGCCACTGCGCCTGCCGCACCCCTGGAAACACAACCCAAAGCGGTCTATCTATCTATCACAGGTGACAGTGCTGATCCCTTCCAACCCATCTAGATGTGACCGACGCTGCCTGGCAGCTCATGGGGCTGGGCAGGCTGTTCACAGCCCGTGTTTTACACTCTGTGCGAGGAGAACCCTTGGCAGGAGGAGAAGGGCGAGTGCTTGGGGAGGGGGCAGCGCGGGGTGTGTGGTACCTTCCAGCATGCGGACACCCTGGTGGCAGATGTAGCACCCGCGCTCCTTGTACAGCGGCATCTCCTCGTAGCGCGGCCCCGGCGAGTGCCAGGGGTCGCGCCAGCCGCGCTCCCAGGGCGGGAAGCGCGGCCGGGCCAGGCCGGGCACGTAGTGCAGCCGTTCCGCGTACGTGACGGTGTCCAGCTCCACCTGCTCCCGCACCGGCCGCGGCTCCACCATCTCCGCCAGCACCTCGGGCGGCGGCCCGCGCACGGTCCAAGGCGTGCGTGGAAGCCCCGCGCGGTGGCGGGGCCGCCCCCCGCGGGTGATGATGCCGCGGGTGAGACCCCGCGCCGCCATCCCCGCCCGCCTCAGCGCCATCGGCCCCGCCGCCATCGCCGCCATCCTCCTCCTCCTCCTCCCGCCGCCGCCTCAGCTCCCGCCCGCCGCCATCTTGGCGAGGGCTCTCCCCCTCCGTCACCCCCGTGAGTGACGGCGGCAGCGGCCAATGGCGGGCAGGCGCGCCCCGCGGTAAGGGAGGGTCGGCAAATTGCCTGGCGGGTGAGGGCAGGCGCTGGGTTGGTGAGTGGGGAGGTGGGCGGGGAGAGGCGCTTCCTCGCCTGTGGGGCGGGGGGGCACTTGAGAGACCGTCCCTGGGCGGGAGCCGGCGAGGCCAGCACTGGTGTTCCGGGGCTGGGGCCGCTCTGCCCCGGGCCGGCCTGGCCGAGCCCCCGGGCGTGCACAGTAGGTGCTCGGAACTTGTAAATCTGCACAGCCCCGAGTCCGGGCGTCTCGGACTCACCCGCGGCCACGTCTGGTTACCCCCCGTTCATAGCCCGTGGGTGCTCCGAGCCCCCGGACAGCGGGCGCGGTGGGAAGCCGGGCCAGTCGCCTTTGGTTCTCTCTTCCGTCCCCCGCCCCCCTCCTTAAAATAAGTGTGTTTCTGTTACAGGGGTGAAGGTTAGTTAATTAACTGACCTTGACAATAAAACTGCTGGAAGCGCTAAATGTTCGCTTCCTCCGCTTCATCACCCGTGGCTTCATAATTTCCTGTGGGCCGCTTTGTGTCCGAGGGATGCGGACACAAGTGCGCTGTGAGCAGCCTTAACTCAGCCCGCGTGTAAAAACAGCGGGGTCTGCAGCATGTTTCTGACCTGACGAGTGTTCAGTGGCTACAACTCGCTTGGAAACAACGGGAGCGAGGGATAAAATGCCGTGCTTCTTGGCCTTTCCTACCTGTGCGTTTAAATCCATATATTCAAAGCCCATAACCAAAGTTGTTTCCCTGAGACTTTGCCCTCTTTGCCTCAAGTCTCTTGGCTCTGAACGCTGCTTTCAGCTCGCTGCCCTCCCCTGCTCTGAAGCTGCACAAAACTCAGGCCACATCTGGTGGCTCGGTTTGTCACCCATTGTCCTGGTGGCTGGCTTTGTCAGCCTTTCTCCTGGACACAGCAGCAGATTTTTAAGATGTTTCTGCTCTGGCTGACCAAGCACTGGCTCTTTTGTAGGAAATCACCCCGGTGGAACGAGCAGGATTAGTGGGTGTAGGTTTGGCTGGGCAGCCTGTCTGGGGAGGAGGGCCTGAGGCTGGGTGAGGCTCTGCTGCTCTGGGCTGGTGGCTGTGAGGTCTGGCGTTTGTGCAGAGGCACTGAGCAAAAATGGGGTGTTGCAAACCCAGACCAGCTCCAGGTTTTCAGTTTCACACACGTGCGAGATGCTCGAGAGACATTTTCTCAGTCATTCTGCAAAAACACCCATCTGATGAGCACCCTCTGCTTTCCATCGTGCTGGTTTGTGTTTTTTGCAGGCAATGAGTGACAGTGAGCAGGACTGGCTGGCTCTGAGGCCGCAGGAACCTTCTCCATCCCAGTGCTGCGGCAGCGGCTGCAAGCCCTGCATCTACGATGTGTACGAGAAGGAGCTCGCACAGTGGGAGAGAGCCAGAGCAATGCAAGACAAAAGCCTTCTCATGGGAAAAAAGGAGCAGGTCCATTTATCTTCATCGCATCCTGGAGCCCGTGCTTTGATTGTACATGTTCGGTTGCAGGGTTGTGATGGGTGAGGGATGCAGGGATAAATCCAAGCGGTGCCTTAAGAGAGGGCTGTAAATGCAATTCCCCAAACTCAGCCTTCACCCTCCCCCTTGGCCACTCTCCCTTCTGTAATGTGATTTTCCAAGTGTAGAGTTCTCCCTGGTGTCGCATTACAGCTCTGGCTCTGCAGCTTCTCCTCTCCCAGTTTCCTCGGACAAGCTTTGTTTTCCTTACCTTTCTCATTCTTGCCTGGTTTTTAGACTCATATTTTGATGCTGAGAAAAAGCTGTTGTGTGTGGTGGAGCAGTTGTCTTCAGAGTATAATTTTTAAGCCTGTCAGTGCCCTTTTACATAAGATTAACTATGCTGGGTCAAGTGAAAAAGATCAGCTGAAACAACTGACAATATTTTCTGTTCACTGTAGCCATCAGCAGGCTGCAAAGTTGCCCCCAAAGCAGCACTTGGCTCTTTTAGCAGAATTATTTCTGTTTGTTTCCAGACATGCGAAAATGATTGCAGTGAGTCATAATAGGATGACCTTGCTGTAAGGTGTAAAAAAAATGTAATTTAAATAGGTGGTGGTGGGGAGAAATGCAAGATCCCAAAGTGCACGCTGCAGAACATGATAATGAATCAGCAGAGAGCTGGAATTTGTGCCGGGCCTCAGTGTTTAATTCACGTCCTGAGGATCTCTGGCACTAAATTAGCACGCACATTTGCTTCCAGAGAAAAATGAAATAATAAAAGACACCATCTAACCAAGTAATTATTTATTGTTGTTCTTGCAGAGCAATAATTCAGAGCTGAATCCAGATACATTCACTGCATTCAGTGTGAGCTCGGTGGAGCAGCTGACAGAGGACACCTACCAGTACAAATTTGAATTACCAGGAAAGAGCAGCCTGCGATTGAGTTTAGGACAACATATCGTGTTAAGGTATTGTTCTCTGTGCTAGTTAAACAGTCTGCATTATGTAACCTAACACGTAGGGTTTTGTCAATAGACAAAGGCTTCATAGCAGGCAAATCATGATTTCTGTACCTCCACAATGACACAGATGAAAGAGCTCGTGAGGTCGCTGCCTCTACTAATTCTATGGTAGAAGCTGTAGTTTTCTTCAGCATTATCCCTGCCTTGGTGGCTCAGAAAGAACTAGGTGTGATTAAGAAAATACATTTGCAGAAAGAAAGGTTTAAAAGAATAGATGTACAACAGATTATTTACTCCAGCGTGTTGGAATGAAGACAATGTGCTACTTTTGCCCCAGAGCTCAGTGTTTTAGGCCCTGTATCTTGGGGTAACTCAGCACCCCAGTACCCAGGCACTGCCTGACTGATTTCTAGCAAAACAACCCTCCTATGTAGTTTGCTGCTTGCCAGAAAGGGGCCACTTGGGGAAAGTTTCTGTCTCTGAGCCATCTGTGGTGATCATTGCCAGACAGAAAAAGTCCTGTTAGGATGCCATTGATGTGCATCTGTTGACGTCCCTGGTACGTTCAGGGCTGGTGTGTGCAGCTGGCTCTGCTGACAGCACATTCTCCTCCCTCCAGCCCTGGCTCATCACACAGCACAGAAAAAAGGTTTGGTCACTTCAATCAATTCCCGTGGTCAGTAGCAAAGAGCAGAGTGGATAATTCCATGGAAAGGGAAGACTTACAGGAAAATACAGTCTATGTTGACAAGGCCCGAGGTCAAGGCTGTGCCTTGGCTTTTGTTATTTGATTAGCAGATGCAGAAAGTGACCCCAGCTCAAAAGGAATAGCAAACTAAAGTGTTTTCTCTCCCCTTTGCCACTCTTGCATGTCCTTACAAAATCCCTTTCAGGGGTGTGTCCAGGAGCTGGATGTGGTACAGCTGGGGCCACCACTGGGAAAACAAAAGGTGCTGTTAGTCATTATGTTCCCCCTGGATTTCTGCCTCTGGAAGAGAAATGTTTTGCACCTGTGCACAGGCTGGGCCACTGGGAAGAGGACCTGTCTCCCAGAGAGCTGCAGGAGCTCCTCAAGATGACCCAAGTCACAGGGGTTTCCTGTTTCTCTTTTCAGAGGAGTGGTGAATGGTTTGGAGGTCCAGAGAGCCTATACTCCAATTAGCCCCAGGAATGCAGAAGGTTACTTTGAAGTTCTAATTAAAGTAAGTAAGCCTGGACGATACGGATTAGAGTATAAGGTGTTTTCTTTAGAAACTAAGCATGCTGTCAGTGCTTCAAGTGAGACTCTCTCAAATCCCTCATGGACTGTTTCTCTGTGGTTTTGAAGCATTCATGCTTTGCTGATAAAAATTGCAGTTTTTCCCAAAAAACTGGAAGCAGAACAAGTTGACACACAAACAAGTGCTTTGCAGCAGAAGCCCTGGGATCACTTGGGAGAGCCCCTCGGATGGAAAGATGTGTCCATTCCGCTTCTCTCCTTTCATTTTGCTTTTTCAGGATGTCTTTGAAATCGCAGCCATTTGTCAGCCCAGCTGAACCACTGATTTTGGAAAATGTTTGCCTTTATCCTCCCCTGTGTATTTTACTTAAAGAACACCCCTGTTTCAGTGGGCAGCTGTTCCTGGTGTGCAGACAGGGCTCTGGAGCTGCAGTCTGAGAGGGACTTTGTGGCCCACAGGGCAGAGAGGTGTCCCATAGGCACAGGCTGCATCAACTGAGGTGGACGTGGTGGCAGAGCCCATTTTGGACAAGCATCCTCACCTTTATGGAGTCAACCACAAAATGCTGGTTGAGTTCAAAAGGATTTTATAGGAGATTTGGCTGGAAATCTGTCTCATGTAAGTCTTCAGGGTTCTCATAAATGATTATTTTGCGTGGAAAATACTGACTTGAACATTTTTACAATACTGCATCTGTATGTCGCTAGGGACTCCTCAGGGCAGACACAGACTTCAGTAAAGGTGTGAAATTCAGAGTGCTGAGTATCCCAGGTGGCTTGCAGAGGAGGGCCACTTGTCCTCTGCCTGTCTTGCAGGATTTCTTGTTTCTGGGGTTTATTATGCATTGTATGTTCAAACACAAACCCTGCACTTTAGAAAAGTGAACAGCTTCTCTAGGACACCTGTGGGAGGGTCATTTCCCCGTTCTTGTGGCAGTTGGTGTGTGGTAGGGGAGAGAAATGTTGCATTTGAGTTGCATTAATAGGATGCATTCACAGGATGACTGTGAAATTTCATGTATAGCGGCTCATTACTCACAGGTTTTGCATTTCAATAATAATAGTAATGATTGTAATGATACCTTTCCTTTATATAGAACCTTTCATCCCAAAAGGAGCTATAGTTACTCTCTGGCAGTGACAAAAGAGGTTGGTAACACCCAGTGTAAAGCAGCCATTTTTATAACTCACTCTGTAGGTTGTAGTATATTTCACACTATTGAGGCAATTTTGGAAAGTAGTATATTATTATTACTATGCAATCCAAGCACTGTTCAAACCCTTCTGTCTCCTGTTATTACAGCATTGCATTTGTGATACTACAGTTAAGAGTGAGGGAGTTGCCATTTACAGAGCGTAACCCTCTTTTTGAGTGATTTTATAATGTTAGGGTTTCTCTCCATGTAAAACGGGGTGTGGAAGTTTTCCTCCAGGAGATAATTTTTTTCTTTTTATTTAGAAAAACTCATTTTAAACCCACTCAATCACTTTTCACTTCAATTTTTTGGAAATAATTTTCATGAAAGAAGGATTGTTTTAGTTTCCATTACCCCAGTCCTTTAGGAATAGGCAGTAAGTGGGCCTGACTTTTCTGTTCTTGCCTTGAGTTTCCAGATGTATTTGAAGAAGGGAGGTAAAAAATTTGCTTCTTTGAAGCAAGTGCACACTCTTTGCATGAGACTTAGCACCTGCCCAGAGCCCTCTAACATAAAAGAATTCTGACAATAACTCAGAGGCTGGATGTGTGTGTGATTTACATTTTGAATGTAACAACTGGTGCTAATACTTCTTAATATTTCAGGTTTAAGTGAGAGGCTGGGAGGGGAGGAGCATCTTGTTCTTTCTTAGCTAACACTGCTTGCGAGCACAAGCACAGGCTCCCTCACTCGCTTTCTCTGAGCTGCTTTGTGGTTCACCAATTTTGTTTGCCTGCAGTGCAGCTTGGTGGCCAGCCAAGGCACTGGGGTGTGGAGCCAGGCTTCTCTCCAATGCCTGTGCAAGAAATACCCCCAAATACACTTCTTTTGTGTGGGCTGGAGTTGTCAAAGGCTTGTATCACGTCCCATTTTCTGACCCCTGGTTGTGTTGCTCTTCCCCAGGCTTATCCTTGTGTGCTGCTGCTTTGGGCTTTTCAGCTCTTGCTGTTTGGGCCAGTCCTGGTTCTCTGGCCCCATCCTGGACTGTGGCTGCTTTTTTGCTCACATTTTTGTCTTAAAACATTCAGTGGTCACACATTAAGGGCATGGATGGCAACATGACTGCTTGGACAAGCCCTTTGTTTTTCCAGCCTCTCATCCCTTCTCTGTTTCCAGCAAGCACTGAGCCCTTCTCCTCAGTCAGGAGTGAGATCAGCATTCCTGCAGGCAACAGCCTGGATAATGTTTGTGCGTGGTAGTAAGTGAGGGAGGTTTTTTGCTTGTGTTTTTCTTCCATGGGGCCAACATTAACATATTCTTCTGGAACTGTGGAGGCATCCCTCAGCATCCAGATGATCTGTTCTGAAAACAAAGATTTTTACAAATGAGAAGCCCGACTTTGGGTCACTAATTGTATCAGTGCAGCATCCAAGAGACTGAAACAAAGCAAGAGCTATGCGGTGTTTATATAACTAACAGTACCCAGAAGGCATTTCCAGACCCCATACCCTGAGATTTGGAGAACACTTGAAGGCCTGCACTGTGCTTTGCATTCAAGACACTCTTCTCTGTGTGCTTTGTAAGCAAGAACTCTGATAAGCTTTTTCCAGTTTTGGAAATTCAGGCTGCGTGAGAGGGGGGTTGTGTTTACATTATAGTTAAGCTGGAGTGGTTCCAATATGATTTAATTTAAATGTCTTTGTTTTGGGTATAACTTGGAGTTATTTTTCAAACAGAAAGATCTTTCTTTCTTTTTTAAATACATGAAATGTTTTTTTGTCCCCTTTTCATTTAAATGTAGATAACTTTATAATCGACTTTAAGCTGGGAAACTTTCCAGTGGAGTATAATTATTCTTTTCTTTTGTGCAATGTTTTTTATTAGTGCTATGAAGCTGGGCTAATGTCACAATACATAAAAACGTGGAAAAGAGGAGACGTGGTCTTTTGGCGTGGGCCGTTTGGAGGGTTCCCATATCAGCCTAATAAGGTTAGTTCCTAAAAGCCATAGGGTGCTTCAGCCTGTGGCAGCAAGCTTTGTTCAGTGCTCTGAAGGGAAGACATCAATTTGATTACTGTTTTCATGATTATTTTAGAGACTTCCTGGGTTACTGTGCAGTGTGACAGCATTAGCAGTCAGTTGGAGCACCTTCATGAACTGCAGAATATTTAAGAGGGAAGAGGAGGTGGATGGGAGACAGGAAGATGTTGGCAAGGCTTTGTGTTCATCACTTGCATCAGGAGTTCCTGATGTGCCTAACAAAGGGAACTTTGCACCAGCAATGAGTGTGGATGGGTTTTTGCCTGATTTGACCCACATCTCTGTGTTGTGACTGAGTAGGGGTGAAGGGGAGGTGTTAATCTTCTCCTCTCCCGGGTATTCCCTGAGCTGTTGAGGTGTCAGGTCGCTCCCCAAACGCTGATCCCACCTGCCAATACCAGGCTGGCTGCAGGGAAAGGCAGATCTGGTTTCAGGGAGAGGCTTCTCACATACACTAATTCAGTTACTTAATTCTGACCTTTCAAATGAGGAGCAAATTTGAAGCACTGGTCATTAAGATCCCAAAGCCTTTTGGGGTTTTTGGTGGATTTGTTTTTGGGTTGTTGTTGTTGTTGTTTTTTACCCCAACAAAAATAAGTAAAATCTGAGTGGCCAAGCTCTATGCAGAGCAATTGTTTCCTACATCTCGTTTCCTCCAGAGGACATTCAGGATTTTACTTTGCAGCAACCAAGTGAAACCCAGGGAGCATTTCCAATGGAAGAAAACACACGGTGGGTCAGCAGAGCATACTGCAGAATTGAAACTGAAACATGAATTAATTGAAATCAAGGCTAAAGTTAGGATAAATTACTACATTTGGGTAAAATCCAGTTTTGTTAGATTTAATGTGTAAACTCTTTAAGTGCTATCTGTAATCTTTCGCCGAAAAATACATTTTAGGATCTGAATTTACCATTTCATGACCTTCTGGTATGTTGTTTCTCAAGAGACCCTTTACCAGGGTGGCAGCAAGAGGAACTCCCTATGAGCACACCCATTTCCAGGCACCACAGCTCATTCCAAAATCTCTGTTTTGTTGTTAGCATGGAGAACTCCTCATGCTGGCCTCAGGCACCGGCCTTGCACCAATGATTCCCGTCCTCCAGTCCATAACAGATGATGAAGAGGATGAAACCTTTGTAACTCTTGTTGGCTGCTTCCCTACCTTTGACAAAATTTATTTAAAACCTCTTCTGCAGGATTTGGCTCGGTACTGGAATATCAGAATATTTTATGTCTTAAGTCAGGTAAATAAATGGATATGAAGTGTGTTTGTGTGAGGCTTCTGTGTGCTGAATGAGCCTCTGCCTCCTCCACTTTTCCATAAGCATAATCTTAATTATTTTCCAGTCATCCAGCCTAATTTGTGATCCAGTAGCTGCTGTTCTTAAATCTGCTACATATACTGCTGCTAGTCTGGAGAATTTTGGGGAAGTGGCCATCACTGTTCTCTCTGCCTGCCTGTTTTATTGGGATGGACCTGCTGTTCCATAGTCACTGTTGGTTATTCCCCCCCATTTCAAGCAGTTGTTGCTGCATCTAAACAGCAAATAAGCTGTTTTTTTCTTCCTAATACCAGTGCCTTAATCTGTCCTTATCTTCCATTCTTTGCTCATGGCTACAGCTCTCCTCTGGTGTGCTAGCACCAACTTCCCAGCAATTATTTTTCCTTGCTGACCCATTTTTAAACTTCTAAAAGTTGTTCCCCCTTCTGTAAAATTACTTTTCTGCCACATTCATGGGATGAGGGCATACCTCTCAATGGTCTTACATTTTGAGCAGTCTTTTTCATTTCTATTTGGTCCCAAAGTTGCCTGTGTTCTGCATGGATTTGGTGGTTAAAAATTATTTCTGTCAGAAATGAGGATTCATTGCTGGAAGGATATAGAAAGAATTATTTATGCTAAGGGAATGAATCCCATTGCATTTTTAGTTTCTCAGATGAATCATTTCTTGTATCTCTCACAGTGGAACTGCCTCATACATTCTGTTCCACATGTGGCCTCAGCAAGATGAGATTTGGTAGAGGGGAAAGTGCTAGTGACTTGGGCACCCCCTCAGCTGCTCTGTAGGAGCATAACCATAATTGTCTCTGGTGACATGGCTTAAATACCCTTTTCTGGGTGTTTAAACTCTTTGACTGCTGTCTCAAGAGCATGAGGAGGTCTTGAAATTCAATCAGTGAAGGGCACGAAGCCCACCTGACCCCTGTCAACACTGTCTGCCCCTCCTCTCTCCCTTTTTCCTCCTCTCTTAGCGGGTTTGTGGTAGTCCAAGGCTGGCTCGTGCATCCTCCCTCTTGGGATTGTGTGTCTGTCTGTATTTCATTGTGCTGCCTGTCACCACCACATCTGAGCACCTTCTGCTCCTGATTAATTGCAGCAGGGGAGTCCCTACTGGATCCAGTGCCACAGGGTCTGACACTTCTCATGGGATCAGAGCTGTGTTTGGAGCAGAGCTGGCTTCTTTCAGTTTTGGTCAAGGGAGATGGGACTGAAAGAGACTTGGGAATGGGAGAGGCAATAGAGAGGAATAGACTTGGGACTTGGGAATAGGAAAGGTGCCCTGGGAGATGGTTCTTGATGGAGAAGGTTCTGCAGCATTTATTAGTGATAGTTACACTCTGGTTTTGTTCAGTCCCCTCTGAGCAAGGTCCTGTGGCAGGGAAAGATTTCACCTGGGCTTGGGAAGAGGAATGCAGCTCTCAGGAAGGGTCAGTGTCACCCACATGGTGTCACAAAGGTGAAAATCATCCTGTGCACTACTCTGAGGGGAGGAGGGATATTCAGCTCTAAGCAATGTTGTCCTTTTTAATGTCACACACAGCAAACCTTTTTCCTTTTCAGGAATCTTCGCTGGAAAAACTTCCTCAAAGCTATCAGGAAAACACGTACACTGGTCGTCTCAATGAAGACTTGATGAAGACAATAGTAAATTCCTGTCGAAGAAAGCCATTTGTATTAATCTGTGGCTCTTCTGCATTCAATGAAGATATGAGTAGATACTTGAAAACTGCAGGAATTGAAGAAGATTCCTGTTTTGTCTTTTAGCAGTACATTCCTGACCTGAGGAACCTTAGGCTGAGCCTTGGATGTCCTTATTTCTTTGCAGACATTGCACAAAATGGGCCTGCTCAGAAGACTGAGCTCCTTGGAGCAACTATTTGTTGATCCTCACTTCAAGGTGTTTTAAGGAACAGGTGCCATTCCAGAATGGCTGGTACATGGTGTGCCACCCGTGGCAATTTTAATGGAAGTATTCAAGTGCAATTTTAAGAGAGATCTCCTAAGGGTTTACTAGAAAGCATCCATGCACACAGCTGTGCTGTAATATGAAGATTGGTGACTTGCTTTGCAATTTGTGTTATATTGCAGTGATGTTGTGCCCTGTTAGGTGTCCAGAGGAGAGAGGGAATCTTCAGGGATCCTTGCCAGGCCAAGGGGACACCAGAGTCAGGATCATTTTGGTTCTGTCATGTGCAGGCTGGTGTCAGGCAAGTCCCTTCAACCTCACTGTGCCTCAGTTGCCCATTGTACACTAATACAGAGAAGGTGGCACTGGTCTCTGAGAACAGGCATTACAACTATATATGGAAAAAGTATCCATAAGGATGGAATGGTACATTCTGTCTAGTGAGAACTGAGGCAGGCTGAGCTCCTGCCCTGGCACAGCCTGTGTTACCTACCCTGTGCTTAGCCCTTGAAATGCTACCTGGGGAGACAAAGAGCACGTCCTAAAACTGGGAGAGCGTGGCTGGGTTGTGGCTGCTGTCTGTCAGGGAGGATGGTTGTTTGCTTTCCATGTCCCCTAGGTGTTGTATCATAGCCCTGACTCATTAAATTGAACATCTTTACAAATAATCAGCTGTTTGGTGTTGTCACAGGACTCTCTCAGGTGCCTGAGGAGGTTCCCTGAGCATACAGGAACACAACCTGAGGAGGGAAAGCTGCATGGGGTCTGCTGGGGTGCTTCCCTGTGGGACAGGGAGCAGAGCCTCAGGGATGGCAGCCTGGCACAGCACCCAGCCTGGGCACCTGGTCCCCTTCCTCTTTTTTCAGTCCAAAATGCTGCTGCTTTTCCTCTGAGGTATCTGCTGCCCATTCTTTTACCTTCTTAGACTTGTGTGTTTAGTATCTATACCTGGAAATACAGCTTTCCTGCACACCTTGTATTTTTCTGTTCATTCCCAGTTCATCCTGAGTTGGGGTTTTCCAGGCTGTGTCAGATGATTATTGCATTATCATTCACGCTTCTTTTGTACCTGTGTCTAACATTACACCTTACACAAAGGAAATGTAGTTTGTTACACAAAAACCACAGTGTGCACTGAAGTGGTGGCTTGATTCACACATTTGGGAGGGAGTGTGAGTTCCCTTTGCACTGCTGAGATTTGTCTCCAGTTACCAAATGCCTGGCATTAATCAAGTGTAGCTGCAGCTTTTATGTTAACTTCTTTGGAGAAAGGGCTGACAAGAAAGCCCTCTTCCTAACCCAAACTGGGGTCTGGCTTTAAAGGCATGGAAATCCGGGGAAGTTGTCCATGGTCAGTGCAAGGAAAGCTGTCATCTCCAATCCAGGTTGTTCTTCAGCCTCCCTAAGTCACTGTGTGGTGAAGATGCTTCTTTGCACACAGGCTGGTAAAATGATGAGATGCTTTCTCCAGGTTGTTCTTCCTACTTTGGCCTTAGCTAGGAATACGGAGAAAATATTTTTTGTCAGGTATTAAGTATTTGAAAACCTTACTTCTAGTACTCTAGCTTTAAATATTGTGTATTTTTAAGATTTTGCTAAAACCCCACCCCACCTTTTTTGCAAAGGCCCAAGGTAAAAAACTTCATGCTTGCCTTGGAAAAGCGCCGGCTTTCAGCGTGAAAGCTGGGACTGTTCCTTTAAACACAACCCCAATATGTCTGGGTATTTCAGCACATATGGGCCACGATGCTTAAACCCTACCCAGCTGGTCCGGCCGTTCTGCCGTGCAGCTCCGTCTTTGTTCGTGGCTCAAAGGGAGGGTGGTGAGAGACGGAGCAAGCTGTGAGTGCTGCGGGTTGCCATCCTGCAAGGGCCGGGCGGGAGGAGCGGGGCTTGTCCTGCCCGCGGGGACAGCGGCTTTGCGAGACATTCTCCACGGGGGAGATGATGTCCTTGGAAGCAGGAGCTCGAAGGAGGCCTTTAAACCGCCCGCAGGCACTTTGTTCTCTATTTTCTGCCCTTCTCTCCCTTCCCCCTCCCGCCTTTTGTTGTTTCTCAGCCTGGCTCTAACACGAGTCCCCTCATCCCCACCATCCCCCATGGCACAGCCCCTTTCAGAGGACGGCGTGGATTCCTGCAAAAGCAGGGGTGTGGAGTGGAAAAGCTCTGATGCAGAATATTCCTTCCCAGGGGGAGATGAGAGGTTTCCTTCTCTTTGGAAGCCCAGAACCACCCCGTGGTGGCAGTTTCGTGGGGAATTTGTGTCGGTGCTGTTGGTGACTGGGGTATCTGAGGAGCTGGAGGTTTGGAGCCCGGATGGGTGGCTGGTGCCCAGCCAGGGCAGGGGCTCACATCCTGCCTCTCCTGCCACTGCTGGGATGCTCCTGGTCTCTGGCTGCCCCCAGGAAGCCCCTGCCACCCCTGCAGCACTGCACAGGGGAGAGGGGCTTTGCTTCACTCCCTTTCTTCTTCCTCATGTGCAGCCTAAATACCTTCTTAATTTCGTCTCATTATTTCCTGCCTAAATAGTTCCCATTTCTCCTGGGGACCGTTTTTAAACCTTTGATCTTCTCTGAAGTCTCACAGTCCTGATCACGTCCTTTCTGTTTAAATGAATCAAATGCCTTTTTGACTCATGATTTATAAATTTGCCCACAGAGGAACAGAGGCACACCTTGAAATCACCCACTATGTCTGTGGCTGGAGCAAAAGTACCCTGGGCTGATCCAGAGCATCTTTTGTGTCCGGCTCCTCTGCTTCCCTGCTGCATGTCACTCTCCTCCTGCCTCCCTCCACCCTCCCACCCCACTCTTCAGCTGACAGCCAGGCTGCCTGGGCTCAGGCCCAGCCTGGGAATGGCCATCCCAGGGTCAGAAGGGTGAATGTGCTGGGGATTGATGGATGCTGTCTCCTGGGAGCGGGGCACAGCTGCTGTGCTGCACAGCCCTGGCCCCCGATCTCCTAGGAATCCCCAATGCAGAGCACAGCTAAGGGGAGGGAGAGGAGCAGCTGTGCAGGTACCAGTGTCCTGGGCACTGGCTTGGTGCTGAGGCAGTGGTGGAAAGGCTGGGAGACAGTGGGTGCTGTCCAGGATGGATGTGATGGGGATAAACGTTGCTCCATAGTGCAGCGATGCAGAAGTTGAGGAGCACTTTGTTCCTTCCTGAGCCCAGGGGATGGTGGCTGGGAGGGCTGAGCACTCCTCCTGGATGAACCAGGGTTGTGGCAATGGAAAATACCCAGGAGAGGCCCCTGTGCCATGGCTAGACCTGGCCTGCATCTTTGCTGTGTGGGCCCACACTTGTTGACAAGGACAGACCTCCACTCCAAGCTGTTAGGGAAGCAGCTAATTAAGATCTGTAATGTTCCTGGGAGGTCAGTGGGAGATCTGCCAGCGGTGCAGCATCTCCCAGAGCCTGCACTGGGGCAGGATGTTCACACAGTGCCCAGGGACAGGGGGAGCTGCCCTGCTCCTCCTCATTCCACGTGCTCTTAGTCCTGGTGCTGGTGGGGTGACACAGTGCTCCATGCCCCAGGACAGAACCCAATGTTCCCTGCCTCAGCTGGGCTTAGGATAGAGGGCTCCTGGCTGGGATGTCCCAATGCTCCCGGCAGCCCTCGGCATGGCTCCAGCAAGGCTGGGCAGTGGGGAGAGAGCCTGTACAAATATTATTGTTGCTGTTATTCCCCATAAATATATGCAGGCACTTAATGACCTTGGCATGGAGCATTTCCTGGGGATTCATGACCAGTTGGTGTTAATGGTCTTTAGCTGCACCTCAGGCCATCAGCTCCTCCCAGCCCATCATTAATCCACAGGAAATGTCTTGGGCATCGATCCTCATTGCTTAATTAATAAATGCAACTTGTCTCCTGCCTGAGATTTAGAGATACTCACTGCTTCTCTCCCTGCTGCTTTGAAGGTGACTTTTTTAGCACAGGTCCCTCACGCTGGGAGGCCCTCGTGGGATTTTGTTTCCTGGCATTCATGTGGGTGTGGGCTGTGGCAGCAGGAAAGTCTTTTCTCTCCTGGGCGGGAGGGAAGGAACTGAGCTGCTGTTGGGTTTGGGGTTTCTCCAGCTAATGTGGCACAGCACAAGGAGCACATCATTCCCACCAAACCCAAAGGCTTGATTACCTTCAGCCGAGTGGATCCAAGAGCCTGGGCGAGAAATAGCGTGAGCCAGCGTGGAAGAACATGGCAATTCTCCAAGGCCTTAGCAGGTTCTGTAATAATCAATGCTTTTTGCCCATGAGTCACAATTCATCTCTAATCTTCCTCGGGGGAGGTGGGATTTGCTATCTTTAGTGCTCACGACTGCCGCTTTCCCAGGCTGAGCATCCCGCTGAGCCTGGACTCCTGCTGCAGGGATGCTGACCTGGCAGCCACGTTTCAGTCCTGCTCCTCTAGCCTTCACCACCAGCTGGCTTTGTGCAGTGGGTGCCGCAGTATAAATCATGTTAATTCCTGAGATGCTTTTCCGCGGTAAGTCTGAAATTCCCATTTTGGTTCGCTGGTGTGCCTGGTGAACTAAATTATTTTCATAGCCCCTTAAGGGCATATTGTCAGCCCAGACTTACTGCAGTTATACACCATTTCTGAAACATTAATATCTCTTCTAAATATAGTGTATTGACAAGGTATCTGGTATAGTGTCAATCCTTGGGACATTTGATCCAGATCATTAAAACTGAGTGAAGGAAGGGAGGAATAGATCAAGTTACCTTGCTGCTCTTAATTCAAACAAGCGATGAATTATTCATTCCGCTATTAATTCTACAGTCCTCCTGCCTTTTATTTATTTCTCTCTTTATTTATTTTTTTCCTCCCAGATAGCCAGCTCCAAAAGGATGCTCAGGCACTGGTGAGGGGAGATTTGCCTGCTGGAGGATGGGGTGCACAGGGCTGGGCTGTCTGGCGGCACTGGCCATGCTCTGCAGGGCTCTCGGGGATGCTCCCAGCAGAGGTAAGAGCCTGGTCCCAGCTCCTGGTGGGCTGGATGGGCATCCATTGTTCCTGAGGAGGGGAGGGCCATTTGCAGGGCCATTTGCAAGTGGGTTCCAGCTGTCCTGCAGGGAGAGAGGCTGGCTCAGGCCAGGGGCAAGGAGCTGGGATCTGGAGTTGCTGTTGTGGTGGCAGCAAGTGTGGGACACTGCTCCATGCTTGGGTTTCTGCTTCATGCTTACCTTACTGAGGACTGCAGGTAGGGATTGTCCTTTTATGGTGCACAGGTGCTTTGGTGAAGGGTTTGTTAGCTTCTGGAGTTGCACTTGCCTATATACATCTATATACGCATATACATTTGTATGTGAATGTATGCATGTATGTGTATGTGGCAGGCATGCAATAAACCTCTTACCCTACCCAGATAAAAGGTCCCCCAGGATGCAGGGCAGGGTTAACAGATAACATGGTAATTCAGGGGATAGGGTGGCCCAAGCAATTCCCCATCCCAAAACAGCAGGGCCTTTCTGACAGAAGGGCTGAGCCAGAAAGCAAAACCCATCCCTGGCCCTGGTGCAGGTGCTCCTGAGGCCACACCACTGCCCTGTGGTGTCTGCTCATCCCCTACATACACCCACCTGGGCTTCCCAGAGCACCCCAAGGCTCCCAGCCCTTCATCCATCCATCTTCACCGTGGCTACTCACCTCTCACACAGGCTCCCCTCTTGGGTATTTATTTCAACAACATTATTCCTTTAGTACCAGCCCCATATTGCTTCACTGCCTATCCCCAATAATTAGCAAGGAGATTTTAGATCTGGCCAAACATGCACTCATGGTGCTGCATCCCACACATCCCAGGACCCCCCTTACTGGGAGGTCAGTGTGCCAGTGAGCACGATGAAAAGCAATGTGCACAGGCTGACTATTGATTTGCAATATACTTGGCCCAGATTGATGGCAGCGAGTGCCCAGCCTTGTTTGGGAACTCACACGTCTCCTGGGGGCTGTGCAGGGTCTGCATCCCTCCCAGACATGATGTATGTTCCCCCTGTATCAGCCTCTTCACACCAGCCCTAATCAGACCCAGGGGCAGGTGACAGCCAGCCCCCTCTCAGCCTTATTTTATAATAACCATATCTCAGTATAAAGATTTCATTAGGAAATCGATCCCTACATGCATAACTCATTGTTCAGCATATCAAGCCCTTCACCCTCTTTCCCCCAGCTCAAATTCTCTGATACCACCATTATACAGAGGGAGTGTGGTCAGTGGGGCACCAGAAAGCCTGGTAACACTGAGCCTTTAAAACTCACTCTCAACTTCCTTTTTTCCTAGCCATAAACAGGTGGGGATGCTGTGCTGTTACTGGCAGGACAAGCTCAAGGGCACAGCTGAGCCCTGCTGCAGCTCCCACAGGGCATGGGGAAAAAGGGCTACACAGAGAGAGGGATGAAAGGTGATGGGGGCACATGTGTCCTCCAAAGAGAGTGGGTGGACAAGCCCAGTGGAGTTCTGCAGGATCCCAATATTTGGGTACTGTGGTGGTGGGATGGAGCTGGTGTTGTGCATCCTGTCTCCATTCTTTTAGGCTTCCCCTGGAAAGGGGACATCACACCCACTTCTGTGTCCTCCAGGCATCAAATGTGGGGGAGTACTTTCAGCACCCTCTGGCAATTTCTCCAGCCCCAACTTCCCAGGACTGTATCCCTACGAGACAGAGTGCACGTGGCTCATTGTGGTGGCCGAGGGCTCCTCCGTCCTGCTCTCCTTCAGCCACTTCGAGCTGGAGTACCACAACACCTGCGCCTACGACTACCTCCAGGTCTACAACGGGGCTGCCCGGGACCGGGGCAACCTCCTGGGCACCTTCTGTGGCCACAGCCCTCCTCCACCCTTCTCCTCTGCCTGGCACGTCATGGCCGTGGTCTTCCACTCCGACCGCCACGTGGCCAAGCACGGCTTCGCCGCCGCCTACAGGAAAGGTAGCAGGGAGGTGTGGTGGTCACTGAGCATCCATCCATCCATCTCTCCTCTTCCACTGCCCTCATCATTCTTGCCTCCTTGCAGATGCCTGTGGTGGGCAGCTGACAGGGCTCTCTGGGGAGATCACCAGCCCCCGCTACCCCGAGAGTTACCCCAACGATGCTGAGTGCCGCTGGAGCATCGGGGGGGCCAGCAGGGGTGGCCCCCTCACCCTGGTGTTTGCTGACTTCCAGATAGAGGGGGGCCAAGGCTGTGGCTTTGACTATGTGGCCCTTTTTGATGGCCCCACCATCACTGCCCCCCACCTGGGACGTTACTGCGGCAGCACCCGCCCGCCCCGCACCGTCTCCTCCACCCCACACCTCCTCATCATCTTCAAGTCGGACTTCAACATCGGTGGCAGGGGCTTCAAGGCCCATTTCTACTCAGGTGCGGGCGTCTCAGAGTGGTGGGGCAGTGGGAAGGGCGTGGGGATAGGCACTGGGTTGGGGTGGTGATTCTCTCCCTCCCACATCAGCAAGAGGAGATGATCATTGGGGGGTTCCACTGGGGAGAGCCCATGAGATGAGGGTGGGAAGTGTAAACCACCACACAATGCAAATGGCATCACTGAAGTGGCTATTCCAAGCCCTGAGCTGCCCTCTTGAGCAGGAGTTGCCCTTGCTCATGCCATTCCCTGGGGATATGGGAATGTAGTGGGGATATTGCTCCTGTAGGACTCTTACTGCCTTGGGAGTTTCCATCCCCCAAAACTGCTGGCTGTCCATTAGCCAAACACAAGGCTGGGAGCAGTGAGGTGAAAGGCAGAGCAGTAAAACAAGTGATCACTCATTCACACCCAGGAGGCTTCAGGTTTGCTTTTGATTTTTCCTTTCCCCTTTTTCCCTGAGCAGGCGAGTGCCAGGAGGTGTTCACCACCATCAAAGGGAATTTCTCCAGCCCTCAGTACCCCAACTTCTACCCCAACAACCTCAAGTGCCAGTGGAGCATCCAGCTGCCCCCAGGCTACCGGGTCAAGGTCTTCTTCCTGGACATGGAGCTGGAGGGCCGGAGCAGCCTGACGGGGGGCTGTGACTATGATCACTTGTCTGCCTTTGATGGTGGCACTGAGAATGGATCCCTGCTGGGACAGTGGTGTGGGTGGGAGAACCTGGCACCCATCACCTCCCACAGCAACCGCCTGCTCCTGGTCCTCCACACCGACCGCAACACAGCCAAGAGGGGCTTCTCCATCTCCTATGTGGGAGGTAAGGTCCCACTTCGGTGCTCCTCAGTACTGTAGTTCCATTGGGACATGCCTGAGATCATGTAAATTCCAGAAGGATCATCAGTGAAGGTTCCTGTCTGCAGGAGCAGAGCCTGTGGCTCCTTAGGGATGGGGCGGAGGGAGATGTGGCAAGTGAGCTGCACGTTGTGTTTAGTATTCAGGAGATGCTTTTTTAGTATTCAGGAGATGCTTTCCAGCTTCAGATTCCCGTGTGTCTGCCACTGCCATGCTCCTGTTCCTCTTTCAGGGTGTGAGGGAGAGAAAACCCGGGGGTTTTTAATGGGCCAAAATCCCACAGCAGGTGACCAGCTCAAGCATCACAACCTTGTTCCCTGCTCCTCCGGACACTCCAGCCCTGCCAGCACGTGGCTGAGCAGGCAGACTTAAACCGTGTCCCCTCCTTCACTGACAGCAGCACGGGAGGGCAGGACCCCCAGGGCCCTGCCTGGCACACCCCTGCTGCTGGCATGCCATGTCCCAGCCAGCATGTCTGGCATGTCCACAGCTGGTGGGAGGAGCAGTGTGTAACCTTCCTGCTCCATTTGCCAGCCTTTGCACCTCAGACGCCAGCAAATTTATGGCGTTTGTTGTATTTCAGTATAATTACATCCGAGCTGACCTGTGGGTCAGGGATGATTCAGCCCGGGCCAGCCTTTCCAGAGGGCTGGAGACAGAGCAGGGTTGATGGACTGGCTGCACAGGCGCTGGGGAGGCTGGCCCTGGGTTTTATCCCTCAGCTGAAAAATCGTTCTTCACTTCCAGCATAGCAGAAAGGATTTGGAGGTATGTGGCTCTTGGAGTTAGAGATGGGATAGAGTTTTGTCCTGAGCCTCTGCAGCCTCTGGAGGGAGAGAGGTAGTGCTGAACATTTAGTAGGGCTGTAGTGTGCACAGCAGGTCTGTCCCTGTCCTTGTCCTGCTGTAAACCTCACTGGTTTACAGCTGTGTCCAGGGAGAGAATCTTGGTGTCACTGCTCCAGAGGGAGCAGCCTGCAGACAGACAGATGGGGTGCTGCTGAAGAGTGGGGGATGTTTCATCACAGAGAGGGGTGTGACATTCCCAACTGCCCAAGGCTCCTGCATCCCCTGGTACATGCTGCCAGATGCATGCTAGGGGAGGACAAAGGCTTGGATGTGAAACTGAGCCTCCCTCCACATAGCTGAGCCTGCTGGCTGTGTTTGCCCAGTGATTCCAGCATCTGCTTGTGATTAACGTCCTGCGTGTCACATCCAGCTGCCAGCACTGCTGGGAGAGCGGCTGCTTCCACCAGCCCCACCAGCCTCTCCCTGCCACCAGCTTCCTCAACAGCCTACAGAGGTAAAGGGGCACCTCAGTCTCACTGCATCCATACCCCAGCCCTTCAGCCATGCAGATATTTCCCTTTCAGGCCCTCCAAAAGGCATGGCTTGGATGGGGCATGTGTGATTTATGGCTGTTGAAACGAAAGCCTTCACGCCAGGAGAGAGGATCCACTTTCTCCTCCTCTTGATCTAATGCACTTTAGTTATTTGGTAAATCTTCTAATGGTTTTATAATGCACTAAGCGAAGCAAAGTGACACTGTTTCTTCATATTGATTTTATTGCATCTTCCCAGTTTCATAAGGCCAAGATTCAGAAGGAGCTGGAATAATTCAATAATTCATATTGCCCAAGTGGTTAGTTCAAGCTGAGCAAAGATCCACTTTAAAGAGGGGGGTATTCTTCCTCCCACTTCTTTTCCTGTGTGGATGCTCTCTACATCCAGAGAGGCCAAACACAGTGCTAGAAGGAGAGATGGAGAGGGGCTGGAGTCACCATTGCCTTGCTCTTAATCTTGGCATCATGGACAGCCCAACAGCAGCTCCCTCCACACACTGCTCACCAGCTCCCCATCAAGATTAGCATTCTGAGGACAGTGGAGAGCTGGTGATGCTTGAAACTCTGCCTGGGCTGGGCCATTCCCCAGGAGGATGCCCCAGGACCATGGACCCAGCTCAGCCTTTCAGGAGGGCCATGTGGGAGCTATGAAGCCACATCACTCAGGGTGTGCATGGGGTCCCTCCAAGATGTGTCTCCTGTTTCATCAATGTAGTTTCATCAACCTCTTGCAGGGGTGTTGTAGGATGCAGGGGAGCTCTGTGCCCATGGCAAGCCATCCACAAAGCTCTCGTGGTCTGGTCCTGGGCAGCAACTCAAATGTCCTGCTGGCTTTGCAGTGATGGAGAGTGGCAGTGACAGCAGGATGGTGTTGCCTGTAATGGTACTTGTGTGTCCCTTGGAGACCCGAGAAGGAGGATGAGGTTCAAGAGGGTTGATAGTGAGATCTCTCCCTTGGGCAGAAAGCAGAGCAGTGCCTGAGAGCCATCCGTATCTGCCCTTGGTGTGGGGCAGGGCTAAAATACTGATATTGATTGCTTTCTGAATTCTGGAGGTAGCTTTTTTCCTGAAACCCCCCCACACGAGTCCTACATGTGCACCCTCTTTTCTGTCCCAATAGTTGTGCCCGTGAACGTCAGCTGCACCCGGACAGACTTCCACATCCAGATCCCCGTGCAGTCCCTGGCCCAGCTGGAGAGGAATAGGATTTATTTGGGGACCCCCTCCTGTGCAGCCCAGGTGGTTGGCAGGAACTTTAAAATACACACCAGGTTTGACACCTGTGGCACTGAATCCCAGGTAAGTGATCAGCAAACCCTCCTTTAAAGCAAGCTGTGTAAATGGTTAGCGGTGTGCTGGCTGCAGAGAGGTATTCCCAGTCCCTCCAACATTTTCCCGGTAGATACTGGCCTGATCCTGGCCAACCCCTCCAAACCCCTTGGAAAGGAGCTGCACAAAGCCCTGATGAGCCGTGTCCCTTGTCTTGCAGAGACGCAACAACACATCTGTCATCATCAGCACCCTCTACATTGATTTTTCGGTGGGAGACCAGGAGGACATCCACCAGTACGAGGTGCAGTGTGAGCCAAAGAAGAAGGAAGCCTCAGTGACCCTTATTGCTGGTCCTGATACGTCCAGGCTCAGCCAGGCAGAAAACCTGGTGGATGCCCAGCAGTGGGAGAGGGAAGCAGTTGATGCCCCTGAAATCAAGAGCCAGGACACCAGTGACATCGTCTTCATCAGCATCTGCATCCTGGCTGGGTTCCTCATGGTCATTGCAGTGGTGGGGCTGGTGCTTCTGTAGGATGCTCTTTCCAGACTCCAGGGATTGCAGTCCCAGTCCTGCCCAGGGCAGAAAGGCACTCCAAAATCCACCCTTGCCCCAGGCTGAACCCTAACACAGCTGCCTAAACAGAGACACAGCTCCCAGGCCCTGAAACTGAGCCTGAACCCAACCTCCACCTTCTCTTAGTGCCTGAAAAATCTGGGCAATAGGCAGCAATTTCCTTTCCCAATTTGTTTTCCTCTGTCTCAATCTGTCCATTTGGCTCAGGAATGCAATTCTTGTGCTCCCTAACTCTTCCCGCACCTGCTTCCATTTGTTTTCCCTGTAGTGCTGCTGCTTTCAGGAAAGTAACGTTGTTTGCCGATGGCTGCAAATCTTCCTGTCAATTATTTCTAGCTGAATTCTTGGAGGTACAAACCATCCCCAAATGTAGCTATATTCCCAACAAATGTTCTCTGTGCTCCTGGCCCATGCTTGGGGGGGACTGTGGAGCTGTGTCACAGGGATCTCCACCTGGCACACACAGATATAGCTCATGTAGGTGCTCCCAGGTGTTGTTTTTGGGTGTCTGTGGGTGATGTAATGAGATGCATTTGCTGTGCCCTGGAGCTCCTCGTTTGATCTTCTCATGTTGTCTCACCTTCTCGCAGCACTCACCTGAGCACCTCAGTCACCAGCAGCTGGAGGGGAGGAGAACAATCCTCTTCTCCTCTGTGTTTTCTTCCTTTCCAGCATATCCAGGTGTTCATGGCTGTGAACTCTCTGCCAGCATTACTTCTGAAGTTTGAAAATGTGGACAAATCCTGCTATGGCTTGGAGTGCAGAGGTTTTGGTAACTCTGTAAAGACAACCTTGGCAGGAGGGGCTGGCTCCCCTGGGACCTCAGTGATGCCAGATCTCCACTCGTGGTCCTTGCAGAAGGTGAGCTCAGCACCTGAGAGCATGAAAAGAGGAGTCCTGTGATCATCTGTCCCTCCAGAAAACTGGGGATCCTTTCCAAGAACCCTTATGGATGGCTGAATGACCTTTGCCTGCCTCTGTGCCACCCCAGCACAAAGGACATTTCCCTTCAGCATCAAAGAGGGGGTGGCTGTCACAGAGCAGCCTGTGGGTCAGAGCCAGCATGTGGCAAAGCCACATGAAATCTTGCTTTGGAAAGGGGCCACCCTTCCTCCTCCAGCCTTTGTGAAACACACTGCAGTGCGGTCATTTGGGGCACAGCAAACCCCTCGTGTTGTTGAATCCAGCATTTAGCAGGGACTGGCAGGAGAGTCCCATGGGTGACAGGCTGCCCTGACTGATGTCCTGCTTCCCTCTGGGATAGTTCTGTTCATCAGGGCAGCAGAGGAAGCAGCAGCAAAGGCATAGGAAGATGATGGAGCAGCTTTCCCTCCTGGATTGCACTGAGAGAGTGTCTGGGGAGGGAAGAAGGCACAGGGCTGCGCATGCCTCCTAACGAGGAGCCTTCGTTATCGGAGCCCGGATTGATTTGGCGTTTGTTGGTGCAACACATCGGCAAATGCGAGATTTCTGAGGGAAATATTTGCCAGCACCGTTAAGCTCCATTAAGGGAATGTTTTGAGAGCCTGTTGTGTGCAGGGATGGTAAACAAGGCCAGCCTCCCCCGCTGCCTGCAAAGCCTCGCTGCCGGTTAATTGCTGGGTATAGAACTGTCAGCTTGAGACCATAGTTACAAGATTTGACAACTGAAAGAAACTTAAATATATAATTAACCTTCTTGGTGGCCCAGATTTTGCTGAAACAGATGAGCACTGCGGCTGCTCGTGCCTGGCAGGGAGCCTACAGCACCCAGCAGCACCCAGCCCTTGCCTGCAGGACAGGCATTCCTCACCCAGCTGGAGCCTCCAGAGCCCTGCGATTTGCAGGAAAAAAGGCTTTTCTGGATAGCTGTTGGTGTTGCACTCAAGTGAGAAGTCGGACCTGGTCACTCCAGGGAGGGTTTCCAGCTCTGGCTCCAGTTCACAACCATCCAAGCATCCCTGGTTGAAGTGCTCCCCCTGCACACGTCCCTGTGGATGCAGGACTGGTGCTGTGGGAGCAGCTCTTCTCCTGAGTCAAGGGGATCCCCAGCAGCCCCAGGCCTTCAGGGTGTTATCCAGGGGTCATGGACAGGGTGATTAATGCAACTTGAATGGCTCCACAAGTCCTATACCCACTTGTTTCTGATGGCGTTCACAGCATCTGCCACCAGCAGTGAGCCATTCAAGCAGTCATCTCACTTGGAGCAAGGAAAGCCTCTGGTGCTCACCAAACACCAGCCCTCCTCAGCCTCCAGTCCTCCTCCACCATGTCTCAGCCTCTCTACTAGATTTAGGCATGCAGTCTCTCCCTGCCCTGCAGGAATTTGCTCACTGGCATCCCCTGTTAAACCAGATCTTCCCTGACATACTGCCCCAGCTGGGGATGGAGCCGAGCAGGGGAGGGGGACTGCCCAGGTAATTTCCTGAAACAAACCCTTCTTCTCACTAAAAGCTGCTCAGATGAGTGGCAAACAGATATCAGGAATCCATCACCAGCATTCCTTCCCTCCACCATGCCTGTGGTCCTCACACATCAGGCCTCAGTTCCCCTCTGTAGCGTTTGCCCAGTGCTTCCCGAGCAAACGGGAGAGCAGCGGGCATGGGCAGTGCTCTCATTGCTCATCTGATTATTTATTAATGATAAATAAATCCATGATGGCTGGATTGAGTCAGGCTGGACGCAGCCTCCCTGTTTCCTGGCTTTGCTTATGGATGTGGAGTCGTGTCTCTCCAGAGCAGACAAAGGCTTGGCTGTTGTGCAGGAGGGAGAGCCTCTGTTATCCCTCTGCAAACGTCTGTGTGCAAATCCAGTGAAGAACTGTTGGGAAATTGTAGATCATAGAAAACAGGACTGCAAGAGCCCCCAGGGGATCAATTGGTTTATTCCTCTCCTTCCCTGGGGAGATCGCTCCTACTGGAGAGAAGCTGTGCTAAAATATCCGAAAAATCTCAGCCATGCTCTCTGCATTTTCTCTGTTTACCAGGAAGGTTTTCCTGATGTGTCACGCTGTGACGGTGTGCTGCTTTTGTGCTGCTGTACTGGACAAGAGAATGATGGTGGAAGTGCCCCAAAATGGGCACTGCTGCTGGCACAAGACCCTGCTCCCTCTGCCCAGAGACCCTGGGCACTGGGCAGGACTGGGCATCCCACTGGGCAGCCCAGCAAGCACAGGGTGTGATCCACCCCTTCCCAGGATATTTATTCTATGCAATGTTCACTGTATGTTTTCTGTGGTGACACCCATGGTCCTCCATGAGTGGACCTTCCCCCATTGCTCTGCTCAGAGGGTTATTTTTCTCTTTTCAATTTTTATTCTCTAATTCCAGACTGGGAGTGGGGTGCTTGTGATGCCCAGGGAGCCAGTGCTGGAGCTGAGCCCATGGCTGAGGATGCTGGTGGTGAGCATCCTCTGCATCCTCTCCTCAAACATTTCTGGGTAATTTAACAGGGACTGGCCCTTGGGCAAGCACAAGGGCAGTTCATGGGCTGGAGCAGGGGCAGGTTTGCTTCTCCTCAAGGACCACCTTTCTTGGGGGTTAGTGTGTAAGGCCAGGAGGCCACCAGCCACTTTTGCCGTTGAGCCAGCCATGGCTCCCCAGGAGCTTGGCACAGATGGGTCAGTGGGTGTGGTTTTGTGCTGGGAAGGATGGAGCTCACAGCTACCTACTGGAGACCCTGGCCACAGTGACACAGAGCCTGCCACGAGGGTGTCCCTGCCTTGGGGATCCAGGTACCTGCTGGAGACCCTGGCCACAGTGACCACAGAACCTGCCATGAGGGTGTCCCTGCCTTGGGGATCCAGGTACCTGCTGAGACCCTGGCCATAGTGGCACAGATGAGGAAGCAGTAGTCAGGCAGCCCAGCCATCTGGGAAAACATAATGGATCAAGCATATGGACAATTAAAAATGCAATGACGGCATTTACCAGGAGCTGTTTTCCAAGCTTATTTTAAGCCCAGTTTCCTGATCATCACAGCCCCACGGACAGCAAGGGCCCTGCCCTGCTTGTGGGGATTTTGGTGTGTGGAGGCTGAGTGCTCCATGATGGGTGGGAGAGTTCACAGCTGGATTTTGAGCTTACAGTGATGTCTTTGTGGCAGCTTTGGGGATAACAGATTTTATCCTGCCTTCTCCCTCTGGCTGGCTCTGCATGTTGCAGCCCTCCTCCTCCTTTTCCCTCTATCTGGGACAGGAGTGCAGCGTTTGCAATGTGAACATTCCAGCTCAGGCAAAATATTGGCCACAGCAGAAATTATTTTGGCTTTTGCATTTTTCTTGCCATTGGGGCTGGCTGTGCTAGAGGAACAGTGCTTGTCCATAACAGGAGCACCCTTTATAATGAGATAACTGCTTGCTAGATAATAATATATAATTAGCAAGGATCATTCCATAATCTAGTTTAATTGACAGAGACCATGGATGTTGTTCAGGGGACTGCCAGCACAAGGATTGGAGCATCATTAATTGCAGTGTAACCCTGGCATGGGCTTCTGTTTTTTTTTGTTTACTGTGACATGTCAGAGTTCCTTTGTGCCTCAGTTTCCCCTCCGTGAGGTCCCACCTTCACCCCCTGAATGCTGCTGTGCCCTCCATGGAGGAGCAAGGCTTTGCTGGTTGTGGTCAGCTGGGCTGGGGAATTCCCTCATGTGTTTCCCTCCCTCTACCTCTTCTTTACTGCTTCCCTCTGTCCCTCCACTGCTCCAGCCCCCTATTTCTGCTCCATAACAGAAATCCTTGGAGCCCAAAGGACGCTCCTGGAAGTTCCTGGAGCATCCTTTGGGCTCCAAGGATTTCTGTGGCTGCTCCTTGCCTTAATGTCTCTTAATCCAGGGGCAGTTTAGCCAACCCTTCATATTACAGGGCTGCCAGGGAAGCAAATGAGATCTAAAAGTTTGGGTTCTTTGTGAAGAAACCTTTGAAGAGCCTCTTGAAAGATGAAAACTGAGTGAGCTGCTGAGCTCTCTCTTTTCCAAAGAACAGGGAGGGTCTTGTCTACTCCCATCTTCTTTCACCCAAGTAATTTGCAGCAGGACAAAGCTCTCCTGAGCTGTGCCTGCTGATGGAGAACAGAGCAAGCTGTCACCTACTGCCTTCCCAGATTTGCTCTTCAAAGCCAGGGTGAGAAGTCAGCTCTGGCAGGAGTGAATTCCCTCTTCCATCCCTCCTGGTGCTGCCCTGAGCCCAGGCTGTATTCCCCAAGCATGGGGAGGGGGATCAGGAGGTGACACCTCCAGAAAGTGCTTCCCTCCTCTCTTTGCTGGGTGTAGCAGGTCTCTAGAGATCTGCCAGCTTTATGTATGTACTCCTTTGCTGAAAGCAATCTGTGGGATGGGCTTAATCTGGAAGAAAAAAGGGAAAAATAAGAACTTTTCTCTAGATTGGGTGCCTCCCTCATTTAACATTTCCTCTGGTAAAAGGGAACCAGCAGCTTCAGTCCCCATGCCAGAGAAACCGAGCACAGGGGAGCCACTGCTCAGCCCTTCCATCCTCCCTTTTAATCTAGAAGGCTTTCCCCAGCATGAAGACTGGGCTGCATCACCCACAGCATGGATAGAGGAGCCAAGCAGCAACAAACTGATTCAGCAGGTAACCCAAGGTACAAATAACACAGAGTGCAGGTGAGGCTGCTCCATGGAGGGAATCTGGTTTTTATAGACTAATTAAAAACTTCATTAGTGCCAGGTATCAAGTATCCTGTTGTCATATTCAGCATCACCCTTTGGGAGAATGAAGCCCTTTTTGGACTATTCCTTTCCCATCTCCATTTTTTTCTCTTTCTCCACCTTCCTTTCTGTTTTTGTCCTTAAAACATTCCCTGGTTGTCTCCTGCCGTGGGTCTTGAGTCCAGCTCTCCAGACTCTTCCAGTTCCTCCAGTCAGTTTTCTGCAAAGCTGAGTCTGTGAATCCTCAGCCCAAATGTTACTGCTAGCTTTAACATCAAAAGAACTGGACCCAGAGCTTTACACTTGGGTTCCTTTGAAACAAGTTAGGCAAAAACATTAACCATTTAATAGAGGAAATTTTTAGGAGAGTTTTCTGCTCATATGCAGCAACTCTGCATCCTTGAAGTTACTTTTTAAGTGAAAAATATTTGGCACAGCCAGACTGTATCTGACCTGTGTGGGAAACTTCTTTAGCCTGGCTTTCATTAGGCTAGGAGTTCCTCATTTTCAGGAATTTTGCTTGTCACGTTACCCAAATAGAGAAAACACAGCCTGGCACCAGGAAGAGGAAGCTGAAAATAAATACTACAGGTCTTGGCGTTGCAGCTCTGAGCTGATTGCTTGTAAGAAATTGAGGGTTTTCCCATTTTTTGCTACAGCCTGGTCAACAATTGTTACATTTGACTGAATATCACCCACACCATCACCACCCACGGATCTGCCAGTTTCTGCCTCCAACACACCTGACTTCAAGTTCCTACAAATGAAACCTCCGTCTTCAGCTGTTTGAGGACACCTTCAATGTGTACAGGAAAAACTGGTCTTGCACTGGCCCAAGCAAACAAAACAGGGTTTAAGATATTCTTAAGAGAACCCGCAGTTATCTAATTAAATTTATGGAGTTCAACACCTCACGTAAGTTTTGGGTGTTTCTGCTAGGGGACTACAGATCAAAAAGTATCTAGCAGGTCCAAGTAATGACAGTCAATCATTTTTTAGGTGAAGATATGAACACCATGCCTGGAACAGCCATAATAATAGCTTACAGAGAACAAGACAACTTCTGGCACAAAAGAAATCAGAGCAAATAGAGAGGCAAGAATTCCAGTTTTCAATAACTAGAAAGAATTTAAACAATAGTTTGTTGCTTAGATTTGTTCACGCGATCATTCTGAACCATGTTCCTTTTAGAGAAGAAAAAAAAGCCTTTAAAAGGAATATTTTGTTTTATTTATAAAATTCATCACAAGATTTTTTTCACATTACAGTAAGAATGAGCACCATGTTGACATCATGAGTGAGGTCTGGAAGGCTGAACGAGCTGCTCCTTGAACAGCAGAGGCATCAGACAGCACCTTTACCCTGGGGCTTTAGAAAATGCCCAAATCACAGGATGGCTGAGATGATGGAAGTAACTGAAATCCATTTTGCATCCAGCTCTGGAATGCAGCAAAGGGAAATCACCGTGGCAAAACAGCTCTTGCCACAGGCAGGGTCCAGCTGCAGCAGGCTTGGCTGATTTAGGGCTAACTAGAGTTTGCAATTATCCCCCAGGAATTCCCTCCCATGGACCAGTTACCCATAATTCCCAGTATTTCCAGCCAGCACAGCACAGAGCTGCTCCTTTAAAAGGGTTATTCAGCTGATTACACCTGAAGCTCCACGTCAGGGATGGAACTAAACTGAGCTACAACAAACGGGCAGAAGAGAGAAACAGGTGAGTCTGAAAGGATGGAAAATACACAGAAGAGCAGGAGAAACTTTCCTTGCAACAAGCCTACATGGATTCCTACCAAACCAGATTTACAGCACCCATTCCATCATTAGTTCTTCCCTCCAGCAGCCCTGTTCAAGGAGTGGTGCCAGGGAGTCACCTGCACTCCCCTCATCACGGGAAGGGCTCCCAGCTTCACAGAGATGCAGGCACAGGAAGTTCTCCCTCGGGATCAAGCACAACACCTCACTTTTTATGGCTCTGTACAAAGGCAGGGACAGTGAGTGTGCCATCCTTGACTCCTGCCCGGGTCTCAGGTTTGTGCTTTAATGAGAAGACAAGGGCTCGCACGGCCCTGCGATACGGAGCGCTAATGAGGCGGGAGCAGAGATGAAAAGCTTCGCGCTCAATATTTTCAGCCAGTGGGTGATCAATCTGAAAACAGCAAAGTATAAAATTAGATCTTTACATTTAATAAGGAGGCCAGCTGATTGAAATTGGAGTTTGGTGCCTTTTGGTGTTTCTTCATTAATCAGCTTAGACTCAAGGAAATCTGCTTCCCATCATAAGTGTAACAGGAAGAGCAATTTAATTCCACCCTGGCAATTAAGGGACAA
Organism: Rhabdornis inornatus; assembly: GCA_013397075.1. NCBI lineage: Eukaryota > Metazoa > Chordata > Aves > Passeriformes > Rhabdornithidae > Rhabdornis > Rhabdornis inornatus. The sequence goes on along the minus strand of VWZS01010362.1, from coordinate 1,818,405 downwards.
GGCAACATGGTCAGTGGCAGGGAACATATCCCCAACTCCAGCTGGGTGGCAGTACTTTGCCATCACAACAGGAAACTAATCTGTGACAAGCTTTGGGTATCAAGCTCAACTGCAATTATAAGCTATGCTGTAGTGTCTCCATAAAGCTCACTTTTGATCTTGCTGATATAAGGCACCTTGGATACTATTTTAAACTTGATTCCAACAGCAACTCTAAGACATGCCAAACACTTGGCAACTCTCTGCCTGGTGCTATAAAGGGAAATGTGGGCTCTCTGTGTGTAGAAGGAGGTGTAATTAAGAACGCAGAAAGGGATTTGCTAAATGTTAATTATGTAGTTATTGCTTCAACATGTGCCAAAACCTGTAATTCAGCACAGTTTAGGAAAAAAATCCCTCACCCTTCAAGAAATGGTTTTAATTTCACTTCTGCCTTTTTTGATGGGGAATCTCCCATGCTTTGCATGCAGGAGATACCAGTGAGCTAAGTGGTATTCCTGCAAGTCCTTCATCGAACAGGTTTTACTACCCATGACTAAAAAGCCCCTTGGATCTACTCCATCCCACCTTCCCTTCTCCTTTTTGTCAGCCTCTCAGGTGTCAGTGCAGCAGCTGTGGCTCCCCTTGCCTTTATAAGCAGTTAACTGCTGTGACCTCTGCTTGCACATGTGGCTGCAGGTGTTTTCAGGTGAGTCCTGCTCAGAAGAAATTCTGCTTTACCCAATTCTACTTGTTTTAGGGTGGTACCAGAGTCTTTATGTCCCTCAGATTTAGACTTTACTGCCACTATAATCACCATGTATAGCTGTGCTTTCTAAGAACTAAGCTTGATCCAGCAAAGGTGAGCTCCCACCTTTCTCAGGCATTCCTACAGAAAACCATCCTTCTGTGCTGCCGCAGACTGGAAGCTGGAGAGGCTGTTCTCACAGCTAGCAAACACACAACTTTGCAACTTTTGAATGTTTATCACTTGACTTATCATTTAAAGGATAATAAATGAATAAATTGAAAATTATAATTATTATGACATTTCATAGATCAAGCAAACTAGTTATTAGGCCTTACAGCAAAGCCTTGTTCATTTAGTTAAACATACCTGAGAGATCTGGTATTTAGTACCACTTTATATACTGTCAACCTTGCCTCTCCGTTTTTGCTATAGATTTAAATTTACAAATATTTAATTAGTAAACACCCAAAAAGTCCCACTGTTGCTTTTATAGCTGTTTAGTAGGAAAAACTTCATGTTCTAATAATTTCCTCTTTGTACAGCCCAACTGCAGTGGCCACACGAGTAAACAGGTTATGGAAATGACAGCAAGTACACCTTGATTACAATTAGCAGGTTCACTTGGTTAACAACCAAAAAACATTATCTACCTTGCAAATGAAGTTACTTATTAATAGGGATGTGCTGGGAATCCCTAAAAATAGGAACAGATTACCTGGTCTTGTCCCCACTCTGCAGGCAGGACCAGCTTGGCAGTAGCTCCGGCTGGAAAAGGTTTAACTTGCTCCCACAAAAAGGAATTCTTAGAGCCACAGACAAGTGGCTGTGAACTGTACTGTTGGATCCCAGAAACTTGGGGTTTTTGAGCTTTCTGTGCTTTCTGGCACTGACCCCCTGGAGAACACTGCTTTTGACCTGAGGCCTTGGAGAAGGCTTCCAAATTTGAGTGATGGAGTTAAAATCACGGGTCTGTAGTTAAATAGAAGTGTGTGCTTTCACACGGTAAAGTGTTTTAAATTTGAGGTTTTTATAATATATTAATAGGTATGGGACAAGATGGAGGATTTTTGGGTGGTGTCTCTTTCAGTGTTCATCTTCCTTCTTCTTTGTGGTTTCAGGTAGTAGTTTCTGCTTGGACAGTTAGTGCCACACCGAGGGTCACAGGAATTTAGTTATGGGTTAAAAGTATAAATAACATAGGTGTTAATTCTCTGCTGGACTTTTTATCCTTAAGAGACCTTTTAGCTAGCTGGATCTGTCTCTATTTTGCTCACTTCTAGCACGTGGGTATAAGTGTTGCTGAACGTCCTGTACTTTAGATAAGATTTAATAAACAACCAAGCCCAAACATGAGAAAATCCGTTTCCTCCATGTATTTTTTAATCCTGGCTCTGAGTGAAGACAGAAGAGACTTAAGACAAACCACTAATCAAGTGGTGGAAAAACACCCACCACTGTTATACTGTACCTCTAATTCAAGGGCTTCACAGAGCAGCTTCCGAGCGTTCTTCCTGAAAGCCTCGGTCTTGGGATCGCTCCTGACCTCAATGGGGGGCCTGTTGGAGTGCTCCTTGATGAAGGTTTTCCACTCCCTGTAGATGTCCTTGGCAAGGCTGGACACGTCTGGGTCACAGTGTTTGCGCATCGAGTTCACAGTGTGACCTGGAAAACAGAACAGCTCCTTTGCAACTGCCAGGTGGGGAAAAATACAGCCTGTTAAATCATATCAGTTTTAAAGCAAACACACACGTCCTTAACCCTAGTCTCAGCAAAACAACCAAGCATTGACACAAACATAAATACAAAATGACTAGGATTTAAGCATGGAGCTTGAGAAATTAGCAACGAGTTGTGAAAATCACCTTCCCAAGTCACCATAGTGTGGAGCGACATTTAACACAGGGCTACGCTGGTTTTTTACACTGTTCCTGGATCTGGTGAAGGCTTTCAAGCTTGGCCTACAAAAAACGCTGGTTTTTAACTGAGAACCCTTTTAAGGAAGCAGATGTTGCTGGTGATGGCTGTAGCATTTTAACATGGCAACACCACGGTGACTCCAAGCAGAATCTTTCCCATCTTTTCCAATCTTCCCACTGCATGGCAGTGCAGAAGAGGCTTTCCCCTGCGAGGAGACAAAAGGGACCTTCCTGCTTCCAGAGGGGTGTTTTTCCTTGGCCAGGAGCGCTGTCGGCCAGGAGATGTCACTGTTAGGCTTCAGTGGCTCTCCCTAGCCGGCGCTATTCAGGCAAGCATAGGGATAAATCCCGGGAAAAGCCTGAATAAACTGAACATAGCAAATGAAAGGGGAAAGGAGCAGCTCCTTTTCCAGCGCTTTGTGAACAGAGATCCGGCTGCTCAGAAGGCAAACAAAGGCCGGGATTCTCTCCCTGTTCAGAAAAGGCAGGGACCATGTGGTCACACGTTATCCCTCCCCCAAGTCCCATGGAGAAGAGGCAGGCATCGGGCTGTGCCATTTTCTCCAAGCTGCCCATCTGCTGGGGATTGCTCAGTGTGAGGATGCACGAAGCAGTTCCGGGCCAGTCTGAGAGGAGATTTTCTCACACCTTCAGAGGAATCAGCCAAATCAGATAAATGAGCACTGATGGACAGCAGGAGAAGGAAAAAAACACAGTTACCAAGGAAAGCTCTTCAAAACTCTGACCACAAAAGGGGTGATGCAGTATTTCCTGGGAGCAAAATCAGAGGACAGCTGACTTTTTCAGTACAAGCTGTGAAAACTGCAGGCTTGATATCAACAATATTCCATTGGCAGCAATTTCCTCATTTCTTAAAAAGCTTCCCGACTAATCTCTAGTGTACTGACAAGCCAAGCAGACATAAGACAGCCTAATAGTCACAGTTTAGATAGACCAGATGTACCTATTTTAGTGGAAAGTAACACTTCCTTGGAAGGTATCTTCTTCTTCAGCTCCTCCAAAGCTTCCATCAGGTTCTCTTTTGGTTGCCCAGGAAGCTCAAGTATAGACTTCCATCGTTTTATGTCTTCCACAACCACAACTCTCTGGGAAAGAGAAAAGCCATTAGGAAAGTGGAATATTGTTATGATAAATAAGGACATCACCTTCATCTCAGCTAATGGAGCTGTTATCAATGCATGAATTATTGATCATTGCACAGAATATATGATGGGTACTTGCTTGGAATTAGAAAACTCCTGCAAATCAAGACTGAAGTAACCAGCAAACAAAGTGAGAGGCTTCACCCTGGTCTGCCAAACTCTGTATGGGGATGTAGCAAATATCCCCTAGAAGTGTTCTGGATTTAAGGAATCCATTGTATAAATGTTTCTAAATAAGAAAAGGGATTAAGAGGGAGGTGGCTGATTATCCTTAGAATACAGCTCAGATTGACTTCAGAAGTAAAACAATGCCAGCAAGGTGAGAAACAAAGCATTAGGGAACACGAATGCAGACCTGAATACACTGCACAGCTGCAGTGTTTTTCACTGGTTTTGCCACAGACCTCGACAGAGCAGACTGCAAACAGTGCAAGTCTCACATTTGGGATGTGAGGCATCTTATCCAGCAGTGGTCAGATAACCGCAGTGCTTTATGCACCATTCTTTTGATTTTTGCCATGCTCGATGAACATTTTGGTGTAGCAAATGTTTTGCGGTTGTGTTTCTACAAGCAGGTGACCAAGAGGCGTTCAGCTCCCGTGCAGGTATCACACAAGACATCCATGACATGAACGGAACGGTTTCCCTTGCTGGAGAGGGATGAGATCCAGCTGGAAACACGGAGGCTGGCGGTGTCACCGGGCTGTCCTCGAATCGTGTGCCCAGCCTGACCCTGCACCGCACCGAGTTATAACCCATGGAACCCCTTCCAAGGCAGCAGAGCCCTCTGCACCTGTACAACCACTTCCCTGTTCGGATCCCACCTAAACGCTGCAAAGATTTCGGTGCAGAACCGGTGTTCACACACCGCTGCTCCCCCGCCGCCCCGCCCGTGCCGCAGCCGGTGCCGCGGGAGGTCGGGCCCTGCCCCCCCTCCCTCCCGCCGGTGACCTGCCTTGAGGGACTCGAGGGTGACCTGCCGGCAGACGCGGGGCCCGGGCGCGGCCCGGCGGGGGCTCTCCGGACCCCGGGCGCGGCGCACCACGAACCGGTCCATGTTCGCCCTGTCACCGTCCCTCACGGAAGCCGCCACTGCAGCCCCGCCATTTCCGCCCGGTAGTTCCCACCGGGGGCGAGGCCCTATGGGATGGCCGGGGGTACCCCGCGGTTCGGACTACATTTCCCAGCAAGCCTCGCGCGGGAGATGATGCCGCTGCCTCGCCCTTTCCGCACGGTAGTTCCTGCCGGGGGTGAGGCTTGACGGAATGGGTGGGGATGCCCCATGGCGCGAACTACACCTCCCAGCAGGCTCCGCGAGAGGCACATCTCGCGAGAGGCTGCCGGCCGCCGGTGCCGGAGGAACGAAGATGGCGGTGCGGCGGGGAGCCCTCCCTGTCCTCCTCCTGCTCCTGCCGCTGTTCCTGGTGATCCAGGCGGGAGCCGCCTCGGGGCCGCTCCCCGCCGCCTCCTCCGAGGCCTTCGACTCCGTGCTGGGCAACACGGCATCGTGTCACCGCGCCTGCCAGCTGACCTACCCCCTGCACACCTACCCCAAGGTACGGGCGGGCCGTTCCCGGCACCTGCACCGCTTCCCTCCGCCTTCCCCGGGCTGGCACGGCCCTTCCTTTGCCCCTGTCCCCCTGCAGCCCCGGCTCTTCTCTAAAGACAGATACTTCGTTATGTAAATACATGGCTAGGCTGCTGCTTGCCAGTGAAGCGCTGTTGTCAAACTACAGCTTTGTCAGTGCTGGGGTTTTTGTGGGTTTTGGGCGTTTGGCCGCTCTTTTTTTTCCCGCTTTCTGTTCTTAAAAAGGCAGCTGTAATTTGTCTTGGGCTGCTCCATATTTCGGGCACTGAAACAGTGCTGTGTTCGTGGCAGGGCAGAGATCCTGAGTCAGGGTGCCATTGTGGCACTTGGATGTTGAAGGATGAAGCATAAAATGATGACAAACAAGTAGCTCGTCAGAGCCTTCATGGGCATTTTTATCTCATTATAAAATACTGAAATGGTGTCTGATAGGAATTTAATTTCATCCCCCAGCGTTTGCTGTTCATGCTTGCGTGCCTTTGAACTACGGGCATAAATTTGGAAAATCCGAGCTCAAAAATCTCGTATTTCCTTGTTCTTTGCTGGCAATAAATTTCATTATCAGCTGTGTAGCAGGTGGAACTCTTACCCTGTATTTGGGGTTTCACAGGAAGGCAGCAGGCAAGTGGAGCAGTGCCAGGATCAGGTAACAGGGCTTTGTCTGCTTCCCCATGGAATTCAGTTGGATTTTTTTAGCTGGAAGGAAGTAACAGGGAGTTGTGTGAAATATGAGTAAATTTACATGTATATTATGGCTTGTTTTGGTATATTGCTCTTGTTTCTCTTGCAAGACCTTTGAAGTTCAAGGAGGGGTGATACTTATGTGATTTTTATTGCACTCTTGAATTTTGTTACTTTACTTTTTGAATAACAGTTTTGTCATGTGTTGTTGGAGCTGTCCACTAATACAGTCACGTCTTTTACATGTAGTGTTTGTTCTTGTCACAAAACTGCTGGTGAAATTGAAAGAAATTTGTTTTAGTTGTGAGTGGAAAATAAGACAGGCTTCATTGAGACTGTGGTGGAAATATATCTGTACAGCTCATTTATCTGGATATCAAATTACAAAACGTTTTCTGCTACAGCACCACCTACCTTGTCAGCGTTAGGTTTTAGTTTATATTCGTGATTTTCTACTCTTGTGCCTTTAAAGTTCTTGGTCTCAGTTACAATAGCCAAGTCATTTACAACAGGTTGTACAAGAGGTGTGGTGTGTTTGGTCGTTGTTAAAGTAATTCAGAGCCTGTTTTGCACCTGTGCAGTTTGAGTGGCTGCTGGCTTTGAAGTTCTGATTCATGGGTCAGTGGCAGGGTGTGGTCAGTGGGACACTGCTGTGACAGAAGCTTAAGTTCACATTCTTCCCCCTGGAGCTGTGCACGGAAGAAATACTAGGTGTAGGATTTCTATATTTGCCTAATTTTAATAGTTGGCAGTGGGGAAGCACTTTTGCCCTTCAGTTCAATATAATAAATAAACATTTGTGTTTGTGGAGCAGGCAGATAAGCAGGATGCTGTGTAGGACATCAGAAAATAATATCTTTTTCTGATAGTTCTGTTGTAACTCTGGTTAGAGTAATTAATCTGTTTGGGTACATTGTATTCCACTGTCAAAATTAGAGGATTTCTGTCCTTTCCTGCTGGGTTTTACTATTTAAGTTCTGAGAATTGAGATTTTCTACTCTTTGTAAAGTTAAGCATCAATAAATCCTTTACAGCACTGTCTCTTAATTTCAAACACAACACTTTCTAAAACATTCATTTTACTTGTGGGTTGTGGGTCTGGAATTACAAAATAGCATTTGCTGTTCCAAGTTTGCCCACTGCAGAAGGAAAAGCTCTGTTTGAAATAAATCCATAGGTTTTAGTGCCGCTTGGCTTGGGTTTATTTCAGTTCATCCCATTTCACCTTGAATTGGCTTGTGCGTCTGGTGGAGGGAAGGAGGACAAAAATACCCAACCAAGCAATTAAAAAATGCTTGTTTTCTGACAATTTGTTGTGGGCTGGAGGGATGCAAGCCTTTCCTTGTGCCTCCCCAGGAAGAGGAGCTGTTTGCCTGCCAGCGTGGCTGCCGACTCTTCTCCATCTGTCAGTTTGTGGACGATGGCGCTGATTTGAATCGGACCAAACAGGAATGTGACTCTGGTGAGCCCTCAGACCCCTTCAGCATCCCATCAGCTGAAGACATAGTTCAGGGGAGAGCTGCAGTGCCTGAAAGGGTGGTGTTGAATTGGTGGCATTCTTTCAGTTGCTTTGGGTTTGTTTAACAGCTTCTTAAAATCTATATACGGGATATATATTTAAAAAAGACTTATGGGAAAGTTCTCTGTGAGTTCTCCTCAGTGTTGTTGAGTCTGTTTGTGTTCTCTGAGTTTCTCTTCAGTGTTGCTGTTTTCCTGGATTTCTCAAGTATCATCAGTCTCTGTAAATAAATTAGAAATACTGCATTTTACTATAAACAGTTTGTCATAGAAAACACAATGCCTGTGGGGAAATCCGGGCGAATGAACACTTGTGTCACATTCTCTTGTGACAATCCATCCCATTTGCCATTCCTGACAAATTTGTATATAGAAGTGAATTGTTCAGTGGAGCAAGAGTACAGATCTTATGTGCCTTTTAACTTGTGGTCTAGCCTACATCTTAAGCTTTTCCTGCACCTAAACCCTTGGGAATGAGGTACATGTTTTGTTTGGAATAGACCTTTAAGTACTGGTTACTAATCGTCTCAGGCTGTCTGTGTTAGAGCAAAGATTTAACAGTGAAGATGAAATATAGAATCATTTGAGTTGAATACCTTGAAGATCATCAAGTCCAACCATTCCCCCAGCACTGCCAAGCCCACCACTAAACCATGTCCTCAAGTGCCACACCTTTATGTCCCTCCAGGGATGGTGTGTGATACAGGCCAATTAATAGTGGTTTTGGAATTGTATAGAACTTTCTTCCAATAATATTGAGGGAGCTGATTCACAGTTTTATTCAGAAAGGAAGGGTAGGAACTCTGCACCTTTACTACCAATACAATTAAGCACCAGGCCAGCACTCAGGGAAGGTTTTTGTCCTCTCAGTAGCTCCTGAAAGCAACAGAGCTTGTGGCCAGCTCAGGTAGGGAAGCAGAAAGCCTGGCATGCAAAGATGCTAATGTTACAAAAGTGCAGAAAATACTCCAGAAATGGGCTAATGCTCCAGTCTGTCACACTGTGAGTAGCTGTGATACAGCCTGTCAGCATAGTTGTCAAACCACACACGAAAGAGTGCCATAAAGCAGGGTAATGTAGCAATAGAGCACATGCAGAGTAATGGAACAGTTGCTTCTTTCTGGTTTAACTCTCCTTTCTGGGGCTGTTGTCTTTGCTGGCTTATGTTCTGTAATCTGCTGGTGGGTGCCCTGAGTGAGTGTTCTGTGCTTGGCAGATCCATCTTGGCTGCTCTGCTCAGTTCTGTCTCTGGTGATTCCTGCAAACACTGACTCTGTGGCAGTTGTAGCGTGGAATGGCTGCTCAGGTGCCATGAGCTGAAGACTCAAATATTTAGCTGCTGCTGCCATGCTTCCTGCCAGCTTCTTAGTCCTTGTGATGGTCCAGTTGTTCTCTGGAAAACTGGGGGAGCTGCTGTCCTCTGTGTTGCTTTTTGATTTGATTCTTTATTTCAGATACTACTGCAGCGCTGTCCACCTAAGCTGTAGAATTGTGCAGTAGAGCTGTGCCTGTGTAACATCTGCCTGATTTGTCTGTAGGCAGAATAAACTCACTTATTCTCTCCAAATAATTTAGATTTCTTGGTCCTTATGATCTCTAGTGAGCAATTAATATAAGCTCTAAAACAAAGAGTTAGCTTCATTTTTCATAAGAAATTATTCCATAATACTTTCAGTGCAGTTTCTGTATTAGCAGGAAATGCTCCTTTGATTTTCCTGTGTTACCATGGCTTCTGCTGCTACCTCAAAGGGATTAAATGGACTGATGGTCTCTCTGTTCTCTCTAGGATTCCATCTCTGTTCTCTGATGTTTTATGTGATATGTAGAGGAAGGCTATAGTGGTGGTGGGAGGATCAATGAGAACTTGCATCCCTGAGCTCAGCCAGGGTAACACTGGTGATCATTTGCTCTGATTGCAGCCAGATTTCAACTCCCTGCTCTGTTGAAGCTCTGATTCTGTAATTAGACTTCAGAGCAAATGCTACCCTGGGATTACCATAGCTTCCCCTGCAAATGGGATTGTCAACTTCTGCTTTGTTTCTGATCCAACTTATACTGAGAATGTTTTCTTAACTAAAATGCAGAATTTATCATCTCATTTGGGGAATTTCTCCCTTGCAGCCTGTACTGAAGCATACTCCCAATCTGATGAACAATATGCTTGCCATCTTGGATGCCAGAACCAGTTACCATTTGCTGAGTTAAGGCAAGAGCAAGTAAGTAGGTGACATGTTTTTCAAATACCACCTACTTGTGTCTGTTCAGTGTGTCTTCCCTTTTTTAAATTTCTTCAAATGGAAAATAAATCTTCGTAGGGACTGAAATCTAGACATGAGGTGAGCAAGAAAATACTTTCTGTCCTTTTCATATAAAAACAAATGGAAAAAATGTTGTAATGTTGTGCTTGCAGTTAATGTCCCTGATGCCAAGAATTCATCTCCTCTTTCCTCTGACACTGGTGAGATCATTCTGGAGTGACATGATGGACTCAGCTCAGAGCTTCATAACATCCTCATGGACTTTCTACCTTCAAGCAGATGATGGCAAAATTGTCATATTCCAGGTGCTTCCTTTTTTCATTGAGATTAAGGTGGCCTGGCTGCTGATTTCAACTCTACTCCTTCCAGAAAGAGAAAAGACTGTAGAGCACTGTAAAAAGTGATTTGTTTTTCCTAGTATTTCACTGCCTTTAGGGCCATTTTAAAATTCAAACTTTAAAGAATGGAGCATGTCTTAAGGTTAATTTCTGTATTAGTTCTGAAAATGTAAATTATCAAAATCAGTGAAAGCTTTCTAGCAGGATCTCCTAACTCCTTATTTTGTTTTAGTCAAAGCCAGAAGTGCAGTATGTTCCACAGCTTGATCAGGAAGCTGGAGATACAAAAGGATCCTTGTCGCTGAGTAAAACATCCTGTAAGTTGTTCTTTCTGCTTTGGAAGAGTAAATGCAAATATTCCCTGTCATGCAAGTTTTAAAAATGACATTACAGGTGGCATATGAAAACAAGTTTTTAGAAAGCCTCAATATAATTATTTACTGTGCAGAGTGCACTGCGTACACTTGGCAAAGTGTGGTAGAAACCAAGCTCTGCTGGAAATGGAAACCTGCAAGGCTGGGGCTGTTTTAAAAGCTTCCTTTTATGCTGTCTGTGCAGACAGAGTGTGTGGGGTTTGGCTTTTGCCTTGCCCTGCTCTCTAGACCTCTGTTTGTGCTGTTGTGCCTCAGCAGATGGACGCCCAGGGAGCTCTCAGACATTCCGGGGACTCTTCGATGAGCGAGCCAACGACAGCTTCTTCAAGTGTCTGTCCATGTATGTATGTCCTGGGCTGTCTGTGCCCATTGAGGAGGCTGAAAGTAGCACTGCTGGGAGGTCTCAATGTCTCCAAGTTTGTAGGCTCAGGATGCACAGCATCACAGTTTTGTATCTGACCATTAGGGCTGCTTTGCTGCACTGGCCCCGTGTTTTCTGCAGGCTGTCCTGCCGACTTTGATTTTTCCTTTCCATTTCAAGTGAACAACATATTGATAATTTCCTGCTCTGTTTTTAGAGTGTGTTCTGGGAACTGTTTAATCAATATTGTGTTTTGCCTGTTCGTTAGCTCTGGGTGTGTTTTAGGGCAAAGCGCTTTGTTTTGGGATTGTGTCATGTAGCACACTGGTATGTCTTGTTTCCAGGCTGAAAATATTGTATTTATTAAAAATTTGTATTTATTAAAGCTCTTTTTACTTTCTCCTTAAAAGTTCACACACGAAGGATCAGTGAGTTGCCCTGCAGATGCATAACAGAAAAATCTGTTTTTAAGTCTGTAAACAGGAGGATTCTTAGGGCCCCATAACAGAATCCAGCAAAACTTTTGTGATATCAGTACCCAGGAGTCTGCAGTGGGCTGTGTAGCTGGAAGAGCCAGAGACTAATGACTTGGCAGGAAAGGCAGTCAGAAATGAGCCAAACTTTTTAGAGGTCCATTGTCTTGTATTCAGTCTATTAAATCTATAAACATTCTTCCCATTTCAGAAATTCCAGTTGGATTTTAACCACTACGCTCGTCCTGTCAGTGCTGGTGCTGCTCTGGATTTGTTGTGCGACTGTAGCTACAGCTGTGGAGCAGTATGTTCCATCTGAGGTACTGCATTTCAGAACTACAGTATTTGGGATTTATTAATTATATTTATTTTATGTTACAGCTGTCTAGAGACTAAGAAATATTTGGGGGAGGTTCTGTTAAGGAGAGTTTTTTTTATTTTGCGGCTGTGGATGGCAAACCAATTTTGTTTATTTAAATGATGGCTTTATAGCTGAGCATTCTTGCTCATTCCTGTGGCTCACAGGAGCTCTGAGCCTTATTCAGACTTGATGTCTTTTGGTTTGTAGTGCTGTATTCTCAACAACCTTCAGATTGCTCCTAACAAATGGAGGCTGATTCTCATTTCTCTGGGAATGAAGCTATTCCAAGGGTTGGGTGGGGTAGGGGGGATCCAGTATGGGTTTAATGCAGGAGGATCAGTAATGAGAACGGAGTGACAGCACAGTTACTGGTGAGTGCAGAGTCTCATTGAGGGGAACAGGCACTCTCCCAGTACCCAGAGAGTCCTGACAGTGTTTGCACACCAAAGGAGCTGTTACACAAACACTGCGTCCACCCTTGTTCTGGCAGATTTCATACATTTCTTCTGGATGCAAGTCTAGTTGTAGCTATGAATTTCGGATGTTACAGAAAGCCTTATGTTGCAGGGCTGCAGCCATCAGAACCTGGAATGCAGCTGTATGATGAAATTCATTTTATTCACAATATGGAGAGTCTTTGTCTTAAAGTACCTTGTTTAAATGTTTCAGAAGCTGAGCATCTATGGAGATTTGGAATACATGAATGAGCAAAAACTCAACAGATACCCACCCTCTGCACTTGTTGTGGTTAGATGCAAGACTGAGGAACATGAAGAAGCAGGACCTCTTCCTACAAAAGTCAATCTGGATCAATCTGCGATTTAAATCCATTGGATCCGATAGACTTAATTCTAACAGAGCTAGAAACTCCCGATTGATAGTGGTGGTTCTTCAGATGAGAAGCTTAGCAGCCAGTCTTTACATGCAAATAAAGTTACAGAATCAACAAATGTCATGGGATTTTGTTTTCAGCTAGTAGAGAAGATTCAGACATTCAGACATGAATTTGTTTGTTTCCAGGCATAATCACTTTTCACTGGTGTTTGCTATTGTGTCTTTTTGCTTACAAAAGTTGTAAGCATGCTTTCCATACTTCTGCCAGGACACTTTCAAACTTACTTGTGTGTTCTAGGATGTAATGTGTACAGTCAGAGTTAGCTTTGTAAAGGTATAAGACATTTTAAGTAGGCAGGAGATGCCTTTCTAGTGTTGCACTTTCTGTTGTAGTTAAGAGAAAATATTATAAAATTATCTGCTGAATTTTATTTGTACTTGTTAATGTCCATGCACAAACAACCCTGTCTTCAAATATAGGAATCTATTTTTTCTACAGTGTGGCATTATTCAAGGTGGAAAGCATTTGTGAGGTACTGTAAGCTAAAACTCAGCTTGTGAAAGTTGGAAACTTGTTAAAATTTACCGACATATCCCTTCACATGTGGAACATTACATGGTCGGTTATTTTGTCAAACTTTAGCCTTTAAGTCTTAAATTGCTTGTAAAGTTAGCACCTGTGTTTTCTGAAACTTCTGCTTTCTGTTCTTGATTAACTATTCTGGTCTTGTAACTTCATTTACAGAAACAAGTTGATTCCTGAGAAATGAGAGCAGACAAATAAAATTGACTGTATAGAAAATGTTGACTATATAGCTTTTTGCTGTGGTTAATTACTGAGCCACAACAGGCTCAGTGTGAAAGCCTGTCTGTAGCCTTCCTCTCATGGGCAACGTGACCTGATTTTGCTGTGATTCACTAACACAGCAACAACAACTAACAATGTCCCTCATGTCTAACCTGTTTTTTTGTGGATCTTATTATATGCTGGTTCCCACAGTGTTGGCAAGTTGGGGGTGTTGCTGATTTATTTTAAGATGTTTAAGTGAATGCTGGCTAGAATGCAGAGTCTTCAATTCACTGTCACGTTTTTGTTGATTAGACAGAATTCCCTCAAAGGTTTAAAAAAATGTAATGAAGGACTGTGGAGATTCTGGGTGATACAGTGATGTGTTTATATTCCCTTACTTAAACCTGGCTCTGGTCCTTCCCAGTTTCTGTGAGCAGGTGTGACTGCAGCTGCTGGAGCCTTTCAGGGGCCATCAGGTAGGAATGTGCAGATCCCAGCAGTGTGGCTGTCAGGAGCTTTCAGATCCTTGAGGATGTTTGTTCTAAGCAGGTTTCTATCAGCCTGCAGGAACTGCAATCTGAAGTCTTGAATTGCCTGTACCTCTTCATGCTGAACTCTTCAATGGGACAGCTCAGAAATCTGGGTGCCAGCAGCCATTGCCCTCTGTGTAGGTGTCATTGTGGAGAAGGGACAGGGTGATGTTTGGGGACACTGCTCACTTCGCAGGGACAAGAGCTGCCTCTGTCAGATGCTGCAGCACTTTAGTCACGTTTCTGCTGGCACAGGCAAAGCCCAGCACAGCCCTGCTCTGCTGGGGATGCCAGAGCTCAGATGTGATGTGTGCAACCCTGTTCAGCAATTACTCTGCCAGTGCTGGCTTTACTTCAGGGATTAATGCCCATCTTCTTAGCACTGTGGTGGTTGGGATTTCCAGAAGAGACTTCAGCAATCCCCATTTTCCTAACTGAATAGCTTATGGAAATGTTTGCAGGCCTGTTAAAATGTTTTCCTTTACCATTACACATGGTTGCAGAGGGAGCAGCTCCATGCATATGTGGCTCTTTGCCTGTTCCAGCGTGGACAGGACAACCTCTGTTAGGCTGATGACTTGATTTCACAAAATTTTCTCTTCAAAACTCCATTGCTTACGGCTCTGTGCTTCAGTTAAGCAAACAACTTATGCTTTCATTGGGTGTTTTGTCTTTTGTTTGCTGTTTAATGACATTTCAGCTGAGTGATCTGTGCAGTGCAGCCAGTGATTCAGCAATGTGCTCTTGGGTCACAGAGAGCTCTGTGCCTGTGGCACTCTGGCACTTGGCACTGCTGTACCCAGAGCAAGCCAGAGCCTGAGGAATCTAGTGAGTGTTGTACTTGTAAACTTGTCAAAAGACCTTCCCTCAGTAAAATCAGATACTAGCAAGTGGTTGAACTGCTTCTCAAGATTTCTAATCTAAATGGAGTCTTTAAGCTATCTCAGCATTTGGCTTTGCAAAATGTAATTTCTTATTCATTTTTTGTTAAATGTTTGACTTATTGACATTTCCATTTTCAGAGGCTACAATTTGGGTTTGATCTCTGCTCAAAACCACTGTTTAAATGAAGGGCCTTAAATTATTGAAATTGCAGGTGGAAATCATTTTATATTCTCTTTACGCATGTGTGTAACTGAACCTGTATCAGGTTTAGAATGGAATCATCTGGACACAAATGAGGTTACCCTCTTAAGTGTGTGCAATTCACTGCTGGCAGAAATAGCCAAGGTACATTTGGGGAAATTGCGGGTTTTTAGGTGCTAGAATGAACAATAACCTTCTGTCATACTGGATACCTTGATATTTGCCTCTTGCCTCTTCAGCTTTTCTATCTTTGTCAATTTTTAATTTTTTTTTAAGCTTCAGAAGAGCTTGCTTATGCTGTCATGAACTCATTTTTCTGAACTCTAAGCAGTCTTTGATGTGGGGTAACTGCTCTAAAATCCAACTGCCTGGTTGGCTACAGCTGAGCTTGGTAATCCTGGAGCAGGAAACAGATGGTGGTAGATGTCAGATTGTAGAATCATAGAATTTTTTACTCAGAAAAGACCTCCAAGAATGAGTCCAACCATTTCCCCAGTACTGCCAATGCCACCAGTAACCCACGTCCCCAGGTGCCACATCCACATGGCTTTAAGGGTAGTTCCTCCACCACTGCCCTGGGCAGCCTGATCCAATGCCTGACAACTCTTCCAATGAAGAATTTTTTTCCTGCTATCCAATCTAAACCTCCTCTGGTGCAACTTGAGGCTGTTTCCTCTTGTCCTGTTGCTTGTTAATTAAGAGGAGAAGAGCCTGACCCCCACCTGGCTCCAACCTCTTTTCAGGGAGTCACAAAGAGCAAGAAGGTTCCCCCTGAGCCTCCTTTTCTTCAGGCTGAACTCCCTCAGCAGTTTCTCATTACATTTGTGCTCCAGAGCCTTCCCCAGCTCTGTTGTCCTTCTCTGGACATCTCTTACAGACATTTGTCTCCAAGGTGGGGTTGGCTTCACATTTTAAGGTCTTCATTGTAGATTGTTTTGCAGGGTGTGCACAGCTGGCCTGCTTGACCTGGCTCTTACACAGGGCTCTTAGCAAACTCCTCATCACCTAATAAGCTTTATGAAGGCTCAAAATAGTCCTGTATCAAGTCTGATTAGAAACTGAAACTTCCTCTTTAAAGAGCAAGAGATCCAGAATTTAAGATCCACTTAGTCTGGTATTTTTCTATATTGCAGCAGCTTCCCAGACTTGCAGACTGTTTGCTACTTGGTGTTGGATGTTTTCACCCAAAATCCATCGTGAAACAGGAGAGCTTTCTAGCACCACCTTTAGTCGTGATGTATTCCTGTGAGAAGCTTCTGTTTTGGACAAATTGGTGCTGCTGTACTGAAGAAGGAGCTCCTACAAGACTGGTAGGAGCAGTGAGGACAGAGTTGGAGATGCCCTGGTCATGAAGAGTGTATTGACTCAGTATAATGGGGGGTGGGTTTATGTGTGGGGATGGAGAGGGAAGTTGGAGCTGTAGTTGTTGCTCCATGTCAGGCATTATGTGGTGCTCTGAATCAATCCAAGGCTCTCAGAGCCAGCTTAGAGACAATCTGACTGCCAGCCTCTTCCACAGCCCTGGTGAGACTGTCTTGCTCGGGGAGGAATCACGGACTGTGGGGCAGCAACAATTTGGAAGCACTTGAGTCCTGTGGACCCTCTTTCAAGAGCAACACAGACTCTTCAAAAATTTATGCTGGTGCTTTTTCTCCCCGCCACTCCCATGGAAAAGCTGGCTGCTCGTAAAATTTCATTCTTGAAGCTGTAAAACTCCCCTCTATGGGAGCTGTGCTGAGACCTGTGGCCAGTTTAGAAGGTTCCAAGTGTATTTGTAAATTTTTATTTGCTGCAGGCTGAGCTGCAAAATTTTCTAGCATTTCTAGGATATTCAAGCACACAAGTGAAAAAGGACCCTGGAGGATTTCCTGTGCCTGAGCTCGTTGCCCAAGCAAGAAAGCTGTTCCAGATGGTTGTATCCTGCACAGCTCTCCTGAGATCTCATCATCTGGCAGGAGCCTGGGCTGGAGATGCCACAGGGGCAGAGTGACAGCTCTGTCTTGGGAAGGAAATGTGGAGAAATGAGACTTCCATGAACAGACTCTCTTCCCTCAAGTTTTCATTGTGAAGGGTTTTCTGTGACAAAGCATAAATGCAGTCAGCATGAGCTAGAGGTGAATGCTCATCTCCCACCCTCAGCTCCCTGTACTTCCTCAGTACTCTGGGCTGTCAATGCATTTTTGCAAAACCACATTTGTTAACAGGAAGAACAAGAGGGAGTTGGATATGGCTTTCACAAGGGGCTGGAGCAGAGGCTCAGCACTTTCCTGCCAGTGCCCTCCTCTCTGTGCAGGGCTCTCCTTGCTCTCCTGCCTCTGTTGGCTTTGTATCCTGGTAACATCCCTGTGCTCAGGCACAGAGAACTCCCTGTGGTCCCTGGAGCTCTGGGAAGCATGAACAGAACTCATCCCCAGGTACAGTCCTTCAAAAAAATCCTACATACAGCTGTTCCCTGAAGTATGTGTGTTCTTGGCAGTGCTGTTTGCCTGACCTCTTTATCACTGCTTTCTCTGATATTCTGACTTGTTTCTCCTTACTTTGATACAAAAGAGAAGAGTTGATATAAAGCGCTGGATTTGGTTAGTGCTTGTTTTACAAATGGGTAATTAAGGTTTAAAAGGTGATGTGATGAATTGTTTTGGGAATTAAAGCTGGGCCATGTTTTCACTGAGGCAATTTTTGCTTGTATGTAACACTAATGGAGAACAAGATGTGTTCCTTGGTAAGATGGTGTGAGAACTAGAAAGGTTCAGTTTGTGTGGCTGTGAGGTTCTGTAAATCCCTTTTATCCCTTTCCTTCTAGAGAAACGGTGATGTAGCTACTTCTGGTTCAACAGAGTCCTTCTCTGGAGAAAGAGGTAATGAGTAAAATGCAGAATTCTATTATTAAAGCATAAATCAGTTGAAACTATCAGTGTAATATAAAACACAACCACTATTTATGGTCTGTTTGGACTGATTTTCCCTCTTTTCTGTGTAGTGAAATGTCCAGACTATAAAATTAATAAACTTCAGCTGTTCTGTGTTGGCTTGGAGCTGGCAGTCATGTGTATAATGGTATGATAGGTGATCCTTGTCGGTCACAGAAAGGCTCATAATGACCTTGCTGTGACCTTCGCATATGTCTTAATAGCCAAACTTCAGCAAATTTTGCCCATGCTCTGAAGGATGAGGTGAGATCAAACAGAACCAAATAGCAAGCCTGCAGATCAGCTTGCAATATTTCATCACCACCATTATTTTATACTCAAGTCTGTAACTGTTGTGCTTTGTAGTCAGAGGTGTTTTGTAGGCACAGACATGCTGTAATTCGCCATTTCTCTTCTGAGCTGAAATCTGTTTGGATTCTCCTTGAGCATGGCAGAGGGGGAGGTTGCTGGAACCAGGATCCTTTTGCTGTTGAGCAAAGGCTGTGCCTTCCCTTGAGTTTGAACACTGAAACAACTAAGTAAACACAAAGCATAGCTAAGACAAATTCAAGCTTAACTTTTAAGTTCCTGAAAGCTTTTTAAAATTCTAATTGGAGATTTTTAAGTTCAAATATACCAAAACCAATTATACAGGCAGGACTGGTTACATGTTTCTGAGATGGTAAAAATATTTTTTGGTATTGGGAATATGAAGGAATGGAGGAAAACACCCTGTTGGTTTAGAAGCAAAACTCCAGTGCAGGTTGCTGAGGTGAGAGCGAGTGCCTGGTGTCACTCCTTCATGTGCTACCATTGTCTTGAGTGACTGGGTTTGGCCTTTAGCTTCTACAGCTGGTTTGATTTATGTACCTGACTTTGTGAATACTGCAGTCCCTGGAAGGTTGCTGTGCCCTGGAGGTGTCGTTAGGGAGGGAAAGGGCAGCTCTTCAATTCCTGCTCGTCATTTTGTGCTGATAATCCACCTCATTCCATGGGCCTGGTTAGGGCAGAAAGCCTGAAGTACTGTAAAATTGAATCTTAGCTCTTGGGGAGTTTTGTTATGTGCTCTGGGAGGACACCTTACTCCAGCCTGCCCTGTGTTTCAGTGTCACTGCTTGGCCTTCATCCTTCTGCATCTGAGTCCACAGGATGAGCTCTGATGGAGATGTGGTGTTTGTGCCATTCAACCCCAGTGCTCCACACTGCAAGCAGCAAAATTCCCCATGAGGAGGCTGTACTGGTTTGAAAACAAAACCAGTAAGAGACTCCAAGTCAGAAATACAATTTAATAGGGAAAAAATAAAACACATGCAATAGTATAAAAGAAAACCACTGACAGAGTCAGAATACAAGCTGACACCCCGCTAGTTAGGGTGGTGGTAGCAGTCCAGATGAAGTGGTCTTGTTGAAGTAGTGATCCTGTAGAAAGGTCTGGTAGCTCTTGTCCTCTGGAAACCAATGGGTAAGGGCTGCTTTGGTGTTCAAAATCTCAGATTGTATCTAAGTAGGAAATGTTTGGTTCCTCTCCCTGGCTGGGGCATCTCCCAATGGGATGATGTAATTTTATCAGTCATACAGTAGGACTGAATGCCCCATTAACAGGAGATATCCCCTGGAGGAAGGATGGGTTGTGGAAAAGATAAAGAGCACTGCCCCACCCGGTTTTAACAGATGGCCCAGTAGCAGAGGATATATCCCAGGGAGATAAGGATCACTGGCCCACCTGATTTCAACAGATGATGATAGAATACAAACTTTTGGACACATCTTTACATTGTAACCTAGCATAGAGGTGTTTGATGTTGGAGTCTGGCTCTTTAAACTCAATTATCAACACCTAACCCCCAGCAGCAGTCTCATATACCAGTCTCGCACGCAGAAACCCCAAAACGTCAGCTTCATGTCCCTGCACTGTTCCCCTCTGAAACAGCCCAGACCCTTCCTCAGTCCCTCACCTCTCTCTCTTGCCTCCCCCAGGCTGCTGCCATCCCTGTGGCACCCACACTGGCTGCACACAGAGACCCCTCTGCATCTCTGTCGTGGCATTGCTCATCCTTGTGGCTGTCCTGGCCTCGGGGCTGGCTCTGGCACTCCTGCCACGGGCACCAGGTTGTATGTCAAGAGTAGTTATGTTTTTGGAAAGGGAGGCAGAAATGGTGCTGCATGAGCACAGCCCTCATGTCCATCACTGTGTGTTTATTTGTGCTCTCAGCACAAACAGGAGGAAGGGAAGGGATGAGCAGGATAATGGGGGCTGTACCAGCTTTTCTCAGTCCAGATGGCCACCAGCCATTCCCTGCCTCTGCTGTCCTGCTCCACAGGGCTGGGATATCTCTGGGTAGCACTGTCATACTTAAAACTACTGATGTGGTTTTCAGACTCTGCCATGAACCTACCAGAAATTAATCCTGGCCCCTGGTTATTTCCAGAACAAAAAATTAGTTTCAGAAACCCCCCTTTACTCTCCTTGATCTATTCCTCATATTACAAAAATGCTGGAAAATGAAGGTTTTCTTGCTTTCCCCTCAGTGAACCGCCTCTGCACAGCCCCTAATAACAAGACAGGCTTCTTGTGTGACGACAGAGTGACCTGTGTCCCAGCCAGCTGGGTCTGTGACAGCATCAGCAACTGCAGGAATGGAGAGGATGAGCAGGAGCAGCTCTGTGGTGAGTGGTTTTGTTGTGAACATCCTCCCTGCACTTCCAGTTGTGAGACAGCAGCTGGGGCTCCTTTAACCCTGCTCCATGCTTCTGGCTGCCTACAGGAGCAGATAAGCCTGGCAGAGCCTTTGTAGGGCAGGTGCTGAGATGGCACTGCCCAAAACCTAGCAGGAATGCCAGGAATTAAAGACTCCAAGCTCGTCTGATCTTCCTAGGGTTTTTTTAAACCATGATGTAGTTTTTTGCCATCAGTGAGGCTGTATGCCTACATGGGTGATTTATTGTTCAGTCACCCTGGGAAAGAAACTAAATAAAGCAGAAACCTGGGACAGACTTTCTGTGTCCAACAACAGAGCTTCCCCATTTGTTCATGTTCATTTGATACAGCAGAGGAAGTGTCCTGGCAGCACTTTGGTGCATACCATCCACATTTTAGCTGATGTGGCTGTGCCTGGGGGAGTTAAGCATGTCCTGTGTGTGTGCCCTTGCAGGTGACTTGCCCCACAGCCTCCCAGGACATCTGGTTTTCTACTGCAGGAGCCACAGGTCCTGGGTTTATGCTGACCAGAGGTGTAACGGGATGAACGACTGCGGGGACTGCTCTGACGAGACAGGGAGCTGTAAGTCTGTCTGCTGGCTCCTGCTCTTTCTGCTGATGGATTGCTACAGGTTGTACAGGTGTGGTGCTTATGGGTACTGCTGGGAATGCCTGGAGGCTGGCATCCAACACTAAAACACAGAATAGCTGGGATAGGGTGTGAGTATGAGCCATGCAGGCTCAGTCCCCCTGGCTGCAGAGGCTTCTGTGTCAAGGCCTGGTGGCAACTGAGAGGAGAAAGGCTCTGTGCTTTGCTTCCAGCCCCAAGAATTTCTCTTCCTCCACGGCTTGCTGATGTGGAGCAGTTTCATTGGGATGTGTGGCTGTAGTTACTAGTAACCATTCAAACTGGCCTTTGTTACGTGGTCAGCAGATGGGTGGATCTCCAAGCTGGGTGGGAGCTGAGTCTTGCTAAAATGAGCAGCAGATTTGTTCCTAAGTCACTGCCATGCTTTTGAAAAAAAAAAAAAAGGGGGGGGGGGGGGGGGAAATTACAGTTAGTTGCATCCCCCAGGATGGCCTCTCTGCCATGAAGGTCATTGCAATGTCACACTCTGGTTGTCCTCCACAAGTAGCACCAAGCCAGTGTCTGCTTTGGTGGGCTCACAGTCACAGGGTTGTCACCAGCAGCTTTTCTGCTGGGGGATGAAAGGGTTTTACCCATGTAAGGAAGGAAGGAGGGGGTCAGTGCAGCAGAAGCATTTCAGTTCCCTGTTTTCTGTCCTTCCCAGTGGCTGCCTGCCCCCCATGTGGGCAGGATTGGTGGAGCTGCAGCCCTGTGCACTACGAGTTCTGCTCCTGCATCCCCAGGAGGCTGTGCCGGGATGGCATCCAACACTGCCTGGGCTGGTCCGACGAGTTCCTCTGCACAGCCTGAATGCTGGCACCCATCCCTGCTGGGGAGAGAGCAGGGTGCTTCCCACAAGTCATCCTGGAGCCTTGGGATCCTGCCCTGCCACCTACTTGGGAAGCTCCAGCCCAAGCAAATCCTCTCCAGCAGTGCAGTGACACTGAACAGGACCAGGGGCGTGTGGCAGCCCTTGGCTGGACGCTGCTGTGGGACAGCTGCCAGGGGTCTGCTGCCACGTGAAGGTGACACTTCCTTCATGGGCAGCACTGCCTGGATGCTGTGCTGGAGATGCTTCACCAGCCACTGCTGGCACAGCCCTGGCCCAGGGGTTTCTCCTCTGTGGACATACAGGCAGCCACCTCAGGGACACTGAGAACTGCCCTGAGGAGCAGGAGCTGAGTGAAGTGAGCCTCCAACACATCTTCATGGTCCTGATCCTCACTGGCAGGAGGAGAAGCTTCTATTTGTGTTCAAAACACTTCTGCAGATGGTTTCAGTAGTGACTTTGAGGGCTCTGTGTTGATGCTCCTGGGAATGATGCTCCTGACACTTCTTGGGAATGCTGTGCAGGGATGACACCATGGGGAGCTGCTGCTTGGGTCACCTCCTGCTCTCTTCTCAAACCATGAAACCAACACAGTGTAATGACATAAAAAACTGGAGAAGTTTCAGGGTTTTAGGGGATAAATCATCCCTGTGGCAGAGTAGCTTCCCTGAGAACCAGGGCAGGGAACCAGCATGTGAACAATCTGCTCTTCACTCAGGACTGTGCAGTTTTGCAGCAGCAGGTTGAGAACAGCCATGGAGCTGGGATAGGTCTCGCTGAAGTTGGCAAAGAAAGGAGGAAAAAGAAGTCTCAGCCTTGGTGCAGAGAACAGCAGAAAATCAAGTGCTGCTCCCAGGGTGGTGTGGGATGACACTGGATCTGTTTGCTGCTTGTTTTGTTCCTCTGCCAGCAAGGCAGGATCAGGCAGCCAAGCCTTCAAAGCAGTCCTCAGGATATAGGTATGACACTGAAATTTAACAAAGATGAGGTTTTCTTTGCTCCTTTGAAAATCTCATCTGTGTCTAAAACATTGAGGAAACCCCCACATTTACAGTGAGTACTCTTACTTTTCTGGGCCCAAAATAAACATGACGTGATCTTTTTTCCTGTTGCCACCCCAGGTCATAGATATTTAAAAATAAACCCCTGTTCACTCATTTCTTCTCTGTCCTGTGATCTGCAGCTCTGCCTGTCACTGTAACTCAGATCAATGGTGAATGTTGCTTCTAATTTGTCACTGGGATACAGCTGGAAATCTGAGAGGTCCTTTTATAAATAGCTTTACAGTATTGTGACTCACACTTCACCTGGAATGAGAAGGCAAAACTCTGCATGGGGGAATGTTAAAGCTTTTGCTCACCTGTCCCTCTCCAGGTCTGGCCAGGGAGCACAGCTTGTTTTCTCTGTGCCTGTAAAATGTCACCCCAGTGCAGTAAGGATTGAACTAATCAGCTGTTTAAAAAAATCCAAAAATACAGGAACCCTCATCCTCAGCACAGAGCCCAGGTAATGGGATTGGTAAAAATAGGATTGGTAAAAAAATGTGCATCTCTTCATAGTCAGATCAGCATATCTTCAGTGGTGGAAGGGGTGGCCAAGAATTCCATGGTGGCAATTGCACCAGAAGCAGCTTGAGGGGGAAGATCACACATCTTCTTCCCCACTGAGCCACTGCTTTGAGTCACAATTTGTGCCATTATTTGTCTCAGCAGAGAGCTGATGTAGTTGTCAGGGGAAGGTATTAATAGCCTTGAGTTTCTGGGAAAAGAAAGTAGGATTTGAATGCAAGTGTGCCTGTTTTGTTTGTGCATAGTCCTTTTTTGAGGAAAATTCAGCAGTAAGGAAAAGACAAAGGGGTTTTGTTCTTTATGCATTTTTGAGCCAAAGTTCATTTTCTTGGCCTCTTCCTGTTTTCCAAGGATGTGCTGCTTTTCTTGGTGATTAGTTATGGTAAACAACAGTGTAAAAGGAAGATACCCTCTGAAGAAGCACTGGTAGGGGAAATCTGGAGAAAATCCTTGGCCTCATGAGGCCTGAGAGGAGAATGATGAGCAGTACTCACCTCAGCCAGTTTTGATGGAAATAGGGCAGGAATTCAATGTTAAACAGTTACCTGCAGCTTTACAGCTGCACAGACTAACACAGAACAGGTCTGAGTGTCCAGGTGATTTACAGCTGATCTGCATAATTAATACTTGAATTATAAATGCCTCTCAATGTTTTCAGATGGAAAAGCACAGTTAAGGTACTGCAGGCACGCTGAAAATGGGTTTTAAACCACAGAATGATTTCAAATGCAGCGAATTTACTTGTAAGGGAGAATATATTACAACTGCAGAGCGTAATCTCTACAGTAACCTCATTCCAGCTCTCATTTCCTGGGCGAAAATGGGAAAGAAAGGGGACTTGTGTTCCACTTTGGGCTTCTGTAATAGCTGTTGGTGAGGTGTTGCTGCCTCTGCCTCCCTTCCCAGACGTCTGTGCTTATCCTTTGTGCTCCCTCCCTCTGGCACAGCCTGGTGCTTTCAGGCTGAGGTTTCTGTTTTACCAGCACTGTAAACATCCCATGGCACTTGACAAGCCCAGTGCAGCTTCATTTCAGATGAGCTGCAGTGATTTGTGTCCTGCTCCTGGGGAGGCAGGAGAGGAACAGGGACAGGACCAGCTGTTTTGGTGAAAAATACCTTCATCAGAAGAGTTAGTTAAGGATGACAACAAAAACTTTATTTGAAAAAATTATTATGTATTGAAAAAATACAGTAGCATTACCAACCTTCTTGTCTCTATCCCTCCCCCAGCACAGGTTACCCCACAGGCATATCACAGCAACCAGACTTAACAGAACTTGTTTCCTTTGTCACAGCCTCTCAATATGTCCAAATCCTGTCATCAGCAAGAGAACAACAAACAAAAGACCCACTTCTTTCTGACTCAGTAGGTATTTAACAAATCCCAGTCCTCCATAGTGAGGCACAGATGCTTCTGTTTGGAAGTCCTTTCTCTCTCTTGTTCAGCCAAAGCTCTTTTTCTATTGTTCTTTAATTCGTGGCTGCCTGCAACCTCCTTTTTCAAAGGTAAATGGCAATTTTGAATGTTTTCCTTATAAAACTGCAAGTTTCCAGATGCTTTAGTTTCTGGCTCCACCAGTGTGCATTTGACTGCTTCCTCTATTCTGCGTGTCTTGCCATCTACAAGCAAAAAAAATCAAGTTTAGATTTTGGAAAAACAGAATTATGCTGTAAAATGCATAACTTTGTGGTACAAATTGTTTTGACCAAGCCAACTTAGAAAAGTGCAGAGTTAAAAAAAAACATTTCTATTTTGGACTCAGAATTTTAAGGAAAAGACTCAGTTGTTATATGTGCTGTACTTGAATTATCCAGCAGTCTAACAAATTAAAAAGCTCAAGTACATTGTAATGCAGTTACACAAAGGGCTGAAATTGCACATCTGAGATGCAATTTGTACTATAACCCCAAAAAGTATGGAAATACTCCCTGTAGAAAAGAAAATAAATCAACTCTGTGCTGTTCATGCAGTTACGTACAGAAGTGAAGAGCTGCTACTCTGGATCTCAAGTTGTCCTGGGGCTTCCTGGCCTCCATAACTGCCTGCTCCCACTGCAGAACTGTCTGAAAAAAACAGATGAAGCAGTTAAAACGTGTCTTGTAAAATTTACAGAAATACCATGGGAAACAACTCCATCCCTTGCTCTTTCCTATTCAGTGATTTTGTATCCTATAAGGTAAATTTTTAGAGAGCAAAATAGGTTTAACTCCCCTTACCTGTTCTGCCCATCCCTCTGTTTTGCAGTTACTGTGATCAAATTCTTTCAGAGGCACTTTTGAGTGAACCAGGCCTATCTGCATTTGGAGACGCTTTATGACAGCATCAACATCCTGGGAAAAAGGGAAATAATGCAGTCAGAGGGCAAGAACTTCTATTACACTTGTCCAGTAATCTTTTTCTGATGATTTTTACCTTGAGACCTGTCCCAGAAATGTCCAAACAATTCAATTTCTTGAAAGAAAGAAGGTATCCAATTCCCACATCTGTGATTTTAGGATTACCTGTAAGGCCAAGTAAAGTTAATTACATTGCACGATGTGGACAAAGATGATCAAAATACCAAGGAAATATTTGTTCCAAAAGCTAATACTGGAACTGACTTTCCCCCTCTAATTATCAAAATACAAATATTTGCAATACCAACGCTGAAATTACTAAAAATATTGATTTAAGTACCAAATGCCTGCAAATGCCTGAGCCTTCAGGTCTGCCCTGTGCCTCCTGGGAGGTTGCTGGTGAAATCTAGGGTTGAGCACTTGGCTTATGGGAATCAACAAATTAACTGTATTCCTTCAGTGCTAAGGAGGATAAGTTCTTTATCAGAAAGGACAGAGGTTCTTTCTGTTATGAAACCATGGAGCACTTACAGGACAAGTCCAGCACCAGTAGATTCTCAAGGCCCTTTTTTAGCACACGGACGGGCGCTGTCATCCTGCGCAGGCCAGCATCTGACAGGGAGTTGTCCTTCAGGAGAAGCCTTTTCACACTGGCAGGAGAGAGATAAGCATGTACTTTATGGTCATTATTTCTGACAGTTTTGCAAAATGTCCTAAAGCTCTGTGTCAGAATGGTCATCCTGTGCCAAACCCTACAGGCTCACTGTAAAATGCAGTGAGAAAGGAGCTGCGTTAGCAGGACTAACAAATATCTTTATATTTCTCTGCTAGCTCAACAGAAGCACTACTTGAGCAGCTATTCCCACAGCTCCAGTGACAAACTGATCCTAGAGCCAAACATTTGCCAACAGAGACAATAAGCTTCTTCATACCCTGGAATTCCTTATACCAAGGCTGCCAAACTGAAATGCACTCAAAACTAAGAAAAAATGCTTGGCAAAATGAGAGAGGGCAGATTCGGTAAGTGATACAGCAATGATTTTAATAAATTAACGAGGTATTATAACAGATTAGTAAAACTCAGGAAAAATCATCACACTGAAGTGCTGTCTTCAGAGCACTTCAATATAAAACCCTGATGCAAAATGCACTAAAATATTACAGCAACATAACATCTTTAATTAGCAGTCATCCTACCTGTTGTTTCCAAAATTTTCTACTTGTCATTCTTTGATAGAAGGACATTCTTTTAAGAAGTTAACTAACCAAATATTCAAGTTCCTGCTTGCAGAAATCTTGATCTAAAACACTAGCTTGGTTAAAAATTTGGCTGATAAAGTTCCCCCTTAAAAACAGGAAATGTAAAACTGTTCCAAATGTTATAGATGCATTTTTTTACCCAGCCAATGAGAAGTGTAAAAAGCTGCTATAAAACATGAGAGAGTAAATTATCTTGCTTAGTTTTAGTACTTTTTACGATTCAGTATGTGCTTTGTGTACAATAAATTCTGTATTTTGTTTACCTCCTGAACAGGTTTTATGAACAACCAAAATCTTCAACCTTACACTCTGCAGCCTGTGAAACTTCCCTTGAAAGTCTCAGCCTGATTCTTTGAACTGCTAAGTAGTAGGAAAGAAAGTGTCAGTTTTAGCTCAAGAAATTGGTACCTAGACAGGGCCTCTTTGGTGAGGTGTTCCAGCAGCTCATGTTCATCTCCAAGTTTACAGCAGGAGAGATCCAAACACGTCAGCTCCCGGAAAGACTTAATTTCTTCAAGCTTTTCAGAGATAACCAGGTATCTACAAAGCCAAAAAAACAAAAGAAAAAAAAAGCCCTCAGTGCTCAGGCATGTAAGGAGGTGTCTACATCCCCAAGTGTCATAAGCACAGTGCACTCGTTTCTGCTAAGTACCAATGTGAAAATTGACAGAAATTACCCAGCTGCACTAAGTACCTCTTTACGTGCAGCTGGCACACAACATGTCTGAATTCCCAGTCTTAAATCACCATCGTGGTTTTGATTTGATGCAAAATACTGGACTAACAAGACTTCAACTTGAAAACATTGCTATTAGAAGCTTCTTTACAGATTATTGCTGTAT
This sequence comes from Rhabdornis inornatus, assembly GCA_013397075.1. Classification (NCBI taxonomy): domain Eukaryota; kingdom Metazoa; phylum Chordata; class Aves; order Passeriformes; family Rhabdornithidae; genus Rhabdornis; species Rhabdornis inornatus. The sequence continues at coordinate 1,790,333 of VWZS01010362.1, read as the reverse complement.
TATTTCAGAATAATGCAAAATATCCCAGTTTATCGTAAGTCAGCTTCACAAACTGCTCTTCCTCAGTGTCTAGGGAGAGTACAGACAAACTCACATTCAACCAGGTTTAAAATCCACCTCAAATGTGGATTTTAAACAAGACAGGATAGCTTGTCAGTGTCAAAATTTTACTTTTTATATATGTCAATAAAATACTTGACTAGGAGTAAAAGCCCAGGGCTGGCCAGAGCTGTGGCAACACCCCTGGCAGCATTTACTCAGTGGGGGTTTTTTTAGCTGTGCTGGTTCCCTGCTCTGATTCACTCAGCAGCCACGCAAACATCTGTGCTGGAGCTATTCAGTAGGAGGTTTAGAGATGGGAACAAACCACTGAAGAATGGCAGGCATGAGTATGCAGTAATGAGCACGTAGCCCTCAATACCTCCCCTGCAGTCACCTCTTGCTGTCCCTGTGGCAAGACAAGCTCCAAATTCACTGATCTCTCCTGAATTTACCTCGTATTCCTCATGGCAAGACACACCCTGAGGTCAGCATCTTCACTGCATAAACTGGGGGTGATTGTTAATTTGATCCCTCCAGGAACACCTCTTTGTTCATGCAAATAAGAGGACCTTAATATCCTCCCAGTGTAATTTTACCCATCAAACCACCCCTCACACCCTTTTCCTGTGCAATTTAGCTCTGCAAAAAGCACAACATACAGTCAGAGCACAAGCCAGTTCTTGAGAGAGATTATTAACTCAGGGGGGTTCTGGAGAGAGTGGGCTCTTTTAGAAATAAAATTCATCAGAAAATGCCTTAATGCCTTGCTTCCTGGATTTCAAAGACTTGATACTTAACTCAGCTTTCTGTAATAGCAAAAGATGCCAGAAGTAGCTTAATTTCCAAATTAAACCCATAAAATTATCTGCGCTAGAGATAAAAAGGCAGTAGGTTTAAAGGATAAAACAAAGGATAATTGACTTTTACTCAAACATTCCTACTGTGCTCAGAACACCCTTGGCACTTCAGATGAATATGCCAGTACTTTGATTTTTAAACTGGATAAACCATCCCTTTTTCAAGTGTAGAGATGGAAGAGACGGGTTCTATTACTAGGAAAGACTTCAGTAGGAGCAGGGCTTTAAAAACATAATCCAGTTTTAAACTTGGCAAGACTCTTTCAGTGAAAGATGTGGGCATTGAGAAGATGGAAAAACTAGTGCTGGACTGTAATCAAGGCCTTGGTAAAGTACATTCAATATGGGAGTGGCAACAACAACAAATTAAGGTAAAACTTGACTGATTTCAAAGCCTGCAACTTACCCACAAGTCTGTATCTTCTTCTGAGCCCCCAAAATGAGACGTGACAGCAAGCTCATAGTTAGTAAACCTGAACAATTTACAAGGGTGTGTTTTATCTGTACAGTCAGCTAAGCGTGTCGAAAAGCTTTTAAAGAGCAATTAGAGAAACATCCCATGAAATGCCTGAGAAGGCACTAAGCACATGGATTTCCACAGAAGTGCTGATTATTATTGTTAAAAAATAGTTGCAGGTTTAATCCTCCACATAATATCTATGTTGGTTAAAACAGATGTAGTCTGTTACCTCTATTAATGATTTGTATCTTAAAATGAAACCTGCAGCTGCACTTGTAGGAAAGGGATGGGACAAAAAGCAGCAAGCACAAGAATCAGATAGGGCTCAGGGCATTTCATTAAAATTAGGTGGTGTTATAAGCCCAAAATGTACTTTTATTTAATTTAATTTAGGGGAAGCTTGAAATGTGCTAGCAGAAAGCGCAAGCAGATGACAAGACTTGTTACGGGACACACTTACCTGTTCCGCAAGCACAGCGAGCACAGCACCAAACTGCCATAGGCTTCAGTGAACTTCTGCAGAGCTCTCAGTCCTGTCACTGGCTCTGTGAACTTTTGTCTTGCTTCTGCTGCTGAAAAGAGCTTTTCAGCAATCTGCTCTGGGAAACCAACCAACGAGTCAATGTGATCAACATTGTCAGAAATGTAACCCAGCACTAGGCTGAAGAGGGACTTGGCTGAGTAGCGGAGGTTCCCCTCCTTAGTGTATGTGAAGATGAAATGATCAGTCCTCTGCCTCCTTGCCCTATCATCCTCCCTGTTCATGCAAAGCTCCACTGAAAAACTTCTGGAAAACAGACTAAAAGGTCTTGCTTTGGGAGTGACATTCTGCACGCCACCTGCACCCCGATTTACCACGTGCAGCTTCCCATTTTCACGCACGTATATTGGCCCAGTATCCAAATGGCTTTCTGAGTGGAGACAGTACGACATTCCCCTCGACCAGCTCTGCAAAAACAAATCACAGACAGGTGAAGAACAGCCACAGAGGAAAACATGACCCAGGGAAGCCCCCAAAGCTGGCAGCTCCCCTTAGAGGCCTGAGCATGGCCACGTAGCCCTGAGGTGCCAGGAGGGCAGGCTGTGTGGAGCAGGGGTGTGAGCAGCCTGCCACCAAACCACACAGCCCATCCGAGTGTGAACTGGACCCCGGGCTGGCTGAGAGCCCCGGGATGGAGATAAGGGCAGCGGGAGAGGGGCTGGGGTTGAGTAGGAAGTGCCCCCATAACCAGGCCTGGCTCTGCTGCAGGCAGGAGCAGGAGAAGGAGGAGGAAGAAGAGGGCACATGTCTGACTGCAGCTGGGCAATGGAGCCTGCTGGAACCTCCTTCCCTGGGAGAGTGGGCATCTGCTGGTGCCCCTTCCCCCGCCGGGTTCGTGAGCGGGGGCAGGAGAGCTCAGGGCTGCCATGGCGAGGGGCAGGGCAGGGACAGGATCCCCTCAGCTCCTGCCCTGCGGGCCTGGGGATCGGGTCCTGCGGGGCGAGAGGAGGTCGGGCCCTGCCCGAGGGGGGCCGGGGGTACCGAAGAGGTGGAGAAGCGAGCGGGAAGGGATCGCGTCCAACCCGGAGGAGGGTCAGGGGCTCCGCTGGGAAGGGTCCGTGAAGGGATCGGGTTGTGCCCGGGGGTGAGCGCGCCGCGAGCGGGCAGAACCCCGAGGGGCGCCAGGGGCGGAGGGCACAGGGGCAGGGGTCACAAGGGCAGGGGGCACAGGGGGAATGATCCCCGGCCGCGCAGGGAGGCCACAATCCCGCTCATTCTCCGATCCCCCAGGCTCCCACCTANGCACCGGCAGCGGCCGTGGGGGGGAGCTGCTGGCGTTGCCCGGGAGGGGCAGCCCCGCCGCGAGCGATGAGAGCCGCCGACTGGTGCCGGAGCTCGGCGGGGGCCGCCCTGGTCCTGGCCACGTCCAGCGATGCTGAGCACCCCGCCGAGAGCGTGGCGGACGGGTGAGGGC
>VWZS01010362.1:1653335-1786972 GCA_013397075.1 Rhabdornis inornatus | reverse complement strand
GCCCTCACGCCGGAGTCGCCTCAGGGTGGGAGTGCTCGGCGCCCACCGCCATGGCGCGGTGCCGTGAGGGGCCGCCCGGGCACAGAGCCTGCTCGGCGAGGTGTGAATGCCTCCAGAGACCTGCCCCGTCGCTGTACAGGGCACTGCTGAAAATATCCCAAATAAAAATGCTTCCCTCTTCCTTTCCCCCCTCTTCCCCCTCCTGCTTTTCGTCCCTATCCTTCCCTTTCTCACCATCACTCTGTTTTTCCGCCCCTCCTCTTTCCCCCTACGCTTTGCCCCTTCCTTTCCTCTCCATATATTTTTCGCATATTCATATTCACATATTTTTCTGTGATAAATTTCATTCCAGATGTTTATAGATGGAAAGCTGCAGTTGAGGGTTTTGTCCTGTTCTCTCTACAGAAGTTCCAAAACATTTTGGACTACGACAGGCATGTTCCCACAGGAATTGATAATTGGTTTTCCCAAACGTGTAAAAATCAGCAAAGTCGCCATCCAGTGTTATTTGGGTAAGGCTTTGTGTCTTGCAGTAGGTAATATGTGCTATATTAAAATGTGTGTCTGTGCCTTAATGAAAGTTCCCACACTAGTGTCAGTACGTAGTCACTTTTAACAGATTTGTAAGTAGCTAACTTCACATAAAGATTTAATTTTGCGTAAAGATTAATTTTCAGAAAGTAATCATCCTTCGTATCCACAGTCCCCATAACTTAGGGAAAAAATAAATTAGTTAATGCTCTGAAAGTGCTCTGTTGGTTTTAAAGTGATGGAATAAATATCAGTATCAATAAAGAATCAGAACTTGTGTTGATATTTCAAATTTATGTATATTTTAGTGCGGACCTTAAGGATTGAAAGAAGCACATCTAAAGACCCTGTGGGTTTTCAACAGTGCATTGAAAAAGGTGAGACTGAATTTGTGAGGTTTTGTGGGAGCAATGTTGTTCTTTTTCAGTGAATCACTGTAACCCCTCATCTATTTGTTGAGTAAAAGTGTGGCCTGATGACTGTTTTATTAGACATTAGTGTAATAGTCACGTTTAAGTGAATTTTGTTAACACTGCTGGTCTCTGCAGCAGTTTGGAGAGTAAAATGCTGTATAAGGGCTAAAAGCACTACTTGTGCACTTTATGTTCCAAAAATTAAAAACAGGCTTACATAGTATAATAGAATGCCATTTCCTGCATTGTTTGGTCTGGGGATTGGCTTTTTTTAGTGCCTCTTGGGTGACCTTTTATAACACTGTAATGAGTGGGACATATATATACACACACTGGGATATTGCAAAAAAGTATTCTCTTAAATCACCTGTAAAAATAAAAAAGAACAATGTCTATATGCAGTGTAAATTCATAGTCCTTAAACTCACTTGAACTCTGAGTCCAGTGAAAACTTCACAGCGCTGCACATTATTCTTCCTTATTTACCTTAAAATATGTTTTCTAGATTTGCAGCACAGAGAAGGACAGCTCCAAATGGAAGAATTTCCAGTGAGTATTTACAGTGTACATCAGTAGTGGTTCATGAAATGGGTTGTCTGGACTAAGTGGGGAGAAACCATAAAAAAACCAAGTGTCTTTATTTACAATTATTGCTCAGTTGGTGTTAAAGAGAGGAATTTGTAGATTGCGGTGTGAAATTGCACTTCCCAGCTGCTCCTCTGTAGATTATGCTATGAAATTGCACCTGCCTAGTGCTCCTAACGAGGTGCAAGGGCCCTTTCCAGAAGTGTGGTAATCTTCCCTCCTTCAATTGCTGCCTTTAAGGCTGCAGAATTCAGGAGGTGATGGGATTTTTTTGAGTTGCAGGTCGAAGAACTTGATTTATGTGCAGTTCAAAAACAGACACTGAAATATCCTGATCCTTGTGTTTAACAAACTTCTGCAAATGTGGTTTGGTAGTTTTGTTACCTCAGAGGATGCAATAACATGATTTTTATTCCTTCTGCAGCTTCCTGAGTTTGAAGCTACTTACTTGCGTTTCATCATCAAATCTGCCTTTGATCATTTTGTGTCAGTGCACCGGGTGATGGCAGAGGGCACAGCAGAGCACACTTGAGCCCAGCTTAAATTTGGGCCTCCATTTTATTTTTTTATAAGGAAGCTACACTTTGATAGCTGCACTGCAGAAAATGTTTATTATTAGAACCTTGTATTAAAGTGGTTTTTGAAGGTCTGGATGTGGTATGTATTCCCTGCTGGTTTAATGTATGGAACAGAATAGGAGGCTACAGAATGATTTAGGTTGGAAAAGACTTCTAAGATCCTCAAGTCCAACCACAACACAGTGCTGTTATTAATTGTAGTAACAACTTTCTCATTTTGTAACCTAAGCTGTCAGCCCAGAACACCTGAGCGTAACTGAGTCCATTTAAGGTAGTATGTTTATATCAGGCTTACATAATACATGAATTAAAACTCAATTTCCTATAAAATGTTTCCCTTGCACTCTGAGTTAAATATAAAAAAAAACCTGTGAGCTACTTAAGTGGGATGTATTACTTCCTGCTGTCAAACAAGTCCTTCAAAAGTCCTTAAATTAGTAACTTTCTGATCAGCTCAAACTCAGAGATTATTAGAATTAATATAAATGTCTGCTAATGCATAGAAGTACCCCAGGGGAGAGAGGCAGCGCAGGAAGGGAAATAATCCAAAGCAAAATTAAGTGTCTTGATAGACTTTTAATAACTGTAGCTCAATCCCTTGTTTCTATGAATATTTTCTGGAATCAGGTCGCAGCTGCCAGTGCTTTATGCTGGGACCATCATAACAAATACTCATGGAAACAGACGTTGATATAATTGTCTTGCTCAGAAGCCTTCTGAAGTCAGTGACAGGGAATATTTTATATATACAAGTGCAGTGTGTATAGTAAGGGGAAATCAGTTGCTTTGCATGCTAGTGAACTTGTGCAAACGTCACCATCCTGAACTTTATCCTGCAGGATATTCCTTACAAGTGTAAATGTTGGTATCCAGAGCTCAGTGGACCCAGCTCCCACACTACTGCATGTGGTATAAGAGTAGTAAGTTACTCCAGAACAGAAGTTGGTGTTGTAGGGATGACACCTGAAAGCTTCTAGACCAACATAATGAACCTCATTCCAGATGCTCCTTACATGCACATACAACATGCTTCTTTTCTTGTCTCTATGGCTATTTTAAAATTTTTTTCCTTAGACTGAGGTCTGTGACAAATTATTTTTGAACTTTTTTATCCAAATAGTTTTTACTTCAAAGTCCTCTTCTTTTTCTGTTCCAGTTTTTCCAGGATGGCACGTATTTCCTGGGGGTGGTAATTCCAAGGCCCCACTCCTCCCTGCAAAGGCAATAAAATGACACAGTGATGCTCAAGCTGACATATCAGAAATCCTTCAGAGCACAGCAGCTGCAGCAGAACTGTGGGCAAGTGTGCCTTGGGCTCCCTTTCTGCTGGAGCCATCCAGTGGGAGATGCTTATGCACTGGTTACACCCTGCTGTGTCACTGGGACAGAGCCAGTGGCTGGATCCTGGAGGTGGGAAGTGTTCCTGGATCTCACAGCTTAGATGTACCTTGGGTTACTAGTGAGCCAAAAGATAAATATTTGAGCAAGACTGAAGTGTACATCAAATATGTACATTATAAAGGCCCAGACTGGTTTTGCTGCATGTTCATTTCTCTGCACGTTTACAGTGCATTGTGAAATGTTTAGCGCTCAAACAGAATTAAATACTCACTGTTAAATGTAAAGCAGTCTCAAGTTACCTTGAAATTTAAAAATCTCTCTATACTGTGCTCATTGCTACTGATATTTTTTACCTTGTAGATGACCTTCCCTCCTTGAAGCAGGTAGAGTCGTTCTGGCAGTGCAGCGTATTTTGAACTGCTCAGGTTTTCCATAGTGTCTAAAACCACTGGACATAGAGGATGATTTTTCTGAAGAAATTGTGCTGCAATTTTTCGATCTTCAAGGCTTCTGTGATTTTTAATAATGACATTGTTTTTAAAAGCCCATCCATCTAAAACAAATGAGGAAGGGATTTAGCAATGAAGGTTTTGAATGGGTGCAAGGGTGGACATGTACTGTGTGTCATATCCCAAAACTAGGTTAAAGGAATCTTGCAGTTTATTCCTAACATCAAAGCCTGCCATGAAATGAAAGCCCCCCTCAAACTATGGCAGCACTAGAGCTTTCCAATAAGTGGTCCCAAGGTCTATTTTTTCCCTTTAATTTCATCAAACCTTATTTTCCTCTTGCCGTGGATTCAGCAATATTTGATGGATTTTAGCTGAAATTTTCCCACGTAAATCAACCCTAAAAAGACACCAGATGGAGTGTATGTATTCTCTTTGGGTAAGGTTTGTCAGTGCTGTTCATTCTGCTTGATTGTACTCATTAAGCCTATAAACCAAAATTACAGGTTTGTGAGAAGTGAGATGTGAGCCAGGACACACCTTTGTTGTTCAGAACTGTGCAAACAAACATTTGCACGCTACTCCCAGTGAAGTAGAAACTAGTTAAAAGGGTTTGACTTAGTCATTTTCTGATTCTCAGTTGCTGAAAATGACATATTGCTAGAAAACTATAAACGTAGGATTTCAGAAAAATGTTTAATCCTGGGATAAAACCAGTGCCAACATTTACTTAGAATCCAGTGTAGATAAACAAGTGTGGTTTGTTTGCTTGGTAGATTTTTCAAATTGGAGTCTGCATCCTTTCTTGGAAAATGTTAAAAACTAATTTTTTTTCCTGTTAACACATAGCATATTGTACACTTAAATTTTGTTCTAGGAAATGTCTTTTCTTCCTCTTTCCAAAAGGAGCTGTACTAACACTGAGAAGCAATTTTTAAAAAGATACAACTATGTCCTTCACATCAGTAACTCAGTGCAAAGTTAGAAATGTAAGTAGAATCTAAGGAGAATTAGGGACACAAACTGCTGCCTAGATGTGGTGTTGCCACTTGATTTGAGGATTTCTCTCCTGTTTGCAGCCCCCTCCTTTGCTAGCATACTTTTTTTTTTCCTGAAGGAAGTGACACATTTGCAGCTGTGGTTGGCATCACTGTGGTGTTTGTACTGTACCTACTGCATGAGCTTCCTCAATGTAGATGATAAGGAAATCTGCTATTGAGCTGAAATCTTTGATGAGCTTGTTGAACTCATCAAATTTTAGCATAAATGAAGGTCAGGTGCAACTTCCAAAATTCAGGATTAAAGGTCGGTTATCTGGGAGAAAAAAAAGAAAAAGAAATTTTGTGGTTAATGGAAGAGAAGAAGGACAGAATTAAATACACTGAACTGAGCCTCTGGTGCAGAGATTCCTGGACAACACTTAAGTTACTTCATAAACTTCTCCTATGTCAGTAAAATCAGCAGCAGAACCTCTGCATCTCTGCAAAGCAGGCATAAAGGTGTTTTTCCTAGTCTGGCTCTAATCTGTGCTGCATCCAGCAAGGATTTTACCTGAGGGACCCCTGCCCAGTACAGGCAGGAGGCACCCTGCAGTCACGCAGCTTCTCTTTTCCTCATCACAAGAGCCAATCTGCAAGTTACCAACATTTTTGGGATAGGGAACTGATCCAAAATGGGCATCTCAGCCTCCCTGAGTTCCTTAGTATGGAGCAACTAACAAAATACTAAACGTGGCCTTCTGCAAGGTTATCCAGGGACAGAGGTTCGGGGTGGGCACTGAGGGCAGAGTCTCAGTGCCTTTTCATGTCCAGACTTTTTTTAGATGTGTCAGTTCCAGCTGAGGGGAAACTGCAGACTTTTTAGTCATGCATCACAGGCTTTCATGCTTTCAATGTATTTCTGCAATTTCCTGTCCAAACAGAACTCTGGTTATATATTATTATTAAATTAACCTTACACTGGCAAAAGTATCTGCAGTTGCTTACAAATTAACACAGTATTGTGTTGATGTTGGCATCTGCTTTTCAAGGTCTTGATTTAAGAGAGCTTGCAGGATTTTTAAGCACCTCTTTTAGTCTGGTTATGCTAAATGCCGTGAAATTTGTTCAAGATCTTTCTGGCATGGCTTAATTTAAAAGCTGCTGCTGACATAGATCCACATCCTAAAGAATTAAATAACAGTGGTACCTTCCTGTAGATACTGTGTATCTCTTCAAATTTGCAGCCCATTTTCTACATAAATATCTATATATAATTAGGAATGCAGAGTGAGAGATGACTGTAATCCCTCCCGTGGGGATGGAGGCTGCAGCTTAATGATTAATTCCACGTTCTGCTGAGATCTCAGTGGGAGGCAGCGGGCAAAGTACAAAGCAGCTACATCTGCTTTATTCCCAGCCACTTTGGATCTGGAAAAGCCCACCGTGTTCTTTCTGGGCTTTAGGCTAGCTAAGGCAGCTGGTGTGGAATTTTCTGTATGGACAGGGAACGACAGCCAACACTCAGAATTTGTTGTACACGGTTCAGTTCTGGGCCTTCTCTCCCTAAAACAAATTATTACTTTGGCTTTCAGCAAGAAGTAATTTTGCAGAGCCAGCTCTTGCAAAAGCTCAGTGGTGTGAAGGGATAGCACAGACAGGGTGATAAATACAGGTTATTTTTGAAAACCAAGAAGCAGCTGGGGTAAATGTGCTGCATCTTCTCCAGCAGGTGAATGCTGGTGCTCTGCACATGATGCACTCAGCTGCCTGTCCCTGTTCCCTCAGCAGCATCTCCTCATTTATGCTCTCAGCAAACCCAACCCAGCTACATGGCTCAATTACTGACCTTCCATGAAATCCAGGAGGTGACAAACTTCCCCATCGAGGGTCACCACTGGTGTGTTGGGAGCAGGCTGTCCCTCATGGGCTTCATCCTCCAGCCTCTTCCACTTCACCTTCAACACAAACTGCAAATACTTGAAGCTGAAAAAAGTCGGGCCCCAGTTTTCGTAGCTGAACTTTGGATTCTGGTTCATTCTGCTCTTTTCGCCCATCTTTAGGATGTACCTTTTCATGGCATTAGGGAACAGTATCATCAGTGTTTTGCCTACAACAACAGACAGAGTAACCTGCAGAAGGATCAGGATTTTCTGTAGGAATACCCTGATGCCCAGCATTGTGGTGGAGAGGTCTGGCCGCTCGGATGGGAGCACAATGCGAGACAGGGGCAAAGGTAGAGTGTGAGGGGGAGGGAGAAGGTTCACGTGTTTGGTTGAGTTTCTGCTTTGCCTTGCACACTGTCCTCTCCCTGCACGTCAGCTCCTGTGTGAGCAAGGATCCTGTCAGCTGTGCTCCCTCCAGCTGCACCAAAGGCATCAAGTGCAACCAGGGTGGGTGTGTGGTGCTCACTTCAGAGCTGTGAGGCTTATCCACAAATGTGGTCTGTGTTTTACAAATGAGGGGAGCTGGATCACGGTGTTCTCCCTGAATCCCAGAGTAAAGACTGAGGTGCTTGGGGCCTTGGGGTAGCGCAGATGCTGTGCAAACAGTGCCCTTGTTCCTCCTGCTCTGCGTGCTCTGGGGCTCTGGTGCACTCTAAGGTTTGGCATTTTGGGGCTGAAGGATTTAAAAAAAATAAAAAAATAAATAAAAATAAATATATATACACACTCCAGTATATATAATATCCAGATGGTCCCCAGCGCAGGAAGGACATGAATCTGTTGGAGCGAGGCCTCAAGAGGCCACCAGGATCAACGGGATGGAGCAGCTCTGCTGTGAGGAAGGGTTGGGAGAATTGGGATTGTTCAGCCTGGAGAAGAGAAGGCGCTGTGGTGACCTAACTGTGGCCTTCCAGCACCCGAAGGGAGACAGGACGAATGGAGAGAGGCTATTGACAGGGGCTTGCAGTGGGGGACAAGGGGGAATGGCTTCAAACCAACAGAGGGCAGATTTAGAGTAGATATGAGGAAGAAATTCTCTCCTGGCGCAGGTTTCCCATAGAAGCTACGGCTGCCCCATCCCTGGAAGTGTCCGAGGCCCGGTTGGGCACGGCTTGGAGCACCCCGGAACAGTGAGAGGTGTCCCCGCCCATGGCAGGGAGTTGAAATGAGATGAGCTTTAATGTGCCTTCCAACCCAAACCGTTCTGTGCTTCTCTGATAAAACGCTCAGTTACCAAAACATGCACTGTACGTTTATAACAGTTTATCTACAGTCCATGCATATTCGTGCGGGGACGATCACAGACGGCAGCGGCCGCCACACCTGACCAACCGCGCTCGTGCTGCCGCGGGCCCTTTAAGGGGGCGGGCGGGCGCGCACGCGGAAGCGCCGCGCGGGCTCTGATTGGTCGGTGCCAGGCGCGTCGCCGGCGGGGCCTTTGCGCCCCGAGGGGCGGGGGGCAGAGGGGCCCGGCGGCGCCGCTGATTGGCTGAGGCCGCGCGGCGGCCGCGGCGCCTTTAAGGGAGCGGAGCGGCGGGTGCGGGGCCGTGGCGGTGCCGAGGTGCGCGGCACGGGCGGGCTGCGGGGCTTGGGGGGCACGGCCGCGGCCACGGCAGCGCTGGCACAGGGTGGGGCACCGGACCCGCCCCAGCGCTGCCCCTGTCCTCTTGCAGGAGGGTCGAGCCCCGGGGAGCTGATCTTCATCCAGGTGGATGAATGGCGACGGCGGACGACCTCAAATTCCAAGGTAAAGGCGATGTCGCAGGTGCGGGCGCAGGGCTGGGCCCCAGCTGTGGGGGCCGTCAGGCGTTGGAGGCTTTGGGAGCGTTTCTGAGCGTTCGCGGAATAAAAACGTCCCGGGAGTTTTGCTTGTGGGGTTGGGATGGGGTCAGGTATCCTGAGTTTTCTGAGGTGAAATTGTGCTGCTGGCGAGCTAAAAAATGTAACGGGTGTTGGCTGAAATCGCGGACTGAAATCCTTCGTGGTAACAAGTGACAGCTGGAAAGCGGCAGAGCGCTCTGTAGCGTGCAAAAGGCCGCGGTTTCAGACTTCCTTAGTTCTTCATTAAAAATTTCACGTCGATTTTTGGAAAATATTAAAAGTACCCATTTCTCCTGCGGGAGAGACCTGCGGGGCTGTTGTCAGGGCAGGAGGGCAGGCCCCGGTAGTGCCACTGTAACATCCTGCAGGCAGATTGGCAGGAAAAGCAGACTCGCGCTTTATTGACTGAATAAATGTTCAGCTTGATCCATGTCAGTTTGGGCTTTAGGAAACAGATTGTACGCAACATGCCTAAGATAGTGGTTACCCTATATCAGGGTCTTTATGTGCTTATTTGAGCCATGAGAATAAAAACTTTAGTGTCTTGATCCTTGCCTGTCCTGTAATGTACTTATTTGCAGAATTTGACGATGCAGCTAATTTGCTTGCAGCAAATCCTGATGCCACCACCATAAGCATTGATGAGCCAGTTGAAATCCCCAAGAATCAGCACAGCCGCCTGCAGGAGCCAGGCAGGGAAGAGGATGATGAGTTACTGGGCACTGATGACTCCGATAAAACAGAGGTAATGCTCTCAGCCCTGCTGGTGGAGGCCTGTGAGAAAGATGGAGAGGGGCTTCTTACAAGAGCATGTAGAGAACAGGACAAGGGGGAATGGATTCAAACTTAGAGAGAAGAGGTTTAGATTGGATATTAGGAAGAAATTCTTTCCTGTGAGGGTGGTGAGGCTCTGGCACAGGTTGCCCAGAGGCTGCCCCATCTCTGGAAGTATTCAAGACCGGGCTGGATGGGGTTTGGAGCAACCTGGGATAGTGGTAGGTGACCCTGCCCATGGCAGGGGTTGGAATGAGATGATCTTCAAGGTCCCTTCAATCACAGGCCACTCTATGGTTCTGACAGCAAAGGGAACTTGTCATGGTGATGAGGGTGTGTGTTCCAGATGATGTGGCAGCAGGTAGTAACAGGCTGCTCTTTAGAACCTCAGGCCATGATTCTGCCTACAGGGAGATAACAGACTGGCTGCCAACAGCTATTGGAGGGGGAAAGGGAAGCCATTATATAATCCGTAGGAAGCACTACCCTGTTCAGTTTGTTTTCAGTTTGGGTACCAAAATCATGTGACTACTGTGTAAATGAGCTAGTAATGTATAAATTGTGTGCTTGTAACACTTTCCATGTTGTCTTTCCCACCACCCAGCTGCTTGCAGGACAGAAGAAAAGTGCTCCTTTCTGGACTTTTGAGTACTACCAGACCTTCTTCGATGTGGACACATACCAGGTTAATACTCTGCTCCAGAGTAGAAATGTTGTCTGAATTATGCCTTATCCATTGAGGTTTTTTTCCTTCTTGCATTGTCAGTCAGACAAATCTTTAATGTTTCATAGGTCCTGGACAGAATCAAAGGGTCCGTGTTCCCAGTCCCTGGGAAGAACTTTGTAAGGCTGTATATCCGCAGCAATCCCGACCTTTATGGTAGGTATGAGGTGGGAGAAGTTATTTTCTGTGCTAAATATTTCAAGTCTGTATTTCATTTTACTTGCTGGCCTGAGAAAGCAAGAGAGCAGAGGAGGTGCTATTGATTTTGTCTCCTTTTAAGGTCCATTTTGGATATGTGCTACACTCGTGTTCACCATCGCTGTTAGTGGCAATCTCTCAAATTTCTTCATCCATCTGGGCAAACCAACTTACCACTACGTGCCTGAGTTCAGAAAAGGTTTGTAAGTAGTCATTTGTGGTGTTTTTTTGTTGTTTTTGTTTTTGTTTTTTGTTGTTGTTTTTGTTTTGTTTTTTGGGGTTTTTTATTGTTTTTTCAATGTGCAAATGAAGTAATATAAAACCAGGTCATGGCTTTGATTTACCACAGTCTTTTGATTGATTGCTGTCTTTAAATTTTTAGACATGTGAAACAAGCCCTTAAAATGGGCTGTGATTGGCAGAACCCTGTTTCTTCAGAGCATTAACTAGTTTCAGGGTTTTAGAAGAACAAGCAGGAGTAATAGTTATTTTCTAGCCTTAGTGGATACCTCCTTGTACAGAGAGTGAAAGCCCAGCACTGGCCTCTGTGGTGTTTTGGTGGGAATCTTTCTGGATCTGTGGCCTCCCAGGAACCTGCAGGCCTCAAGCAGAAAATCCCAGATCAGATTGTCACTCATATCATCTACCAAGGGCTGGAAGTTGTTACCTTGTGGCAAATTCAAAAATAAGTTAAAGATGATCAACTGATTTGTTCCCCAAAGAACTAGAGTGAGAAGCCGGTTTGTCTACATCTGTCTTTGTATTATGAGGGAGGCTGCTGTCCCTGCGGAGGAACACAGCTGCTCTTTGTTTCCAAAATCCTTAGTGTACTGGGAAGAATGTTGCCACTTGGGAATGCAGTCACTTGAATTATTTCAGATTTGACACTACTAGCTATTAGTAGCTGAATTGCTATTTTTAACTAAGTTTTTTTCTGCCTCTGTGGCTTTTCCTTTCCAACTGAAACCAGCAGCATTTTGTACACGAGTGTAACAAAAAATTGAAATTACCTAGAGATTTTTTTCAGAAGTCTTTGCTTTTAAACTAACTTGAAGTTCTGGCAGAGTACTGGGTGTAAACTAGATATAAATGCAAAATTCTCAGTTTATTAATAATTCAAACTTCATCTTTTGGAAGTACCTTCACATATAGCTTTCTAGTTTTCATGCTGAATGCTTCTACACCTTTGATTGTGGCAGAATTCAAAGTTGAACATTAAACCTTTTGTTATGTTTCCAGTGTCCATAGCAGCTACAACAATTTATGCATATGCTTGGCTTGTTCCCCTTGCTCTCTGGGGATTCCTGATGTGGAGGAACAGTAAAGTCATGAACATTGTCTCCTACTCATTCCTGGAGATTGTGTGTGTGTATGGCTACTCCCTCTTCATTTACATTCCCACAGCGGTACGTATGGCTAAAGAGTGCCCCTCTCACATGTCCTGCTTGAGAAGATTTGCTGTTTCTTATAATATTGTCAATATTTTGGACACTGGGAGAATCTTTTGTTCTTTTTCTTGAAGCTTGTCTGGTATAAAGGTGTCTTGTGGGTGCTGGAAAAGCCCAGGACACATTATTTCCCCAGAGGCAGCAAAACCAAGCAAGGTGCTGCTGGTGAGCCTGGCAGGCAGCGCAAGGCAGCATCAGGATAAGGATGTTTGTGTCCCCAAGGAGCAGATATCTGTGCAGGACAGCAATGCTGATGGTTCCAAGGACAAATTTCCCTGGCAGGGGGACAGGCCTTGGAGGGAGTGGCATAACTTGGGATTCACTCTTGTGTCTGGGAGTAAAGCTGATCAGTGCTCTTTTTCCTCCAGTAACAGAGGTGTCAGACAAAGCCTTTTCCTGCCTTTTGCAGGTGTTGTGGATCATCCCACAGAAGGTGGTGCGCTGGGTGCTGGTGGTGTTCTCGCTGTGCCTCTCGGGCTCTGTGCTGGTGATGACCTTCTGGCCCGCAGTCCGTGACGACAACCGCAGGATCGCAGTGGCCACCGTGGCCACCATCCTGCTGCTGCACGCCCTGCTGGCTGTTGGCTGTTTGGTGGGACACTGCCATTCCTTTTCCCTAATTTGCTAGGACAGGTGGCAGGTTATGGGACAGGGAAGGAAGGATTGGCTGGTCACTGCGAAACCTCCAGTGTAAAAATTCTAGTTATTTTAAATGTTGCAAAAATTGGTGCCAGTGCTGGTAATAAATTCAATAATCAATTATGGAGTCATAGAATATCTCCAAGTTGGAGGGGACCCATCAGGGTCATTGAGTCCAACTTCCACAGGACAGTCTTGAATTTACCTGGAATTCATCCTAGTATCAGCAAAGCATTAATCTTTATAGTATCCAGTTGTACTTTACTCCAATGAGTTCTATGCTTAGTCCTTTAGGAGGATTAAATGTTCAATATAAAGCATGTGCTTATGAGTTTTAGCAGGTTTATGTTTTCATACACAGTAAGTGTATGAAGACCTTGAGGCCACTGAAATTATTATTATATTAAATTATTTGTTTCCTTATTGCAGTGGTTAGAAGGGTGTCAGCCAGGCCTCAGTTTCCACAGCTTCCAGAGCAGACAGATCTGGTTCCCCACAGCTCAGTGTGCAGGGAGGCAACAGCAAAACACAACTCTCCCTGGATCTGAAATCCAACCCTTTCCAGTAAAGGTCTTTTTCAAAAGCCTTGGCTCCTAAGAGTTAAATTTTAAAGTACAGTTCAGAGCACCATTTTAATTGACCATTTCTAAGCTGATAAAACCAGAAAAATATTCAAATTTGCCATTTCAGTGCTGTGTTTGTACCTGTGTTTGATGGGTGTGGAAAGAAAGAGCTGGGATGAGGCAGCACTATATGTTTCTCTCTAAATATTTTTTTCCTCTGATAATGCAGGCATACTTTTTTGATGCCCCTGAGCTGGATATTCCTGCACCTATTATCCCTGTTCACAACAGTACTAACAAAGTAATGCTGGAGCAACAGTAATAACAGAGTCACTAAATAAGGTGAGAACCCAATCTAAACTTTTTTTTTTTCCTGCAGTCATCACAGGCATCTCAAAACTTTTCCCAATCACTATGGTTGAATGGAAAGGGGTTTAACAGACTAATTTTGCTAAATGAGGTCTGTATATAAATAACATTTATTAACTTTGTTTCAGTTGTAAGTTTTAAGTACAGATATAAGAACTGAAAAGAGTCTGAGGAACAAAGATCTGTTACCTTTCTTATCTTTGAGGTTTGCTCAGTCCCAGAGGCCATTCCTTTACAAAAGCCCAAAAGCATTTATTTGAATTTATTCTGCACAAGTGAAACTTAAACTGGAGTGCAACAGTTTATTGCTTTTCTTTCCTTTTAATGTAAAAAGCAGATTTTTTTTCCCCTTGGTGTTTGAGACAGTGTTTCAGAGCAGCAGCCCTGTGTGGGGACATCTGTGTAGGCTCTGGGCTGACTCAGAGCCTGAGCCATCCATCCCTCTGGACTGCATTCCCTCTGTGGGATAACTTGAGCATTTGCTTCCTGGCATCAGAGACTGCTGCCAGCAGCAGATGACATTTGAATTCTGTTGGATAATTCTGTGGAGGTGGTCCAGGAACAGGCTAATAGACATCTAAAGGCTGGGCCACTCCAAGTACACCAGCCACAAGTGTGTGAAAAATCAGGGTATTTACTGAATAGAAGCTACATTAGATTTAAAATAAATAATATAAAAATATAGCCAAATGTGCCTAGTGAAAGGCACATAAAAAATTACACAATCCAATCATATAAGTCAATTTCAGTGGCTTTTCCTCCTGCAAAATCAGTTTTTCATTCCAGATGCCTAATAAGAATCACTGTGACAGTAATGGATTTTAGTATTGTGACTTAAATATGTGCCTTATTGTGTCCTCTGGTGAGGAGCTGAAATATTCACTGGAGTTATTTGTCTCTTTCAGATGACAGCACCAGTTTCTCCATCTATACAGTAGTTTTATTTTAGATTATTTTTTCACTGAAGGCCTTGGAAACTTCAAGGACAAGGGATGTGTTTTGCAGCGGGACGGACAGTGATGTTCCATGGACATCTCCGTGCTTACTGGACACTGGCTGCTTCCAGAAGGAGAGTGAACCGTTGATCCCAGTCTAGAACAGAAAGGGGTTGTTTTTGTTCGGTTGGGATTTTTTTTAATGTTTTGTTTCACTTTTTAGGAGGATTTGTTGTGTTTTTTCTTTAATTCAGTCTATACTCGCCGCACTGTTTTACCTCTGAATAAAGCGTTCTGAAGGCGATGTGAGATCCGTATTCAGTGCACAAAGCATCTTCACGCTCTAAAGCTACGGGGAGGGTTTGGGCCAAGGCATGGTGTTGTGACAGGACTGAACCCCCTTGAGGTGGGCCCGTGCCGCCAGTGAGGCTTTCAAAGTGTAAATAAACGCTCGTAATGTGGACTACTGTGACAATTTCTTTCCTCGCCGCCCCGGGCCCCATTCTGTCCCCTTAAACACAGAGGAGACCCTAGGCCGCTATGGCCGCGCGGGGCAGGCCGGGACTTGTAGTTTCCACTGCGAGTGACGTCACAGGCGCACTCCCGGGGGCGGGGAGAGCGGGTGTGCGCGCCCTCCTATTGGCCGCCGCTTAGGCGCGCGCCGGAAGTGTCGCGGGGCCGGCACGTGGGGCCGTTGGGCGGCGGCTTTGAACGGGCGGCCGGGCCGCGGCCATGGAGGCGGCGGCGGGCGGACAGCGGGCGCTGCTCCGGCAGGTTGGTCCTCGGGCTGCGCTCCCTCAGGCGTTGGGCTGGCGGATGGCGGCGCATCCCCCCCCACTCCCGGTTCTGTCACGCTGTCTCCTCGCAGGTGCCGGGCTGGCGGGTGGTGTCGGCCCCTTCATTCTTGTGTCCTCTCAGGTTCTGGGGTGGTGAGCCCTGCTCCCCTCACCCTGCGCCCCCCTCAGGCGCTGGGCTGGCGGGTCCTGGTTCCCCCTTCCCGGTCCCCTCCCGCTGTCACCGTGCAGGCGCTGGGTTGGCAGGTCCCGGTCCCCTTACGCTGTGTCCCCGCAGGTTCTGGGCTGGCGAGTGGCCGCCGCCGTGACCTGGTCCGTGCTGCTGCTGCCCATCTGCACCGCGGCCTTCATCGTCCTCAGCGGCCTCGACCCGTTCCACCCGGTGCGCTGGATCTCCAGTAGGTGCCCGGCCGCGTTTTCCTGGTTTTGCCCTCACGTGTTTGTGTTTCTGTGGGTTTTTTCTACACTGTTGTCTTGGGCTCAGTCCCAGATAACGGGAACTGACAGTGGCATCGTGTTACGCTTGTATTTCGAATAGTCTTTGCAATGTTTCTGTGTTACAACCACAGCAGCTGCGGTCCACCCTAGGTAGGAGTAAGTGTTGCAGGTTCATGCGAGTATGTCCTTCACAGAAGAAAAAAACAAAACAAAAACAGGTTAAGTGCTTTAGTTATCTGTTTTGAGTCCTTGGACACACTTCCCCTTCCACCCTGTGCAACTGCTGTTTCCATAAACAGCTTCAGTTTTCTCTATGGTGCACTGAATCCCAAGAGAAATTACTGAAGCAGCACCTCTGCATGGTGAGAATAACTTCCCCTGAGTGCCTACACTGAAAATTGAGAGGTGTTTAGCTGGAAGCCCGATGCCTGTGATCATTGAGCTGCTCCAGGCAGAGAGAATTTACTTCCTTCCTCCCTTGAAAATAGAAAAGCCCAAAAGAACCACTCTGTAAGAAATTTCTTGTCTTTTTAGTGTGGCTGGATGGCTGCGGCTTTTCTTAAATGAAGGGAAATGTGATATTTGAGCCACAGTTAATTTTTTTTAAACAAACTTCTGAGTGCTCACTTATAAGAAAAGCAGTTATAAAGGTGTAAAATAGTCTCCATGAAGTTTAAATATGCTTTTGTGCAGAAATCTTGTGTAGCTAGGCAGACCTCATGGGTGATTAGAAAGTCCATTGACCATTACTCCTCTTTAAGCACTCAGTGGATTATTATCCATTGCTTAAGTGCTTTTCTCTGTTACTTAATGTATTGCTGCTGTGTTATTGCAATTTTCTGAATGATAATATTTTTATTTTTTTAGATTCTTTCAATGATTTGTATACTTCTTATGTCATCTTTTGTATCTTCCTGATGTCTGTGGTGATAATAGTCATAAGCATCTTCAACGTTGAATTTTATGCAGGTGGGTTGTGTAAAGTGCTAATACCTAAATTAAATAGGACAATCATTTATAATTTAGTGACTGGTCCTGACTGTGAAAAGTTCTTTAGTGACAATGGTGGGTTTTTTTTTGTCTCTCTCTCTTTTTTTTTATGGAAGATTTTATTAGTAAGAAGTAAATATTATTTTTCTGCTTTTATTTACAGTTGTGCCATCAATACCATGCTCTCGATTAGCACTGATAGGAAAAATTATTCACCCTCAGCAAGTCATCCATTCTTTTGTTCATGCTATCATGGGAATGCTGGTTGCTTGGTGTGCTACAGTCATGACAAAAGGGAGGTTCCAGTTTCTTGCTGTGGCCTGCACGCCTTCAGAAAGGTAACTGTGTGTGTCAAAGTTAAACAAAAGAACTTTTGTTGTGAAATGTATTTACTGATTGTTTCTTTCAAAAAGAATCCTAAGGATTTGGGTATTCTCAAAACCCAGCAATTATATGTTGATTTTCTTTATAAAAGGACAAAAATACCTCTCTTTGTTAATGTTACAATGCACAGAGAAATAACTGGACCAGAAAAACTATATTGCCAGGATTCTTAATGGAAAGTTGATGACAATTTGGTTGTCACTTGAACTAAGTCTTGGTCTTGTGGTTAATGGCATATGTTTAATGCATGAATTACAAAAACAGGTGGTGGGATTTCTACTTTAGCAAAAACTTACTGAGATGATATCAGATGTACTGATCAGGAAAATAAAATCAAACTTCTGATCTGACTTTCCTAAGGCTTGAACAGCTTTTTGTTTTGAACTCAGAATTAATTCTAAGTTTTCTATTCTAGTCTAGAAGATGTTGTTCCTCAGATGTGCCTAAACGAGTATCACCTCTTCTTTCTCCTTTCTGGAGCTTTCTTGGGATACAGTTACAGCCTTTTCTATCTTATTAACAACATGAATTATTTGCCATTTCCAATCATACAGGTAAGAGGTTTAACCATCTTTGTAGAAAGACATGTATAAGTGAAAGAGTGATCAAAAAAGCCTGGATAATTTATGAGTATGGCAGCAGGAGCTGCCTGTGTGCAGCTGCTGTCACTGATAGATGAAGTGTGCATCCAGCTTTAAATGCTAGCAGTGTTCAGCCCACTCCTTCCTGCTCAGCTCCTTTTAAATGAACACAGAGATTGGGATGCTGTGACTCAACATTTAGACTACACCCCTCTGATCCATGTTAAAAGCTGGCTGAGGTGACAGGTGAACTAACGAAAAAGACAATGTGCACAAACTGGGTATCAATTTCAGGAACTGACAACAAGGGTTCCCTAAAAGCTGAAAATCTTGACAGTTAAAGAAAACTAGTTCAGTTCAAGTGTAAGTGGCACATTAAATCTTGCTTAGAGCTCAACATCTAAAGCCTTTTTGTGTGTGTAGCACTATGGAAACTGAAATTCCATTAATTCCTCTGGAGGAGTCCTGCAGAAATCTGTACCAGTGTGAAACATCTTAAAAATACTTATGTTGCTGCAGCCCCACAGCAGCTATTCACTTTGCCTGATTCCCAGACTGACACAGTGCAACCAATTTGGCAAGAGATGTCTTTAACCAAGTTTGGTTGTATTAGTGAAAAACATGTGTGCTGCATTATGCTGACCATTCAGTTCATCAGCAAATGAAGCAACATTTTGGCAATGCTGTAGTTAGAATATTTTTAAAAATCAAATTCAATATTGTTAATTCTCCTTTTTTGTTGTTTGTTAGGGTTTTTGTTTGTTTGTTTTTCTCATTTTTTTCCTTTTTTTTTTTTCCTAATGCAACCTAGTAAAATAAAAAATTAAATCACTTTGGTTGCATTTGCATAGTTTCATTTTCATGGTTTCATTTGTCAGCTGGGTTGCTTCAGTCATTTGGAAACAGTTAATTTATTTGGAGGAAAGCATCAGTGTTACATTAGTTTTGCTGCTTGGAGGATTACTGACTCTGGAACTCAGGGTTGTCTAAATTTTCCATGTATTTTAATTGAACATTTAGACTGTAAATGAAATCTAGTAGATTAAATATGCCCTTTTTGTTTGGCTTTTTTTTTTCCTTTATTTTGCATTAGACAGGGTTATTCTAGTTTGTTCCTTTGTGTATTGAGTCAATCTACCCCATTCTTTGTTTTCACTGCTACAAGCAGGAAACAGGATAAGAACTAGAAATCATAAAATGTCAAGAAAAATTGAGACCATAATTAATAAATGTAACACCTGAAATTAACTTAAGTTTTTAATTTATCTAAACTTCAGGCTTTCAATTACCTTGTACTTTTTTTGTTGTATTATTTTTATCAACTGTTTCACTGATTTATTCTGAATGTGGAATACTAAACTATTCATTTTGTTTGGTTTTAGCAATACAAGTATTTACGTTTCAGAAGATCTTTGCCTCTCCTGATAAAACACAGTTGTGTGGAATCATTATATTTTGTTAGAAACTTCTGTGTCACATATTACTTTTTTGGTAAGGATTCCTGGAATTCTCTATTTTTTTATTTGTAATTCCTGTATTTGAAAACTTTGACCATTCAGGCTTTGGACTACTCCTTCCATTGCCTATAGTGGAAACGTGGTGTCCCAGAGCTGAACCTGACACAGCAGTGGGCAGGACTTCACTGTGTGTAATGTTGCTGCATCATCCCATTTTTATAGGCAAAGATCAGCACTTTGGCTTTACTCTCAAGTGCCCTGTATGTTATTTGGAGGGAGCTTGGGAAACAAAGGCAGGATGGCTCCCTCCCATATGAAAATGGAGTTTGGTCTGTGGTAAAAAAAAAACTGTGCTGATGAAGATGATTGCACAGGACTTTCTAAAAGTCAGGAATTCTTTGTTAAGGTTGTAATTATCCTCCTAAATGATGTCAAAATATGCAAGAATTATTATCCCTTTATTTACATCAGAGGATAAATTAGAAGTATGGTGGTTCTATATGAGATTCCATTAAGTCTTTAAAAGCACTTTGGTGCTGCCTGGGCTGTAGTGAAAATTAATATTAAATTACTATTAACCCTCTTTTGTTAGTGAGGAATCACAACTCACTGCTGAGAAGCAGCAATAAAAGAGAAGGTCTGCATCTCTCAGTGTATAGTTGCTAGCCTTAAGGCTTTGTTCATTCTCTTTTTTCTATTCGGTAAAACAAAGTAACCCCAAAGGCAAATTGTTTCCTTGTCTGTGTGAGTTACAAGACCAGTCTCTTGTCTCTGCATGAATTCTATTTTTGTCTTATTTTTTTGGCCTATTGTGTGTGTGTTTTGTAGTGTTGTATTTGTTTCAGAGTTTCTTTTTGACCCCCTAGGTTATATCCCAAAGGTATGGATTTGCACCACGATGGATCTTCGTACAGACAGGTAAGTAGGACATTGTGCTGGAAACTTGGAATATTGTTGAGAGGTTCCTTTGCTGAGGAAGTGCAGCTTGGCAGCAGGACTCAGTTCTTTGCCTCCCCACACAGAATTTGGGGAGCTCTGGCCATTTCTGAAATGCATCCTAAAGGAACCAGCATCTCTTTGTGTAAACACTCCAGATTGCATCTATGAATTTTGTCTGATTTTCTATAGTGTTTTTTTTTTTTGGGGGGGGAGAACATCCTTATTTTTTTATGACTGCTGTTTGTTTTAAAATAGAGAAGCTAGAGTCTTAATACCTTAATTGACTAAAACTGTAGTCATTACTTATTTTCCTTAATTTCATTAATTTTTCTTAATAAGAATACTAAAATACTTATATCCTCTTGGTTATTTTATCTGCAGTAAATTACATCCTCTTGACACTCTGAGTGGCTTACTGGATCTCTCCTTGTTTTACCATACCTGGCTGAGTGGTGTGTTTCTTCTGATGACCTGGTACATTGCTTGGCTGCTCTTCAAAATCTATGCCACAGAGGTCAGTGCTTGTGACAGTGCTCAAGTTACATCATCAGCATGGCACAGATAATTCTTCAATTTCAAAAGCAGTTCTACTAGGAAATTACTCATAGTGAGTTCTTGAATTTTCGCAGCATGCACTACAGATAATAACTGATAACTGAATAGTCAAGAGAGGCCTGGCATTAACTGACTTCCCCTTCCTTCTCGTAGCAAGACCTGTGCTTCTTACAAAATTAGTTTTGTTACTGCCACCTCCTCCTCTTACTCCTCTGCTTCTGTTTCCAGATATTTCCTTAGAGAGGAAAAAATTGTTCATTGAACTTGATTTTGTTAAATTAAAACACTGAGACTCACTGTAAAAGGGAAAAAACCTGAGGTTTAAATCCTGGGTCAGTGTATTGGTCAAATTACTCATGAAATGAAATGGTAAATACAATGCTGTTGGGGTGTTTAATTAGCTTTAATTAGAAAGGTGTAATTGTTGTGACTATGTGGAAAAAAGTTCAACGAGTCAAGCATGAGAACAGCTCTGAGATGTGAGCAACCTGTCTCAAAGGATAATAACAAGCACCAGTGAACACCTTGTCAACATCTCTAATTACTGTCTTGCTTATAAAACTGTGGAAGACAAAAGAAATCATCCGTCTGTGAAAGTATAGAATAGACTTAGCCCTTTTGGCTGATGAAAAAAGATGTGTTTATCCACATGGCTTTGTCTTTCTTAATGAGCTAAAAAACTTCCAAAGTTGCTTTTAAATATTTGTATAGTGTTAACTGAAAAGGCAGGGAAGAAACTGTAAGATTAGCCCACATGAGCACATTTATTTGAAGATAAAGGTATCTGGATTTTCTAAGATTTTTAAATGAAAGGAGTAAACTCTTTTTGTTTCTTTGTTAGAAATTTCAGGCCAGTTTACTGGTCTTTCATAAGATTTTCTTGTACTTTCCTCTGTATAACACAACTTTTGATGTTCGTATTTAGAGTCATCATTTTCCCATTCAACCAACATTTGCTCAGGAGACAGACCAGTGCCTGCCTAAAATCTTGAACAGCAATCCTCCGCTCCTTATAAAGGTAATTGAGCTCCTGCCTCTTCCCTGACAGATGTGTGCTGAAAAGGTGTTTTTCAGAGCATCCAGTCACATCTTCCAGGTACCAGTTCTGTTCACTGAGGTGTTAGTTCCTGGAAAAGCTGCCTCAGAGCACCCATAGGCTGTTGCATTTAATGATGAAAATTTGTTTAGTAGTGACATCTGCTGGTGCTCACCACACTGTTACTGTTAGCTGAAGATTCATTTAGTTAGAGCTAAGATCTGTGTGCAACAGAAGTGTCATAGTGTGTACTGATGCAAAAGCAGCAACTTAGTGGCATTCAGGTTTTTGTAACTCTGAGTCTTGTCACATAAGCAGGTGTTTTCTCAAACATTTATACTCTCAACATCTTGTCCCTGCAACATATATTTGAGCTCTTAACATGTGTGTTCTCTCTTGAAATTTAAAATATATCCATACTTTTGTTGGAAGTTTGGTTTCTTTTTTATAAAAGTCAATAGTATAAAGCTGCTTAAAACCTGTGAGTAAAGAAAAGGAATTTTGATCTATGGTAATCATTAATAGGACTTACTAATTATAACACTTAGAAATTGCAGACCTCATTTAAGAGGTATTATGTAAATAAAGATAAGAATATTCTTGTGCACATGCAAAATCTACCTTTACTGATTTTACAGATTTCTGATAAGGCTGGAGATAGAACAGGCTGCAATACATTTTTAAGCTTTGCTGCATTATCTGAGGGTAGGTGGGGAACAGTTGAGCAGAAACAGTTAAAGGAACAGGAAATGTAATATATGATCTCAGATGACATTAAAATGTCCAGTTATAATAGGGTTTTAAATATTATGAGAAATCTGGTTATTTTTAGATTGGCACAAAAATTGTTTAATCACATGAAAAAGCAGTGGTAGCTTGGTCCCATAGGGCACTGACCCTAAAGCTGTAGTTGAGCTCTAGTTTGCAAAAATAGTTCTTTTCTTACACTTTTTGGTGTCTTAATATCTTTCTGCCTGAGCTATTAGAATAAAACAAGTGTTAGATCTTCTTGAACTCCTGAGAACTGACGTATCAGTAATGCTCTTAGTAGCTCAGCAGCCCCATCCAGAGTGGTTTTAGGGATTTGCCTCCATTCTCTTTCTGTTACACGACTGGTTTTAGCCAGTGTGAACTCATTCTTTGGTAGGGATTGATTTTGTATGGATAACTACATATTTTTTAAGCAAATACATTAGATTTTGCATGCACTAAAACATTTTCCTTTCTTTGTAGTTTTTAGCCCTACAAGACTTGATGTTACTTTCCCAGTATTCTCCTGTTCGACGACAGGAGGTCTTTAGCCTTAGTCAGCCAGGTAATAATCAAAATTATTTTGTGTTGATTCCTTTTTTAAAATAATTTGTCAAACGTTCTTAGAAATTATGTAATGTTGTAAGGATGCTGCATAAACCAGGAGCCTTTTCCATGTGGTGCCTTTTCCAAAAGGATGCTTAATTATCTGTGTTTATACTGTTCCACGTGCTAAACTCAACCAGTTGTGGTGTCCGTTGGATTTAAATGACAGCCACAAGGAAACACAGGTTTAGGATTTTGAAAGCAGGGCCCACTTCACACCACCAGTCAGGTAATCCAGACTGGATAACCTAACAGATGTGTATGGAAGGTGAATGTTGAGGTGTGAGTGAGAGGAAATCAGGCACAAATACTGAGTCACCACTGCAGCTCTGAGAGCAAACACTGGCTGTAACTTCAATTAGTGCACAGTCCTTTTGCTCTATTCAGATATGGCAGAGGAGGACAACTTAAACTGCTTATAAGCCTTAGGAACTTTCGTAGCATCTTATCAGGAATTCTAGTGTTTGTACTGCCTCAGAACTGTGTTGGCATCGCCACTTCTATTTGTTCATTTTAGCTGTTCAGTGATTTCACATCTGATGGGCTAAACTGCCTGTGTTGTCTGCTTGCTTAGCAGGCTTCACTGAAGTCCTTTTAGAGTTATTCATTGAATCTGTCCATGTTTTCATCTTCTTCTCAGTACAAACAAGCTGTCACAGTGGAAATGCCCTGTGGCATTTTAGAAACTGAGCTGAAGCTCCTGCTGAGAGCACAGGGGCACTGTCAGAACAGATGCAGGGAGGAGCAGCTGGGTTAAACCCTGCTCTTTGTGTGCACTGCCAGGTGGGCACCCACACAACTGGACTGCAGTATCCCGGGAGTGTTTGAGTCTCCTGAGTGACCTGACTCAGAGGCTCATTGCACAGCAGGAAGCAGCAGCAGCAAATGGGAGAGCAAAGCCACCAGTGGGAGAGCTGAAAGTACCTCCACAGACTCCAGGTATGTGAGGAAATGCTCATAAAGGTTTGTAAAGCATGAAGGTAGCAATAGCTATCTTAGTCTCAATTAAATTGTATGAGGAAAATGAGTGATTTCTGCAAATAAATACAAGCAAAAAAGATCCTCCCCCAATTAATCTTAGGTATTTGTGTTGAAATAATCCCAAAATAGCTAGAAAACTTGCAATTATCATGTTTACTCAGTTTGTTTACTTGCATGATATTATGTTCAATACAGTATTTCTTCCATACTTGCATGAATAAAAAAAGTCTGATTATCACAGTTTCAGTAAGTGGTTCAACACAGCACAGGGAGAATTTAAGTCTTGCCAAGAGATGCTCTGTAATTTGCATAACTGCTCTTATGATTAGTTTAAGATGGTAAAATTAGGTTCTGTTTACGTTTGTGTGATTCACTAATATCACTGTAGAGTGAGGAAAGCCCAGTCTGACTCCTGAGCTGTGAGCAGCCTTCAAGCATTTTGAGTGTTTTACATGCCACACTTGGGCATCATTCCTGGCAGCACAGCTGTGTTAGCACAAGGCTGCCAGGTAATGGAATCCCTTAGCAGGCAATGCCCTGGCAACAGCAGGCACTATTGGTATGTCACAGGTGAATTTCTTCTAGTGCTGCTGATCCTTGGATTTGGAGACAGACATGCCTTTTCTTACATGCCAGTCAGAACAACTTTTCATTCTTCTATGGACAGCCTTTTTTCTTGTTCTTAATGCTGAGAGCCCACTTTATGTACATATATAACAGGGTGTTGTAATGTTGGCTAGCAAGAGTAAAATAAATAAATCCACAAGGATCCTTCTCATCCCTTGCTGTTTTTAAGCTGATGAAGTTTGAAAACCCTCCATGCTTATGTTGATGTGTACTTTGTTGCAAGACCAGAGTGCTGACCAGAGTGTCCTTTCATAAAAGCTCTGATGCAGAAGTTTTTGAAACAGCAATCAAATAACAAACTCATCTCCTATGTCATTGTGCCAGCCTGTTGTCTTCATGCAGTTCTTTGTCACTAGGAGCTGTTGGGATAGAAGACGTGTCGTTCCAGTCACAGAGGTCCAACATTGTTCTCAGAGCCTCCATGTCTCCACTTGTTAAGCCATCCCTGATGCCTGTGAAGATGTCTCCTGGCTCTGATGTTGGTTCACCTTTCAGCTCTCCTGCTTTAAGTTACAAGATGGGAGTTGTAGATGTGAAGTCTCCTTGGCAAGGACCAGTCCAAAGTCCCCACGTCATGAGAAGGGGACCAAAGCTGTGGACGTCAGCTTCAGGTAGAGATTGTTCCACAGCCTTGAGCCTCACAGCCATAAGTGTAGTGGCTTTGTCAATGGAGAGCTGCATTGTGAGGATTAAAGTGACAGCAATCAGTTTTTCTGAAGATAGTGTATTATTTTCTTGCAGATCAGCAAATGAATGGTTCCCACCATGAATCCTTCCCATCGCTCTCTGCTGCAAGAGCTGGCAGCGAGGCAGTGCAGCCAAGATTTATTTACACATGGCTTCAGAACAAGCAAGAACAGGTGGAGTAAAATTGCAGTGCATGGGGGGGGGCGTGCAGCTTAGGTGATACCTGTCTGGAAGAATTTTCCACTTTATGGAATGAATACTTCCTTCTCCACTTAGCTTATATAACACAAATCCTTCCCTTCACTCCCAATGCCTTTATGCCATGTGAAGGTGGTAGGGTTGAGAAGGGCCAACTGTGCATGCCTTAAATAAATGCAGATGATATGTTTAATGTTTTGTTTCTTTTCAGATAAAAAACTTCTTGTCCAAACGGGCACTGATAATGTATTTCTTCAGCAAGGTAAGGGTGGTCCTGTGTTTGAGACACAGCTTTAAAACCTGTATTTTCGTGTAAGGCTTTCCATAAATCCAACTTCTGCTTGCTGTGAGTTTTACAGCAGGATTGTCCCATACCTGCAGAAAATAAGAATAACAATGCTTTTTTTAACTCATCTGATTAGAAACTGCATTTTGCTTAAAGCATTCTTAGCCCTTGAATACTAGCTAGTGTATATCCTTTTCTTCCCCCTTTTTTTTCCCCCCTCCTCAATTTCAGCTGTAGCATTGTTGGCAGCTCCTGTCCAAAAAGAATTTTACTTCTTTAGATCAGATTTTTCTGGCTATTTCCCAAAATCCGTTGGCCTTGCAGGTCTGTTCTGAAATCTGCAAGTTTGGTGACATTATTTATAAAGTGCACTCACAGCACTTTGGTTTCTTCTCAGCACCCAGAAGCCTCCATCCAGGCTGTCTTCTCTGATGCCCAAATGCACATCTGGGCTTTGGAAGGTAAGTGGTTTCCCGGTGACCCATTCTGTTGGTTCATGGAAAACTCTCTGGGCTCTGTGCTTTATAAATGTAACAATAAAAATCTTTGAAATGCTTTTGACAAAAAACTGCATTTCAGACACTGACATGACTAAAGTTTAAATCACTTGTTAGCTTTGAGATCCCATGTGAGATCTCTTACTTTATGTTCTGTACAGATTCTTAAACTTGATTTCTGGTGCTTCTCTCTCATGTGAAGCCATGTATCACTTTTACCTTTTTTTCTAGTGACCGATTTATGATGCTTTTTTACAACAGCTTTTCTAACTAAAGGCTCTGGGTCTTTGTTTATCAGAGAGCTGAGGGAGGCACTCATGTAGTAACTTAGCAAATAAACAAAAAGATGGTTTGGAGAGAATTAGAAGAACAATGACAGTATGAAGTTCCATTTTGGATTTTTCTTGTTTCTTTCAAAGTCATGAGTAAATACTGGTATTGATAGAATCTTCTATTACATTTGACTGTGCAAAGTTGATCAGTTTCCTTGGTGATGTGTTTAGGGGCAGATATGCCATGCTGTGTCAGATTGAAGGTGATGGCTTGGGATGTATAGAGTCTGGAGATAGGAATCACACATTTTTATATAATTTCTCTTGCTTTACCAATCTCAAGCTATTATACGCTTGTTAAACCAGTGAGTGGTTTGGTCCTTGAGCCAGAGCTGAGGTGACTGGCAGCTGGCAGCAGCAACTCCTGAGGAATTCCAGCACACTGGTGGAATCTTCAGGCAACAACTTGATCTTTGTTATTGAATTCTCACCTTTTGAAGCATTAATTACAAAAGTTTTTTTTTTAAAGGTCTGTCTCACTTGGTAGCAGCCTCCTTTACTGAAGACCAGTTTGGTGTTGTCCAAACTACGCTGCCAGCTATCCTGAACACATTACTGACTCTTCAGGAGGTAAAACTTAACTTTTCCTTGCTGCAAGGCAAATTTAGGAGAGGAGGAGTCTTGTTGATTTTACTTAGTAACCTTGCTGACTAGTCATAACATTGAAGTTGCTGCCACTAAAACAGCTCTTCTGCAGTTAATCTAACCAAAACAACTGATTGCCACTATGTACACTATGAAACAGCTGAATAAAAACCCTGTTGGTTTTTGTTAAATATGGAATGTTTAATTTTAAAGAAATGCTACTGTGTGCTCAGTTAAAGAGTTTATTTCAGGGATGCAGCAATTCTAATACAGTATCTTTTGCAGAATTAGAACTTAATCTTCATTTGGTTGCACACAATTCCTGGTGCAACATGGAGTGCTTGGAGACATCGCAAATCTCAGGAGATAAAATCTGTGTCTCTGCTAATACTAAGACACTGCTCTCAAATTACTGATGTTTGTGTAATGTGTGTTTTTAAAAATCCAGATTTATTTCCAGGGCTATCCGTGTCCTATTAACATAACTATTCTACACTGCCCTAATGGAGATTCTTGGAAAGAATTTAGAGGTTATTAAAGTTCTTCAGTGTAAGTCATCTATTCCAAGAACAAGCACCGGGGGGAGGCAGGGGAAAAGCCAATACCCTTGTGAAAGAAACAAGTCATAATACAGGACAGAATTGAGTTTCTCCTGCAGCATGTGATGTGCTTAGCTTAAGACTCAGTAACAGAGAATCTTATTTCACAGAACTTGGTTCTGTGTTCCTGTTGATGGCTGGGAAATGTTCAGTCTCCAAAACATTTTTGTGCATCTTGGTGGAATTTCTGAACTTACACTTCGTTTTTGCTCTATTTGACACAAACATGTCACTAGTTACATAATGAAATAATTGAAGAGATGACAGGTATCTGTTTTTCTCAATCAGGTCGTAGACAGATATTTCAAACTGCCACACGTTTCTAGCAAACCTCCTCGGATTTCAGGGAGTCTGGTGGACACATCCTACAAAACACTACGATTTGCACTTAGAGCATCTCTGAAAACAGCCCTATACCGGATAACTACTGTCTTTGGAGAACACTTGAAGTAAGAACTTCCTCATGATTGCTTGCTTGTTAAATTTAGCTTAATTAATGTTATTGTAGGACCTGTGAAAAGGGAAGTTTAGGGGAAAAAAATCCTTTCTGGTCATTATTATAACGTGGTATTTTAGTATTTTTTGATTTGTGGAACCTTAAAAAGTTCCTGTGTAGATATACGGTCCCCCTTAGAAATTTATTATGCATATTTCTAGGCAATTTTTCTTAGTGACTTTCCATGAACTCTTTAGAAGCAGTTCATGAATACCACTTGCTTAATAAATCTGAGCTGCTGAAAAGAAAATAAATTAACTAGAGACAATTGTTCTGCAGAGAGAGAATCCTATGAAGGGTCCAAATAATGAAATTCTGTTGCTTCCTGCTTGTCCAACAGCTCTTCCTCAGCCAGTCTCCCAGCGGGCAAACTTCCATACTTGGCCTTAGAATATGTGGGACTGAAACTTTCTGTTAGCATCTGCCCACCTCTCCTCTGGGGATGAAATGTCCCTCAGTTTAGAAGTGCTCAATATACAGGAGGGATCATTTTAGGAGAGATCATCTTAGGATTTAGGAGATCATCTTATGTAAATCATCCTTGCAAGTTAATCAGTTGCTGTTCAGAGGTAAGGAAATGGGCAAGGTTTCCTGCTATAGGTATTTTTTAGAAGCTGTTGAGGATAAGAATTGACAGTTTCAAGGGTTAATATGCTTTTTTGTCTTGGAACATAGATGGTTTTTCATAAAATTTAGCTTCAGTGTAATTGATTACAATGTACACTCAATTTTGGCATGAGACTTTATTTTTGTGCTGTATTACTTCTAATGTAAAATATTCTGCATTTGTTTCTAGTGCTGTACAAGTGTCTACAGAACATAAGAAAAGACTTCAGCAATTCCTGGACTACAAAGAATGAATTTTGATGCAGCTACAGTTGGATTTTTCAAGACTCTTGCTAAGAAGAAAAGTGGGACTAATGAGGCTTTTTACCTTAGCTTTTTGGAAAAGTATATGGAAGTATAAGTTGCAGAACAAAACTTTTAGAACTGTAGAAGAGTTCTTATGGGTTTGGATCATCTTTTGTATAATAAAACTTGTAAAATTCATCTTACCTTCTTTTAATGTCACAAATGAGAAAGTGCCAGTTCTTCTTTCTAGGTAAGACTATGACATTTAAGATTGCCAGAGTTATTTTGGCACGCGGATCTTTCATTATTTTTCACACTGTGTTCTTTCCCTACTCTCTTCTGTTAAGGGGCTGAGGAGAGATTCACGTAGATACTTAGTGCTTAAGTGCTTCATAAATTTAGTTGATAACACTTTCAGATCAAGAGTGTAGTTTAAGTGTAGGAAACAGATGTGCCCAGGAATAAAACATGCTGTTCCTCTGTAAGCTGGAAATACTCCTTCAGAGTAAAATGAGTGTGCAGAAAAGCATTATTAGCACACAAATACTGCCTGGAAAATGAGCAGCTCAGATTTTATCTTTAAGGTGACTTAGCAAACCAAGTTCTGATCTATACAGAAACATACAGGAAACAGTGCTGCATTTAGTAAATCTCACAAGTAATGATACTGGGAATTAAAGTTTAGACCAAGAGCTTTCTGTTTGGGAGGTGGGAAGGATGTTTGCAGCACATCCACATTTCTCAAAATTATATACATTATTGGTAGATTCTGGTGAAAAAATAATATTTTTAAAAGCTTTTTATCTGAAAACCTATCTAAATAATTTGAAAATTAACTAAATTTTTAAACAGACTCCATTTACTGTTATAGCTATACTGGAAAATGTGTGGAGTATGAAGATGAGAACAATAAGCTAAATGGTCTTGTAAATTAATTAATTTTGATAAGGGGAAACAAAACTATCATTTTCCTTCAGTGCTGTTAATCCTGTAGTTTCTGTTGTGTTGTTTTGGGGTTTTTTTTAACAGGACCCAATATTTGAGGATGGCCATGGTGTTAGTTATGTTGGTCTGATGTGGCTGTGTAGTAATAGTGTGTCTGTAAGGTTTGGGTAAAAGAGAAGCCCCTGAATCTCCAGTGAGACCTGCATATTGCTTTCTTCAGTACAGAGAGGTAATTTTTTTGTAATGCAGACACTGCAGATGTTAGATTTGGTAGTGGAAGTGAGAATCACTGGGTTTTTTGCATTGAGATGGCCCATAGCAAACACAATTAATAGATAGTTTTTCACAATGCTTAAAGGTCAAGTTAAAGCTTCCCTACATTTGACTTCTACAAAGGTAGAAACCTCTTATTTAGTAAATAATTGAAATAATTGAATTTGCTAAATAATTGAATTTGCATATTTTTGGCATTGCAGTGTGCACCTGGAGTTAAATGCTGCTTTAGCTGGTACCTCTGGTAACCCAAATACTGCAGATGAAAGTTTCAAATAAATTTTTCACACTTTTGAACAGGTGCAGGTTTTTTTTTGCTGTGGTATTTTCCGCAACACTCCCACAGCCATAAATTACAAGTTCTAATTAAGTGTTACAGTTGTGAACAACAGGCTTAAAATGTAGATGACTTTTTGATGGCAAAGTGGTTGAGGTCCTTGTGTTGCAGCAGAGATCTGCTAATGTGTGTGTGATTCATGGCATTCTCCCTATGACAGAAGAGCTTTCAAGAGCTCATTGCTTTGTGGTTTCTTTAACAGCTCCAATACTTAAAGAGCTGAAGACTTTTTTTTTTTTAAGCCTTAACTTAAAAGTGCATCTTTAACAGTATCTCATGCTTGTGAATCACAGTGTACAAGAATATAAAGTGTATGTTAGGTGCCCTTTGAAGTTGAGTAGTTGATAACATCTTGCTCTGGTTTTGGCTTTGGGAATAATTCTGCTCCCTTGGCAAACGGTAGTGATTTTCAAGTCCTTTTGTATACTTTTGTCTTAACAAAAAGAATCAGTTCTGTGAAGCCTCTGTGAGGTAGGGGGGAAGAGTCTTCTGAGTTCAGTTCTGCATTCTGGGCACCGAGGAAAAAAATAAAGCCTTTTTACAGTTGGTTTCTGTGTAGCTGTAACTAAACTGGATCCCTCAAGCGTGATACTTTTCATCTCTTTAATCATCTCAAAGCTGAGCTGCATCTTGCTGCTGGATGGCCTGCTGCATGCACAGGTGAAACAGCATTCTGGTAACCTTGTGAACAACCTGTCTCTCCTACAGGTGAGCTGCAATCAAGAGTACCTGAAATAATATCCACTGCAGCAGTGGAGAGGTACGTGGTTGATGGTTCAGATACATGTTGCTGTTATAGGGGAGTAATGAAATAGAGGCTTAAGCTCTTGAGCAATCAATTATAAATCTGAAAAAAGCCTATCTTGCATCATTTTCTGAGAAATAGCTTTGAAAATTCAGACTGTGGGTGGACAAATGCAGAGGCCCTGGTCTTTGAAGCTCTTGCACACTGCTGTGTCCACGGGAGCCAGGCAGGACTCGCTCCCTCAACAGGAGCTCTGCCACTTTGGAGAATTGTCCCGGTGCCAGTCGCAGCTCCAGGCCTGAATGCCCCTTGAAATGAAGTGGTTTCGATTCTGTTGCTGCGTGCTTTGAACAGAGGCTGCATTGTGTGTGCTGTGCTCGGTGTCCTGAGGCCTGCAGCAGCCATCTTCCCACCTCCCACCACGCTCCTCCAGCTCCCAGGGCAGCCAGGGAAGTGCCAGGCTCTCGCTGATCCATGTTCTGGTACCTGTTCAGTCACAGGCAAGTGCTGCAGTGTGCGGGCTCTGTGCTTGCCAGGCGTCCCCCAGCTCCTGCACGTGGCCACCTGCGGGATGGGGGCTCTGCCTGGGGAGGGCCTGATGCCCTGGGGGGTGGGTGGGTGTATGGAATCCATAAGAAGTGGCTTCAGGAGCACCCCTGGCTGTGGAAGTGCTTTGCCACATACAGTGCTGTCCCTTTCCCTGTGGGAGGATGAATGGTGGCAGCTCGCAGTGCTTTCCCTGTGCAGGCAGGTGTGTTGTAGCTGCAGGGCTTCACACACTAATGGCAGCCGTGCTCTCCACCACTCCCATCACCACCTCTCCTCAAAGATGCAATAAAACAGTGCAAGTCTGTGTGGAATGATCACACACACTACACTGCAAGTTGAGAATCCTCCCCACTATCCCCACACCCTCCTCCCTCTGTGGTCTTTGATATTTTCCATCACCAGTACTGTGTTAATGTATTTGCTGTGTGGATTAAATGCATTTGGGTGCTGTGGACATGCCTGGAATGTGGTTTGCCAAGCTCTTGTGTTTTAAGGGAATGTAGAATGTTGCTTTCCTTTGCTGCAGACTCGTGGTAGAGATTTGCATCTGGCAGATTGGCTTTGCACAAAAGAATAAACAAACAGTGTAGCTCCCTTGTGTCTGAGAGAGCAAAACTTGCACCATGCTCAGATTTCAGAAAAAAACCCAAAACTTAGAGAAATCTCACCTTTCTGTCCTTAAAAAAAAATCTTGGGACAGTAGAGCTAGTCAGTCGGGACAGATGAACGTGGGGTCGCTGGAGCCTGCCATGAGAACAAAACAGAAATTCAAGTGGGAATAGTTCCCTGTTGGATATGCAAGCTGATTCATTGAATATACGGTGATGGCACAGGAATTTCCTCTTTAGTTTCTTTTTCTATCTCCCTAAAGAGTCAGTTCCTACAGTAAGAAGAATTTCAGAGAAAACTCTGGCCTAAGCCATGTGTATGTACTCATGCAATCATCAAAGGAACAGTGCTGAGTGTACTGTGAGTTCCTCTCTACCCCTGCCCAAAACACACAAAAAATTACAGGCTTTGCCTTTCACTTCTTGAATAACTCCACTTTTAAATCTGACTCCTAAAACACAGGGCTGGGGTGGGCTGTTGTATATAATGGCATCTTCTCTGAAAAGGTATGACAAGAGCCCTGGAGGAAGTTTGCAGGAATTAGGAATGGAAATATATAACTGCCTGCGAGTCAAAGATTGTTGAGGATTATGTGTAAGCATCATTCTCTCCTCTTGCTAAGCAAGTTCCAGGTGTGGGCTTACTAGGTTTGATGGTTTAGCTCAAGAGACAGACAATGTGTCTACCTCCAGGGCAAGCTCTGAGGAGCAGGGAGATGGGGCAGTAGCTCTGCAAGGCACTGGGTTCCCTGGCTGTTCACTGCTCAGAGCAGGTCCAGGCTGCAGACCTTGTCAGGGGTGGTAAAAGTTCTGGGTTGAGCATGGCTGCATCTCAGAGTTGGGTGCTGAGGGGCTTTTGTTTTTGCACACACTGGCAACCAGTTCTGGGAAAGCTTTATCAGCAACCATGGTGTATTTTAGGAAGAGAAAGTCCACTCTTTTAAGTAGTACAAGCTGAAAACTGCCAGGGAAAAATGGGTTTGTCTTTTTTGTGCTTTGCATAGAGATCCTGATACAGGTGATCAGTTTGCAAGTCTTCCGGATTCTGCATGTTCTGTTTGGGACACCAAGGGTTGAATTTAACTGATGGAACTGGAAATGAGTTTTACCATAGACAATGATGGGAAACGCGAAATAACCTGGAGCAAAGGGTGAGGGAAGCAGTCAATCTTTGTCAAAGTTTAGCACTCAAACAGAAGATTTTGGCTTCTGGGCCCCTGTTGTAAAATGGGGTTTGGTTTAACCCCACCCTCCCTCACCTCCAGTGATGATAAGAAATGTTTCTGTCCAAATCAATAGGCTACAGTGATGGACACCAAAGAAATGCCCTGGAGTAAATGAATAATTCTGTATTCTGCACAGGGCTCGGCTGGTGTTCAGTAAATACATTCACTGTGTGGCCCAGACACTGTGCCAATGAAGAGAAAACAGAAAGAAGAGTGACTAGCAGCTCATTCAGCAATCACTGTCTTCAGTGCATTGAATGTACGGAACCCCAGGCAAAATAACTGGGGGTCATGTTATAACTCCAGTTCTGTAACTCATTTAGAGCAGGCATGAGTCAAGTTTGTACCAGCAATTCTAGTCCTGGCATGTCCCAGTGCCAAGGACTGGATTTTACAAGCCGAACATTCTTAAGTTGTCCTGTTCTGTGGGGGTTTTGTTTGTTTGTTTGTTTATGATTGAAGTTTATTTTACTACCTGTGTTGTGTATATATGGTGTGAGAAATGAATCTATTTATGGACTGATGCAGAGAAATAGTACAGATGAATGTTTGAGGAAACTAACTGCAGGTGTAAACAACCACATCCTGAATGGAGCCTGGTTGGACCCTTCTTTAGAGGTGT
Source organism: Rhabdornis inornatus (assembly GCA_013397075.1). NCBI lineage: Eukaryota > Metazoa > Chordata > Aves > Passeriformes > Rhabdornithidae > Rhabdornis > Rhabdornis inornatus. The sequence goes on along the minus strand of VWZS01010362.1, from coordinate 1,752,706 downwards.
TTTCCTCAAAGTTCACAGGAGTGATCTGCCAGTTAAGTGGGCAGGGAGAACGGATCTGTAGTGTTAGTGGCTTTTGGAGATGATGGCTGTTTCTTGCAGTTTCTGCAAGACAAAGGTGGAGTCAAGATTATCATGCGATTTTCCCAAAATATGCTATTGTAAAGACGTTTGTTTTTAAAAGATAAGTCAGAGTGGTCTGAGGAATTTCTTTTTTCTAACTACAAGAACTATAAACAAATCTGTAAGTTATGAGGCAATAGTTGAGTCCATCACTAGATAATGTGTGGTCAGTTTGACCCTGCTGCCTTAATTTAGGAGGTCATTTTCAAACCACTATAAAGAAGGACTTTGTGCTGCCTTAAAGGGATATGGGCAATCTCTAAGAAACGGGCATACTCAGAGAGACAATTCCTTTGGCTCAGTTTTTGTTTGATTGTTTCTCTTTTGCTATCTGTGGTGCAGTAAATTAAAACAAAAACAAGTCTGGACTTGGCATGCCTTTGTAAATAAACTGCTGTGCATGAATTGACAGCTCCTTTGCAACCAGGTTATTTATAATAAAGTTTGTTATCCTCCCACCAGAGAGCTTGTTTTGCCCAGTATTAAGAGAATGCTTATGGTAACACCTCCCACCTCTGTCTGCAGTGCAGCAGTTACACAAAGTTCTCACAATTTCAGTTGTGTCCTTTCAAAATCTCCTTTTGTTGCCTGCTGGAATAGATGATTTCAATATGTGAAATAGAGATTAATACTTCACCTCTGCTTGTTTGCTCTGCACAGCTCACCTTACCTGTATCCATTCTGCTTCACTCCTCCCACAAGACTGCTTGGGGAACGGGAGGTTTCAGCTGCTCCGAGTTTCCCAAAGATCCGGTTTGTGACGCTGGCTGGTTACAGCCATCGTTTCCTGACAAAGGTAAAGAGCTTTCAAGGCCGCATTTCGTGAACTGGAATGTCCCTCATGCAGTGTCCTTTCCCCCCTCCTGTTACAGATGATCTCTCACTGTCCTCCTGTGTATCCAGCTCTCGAGGCAGGAAACTGTGCCCCTGCCTGTGCAGCTGTGAGCACAGGGACTGTTCAGAGCAAAGAGGTTGTTGAGCGTCTGCAAAAGCACCTGTAGGCCTGAAAACATTGTCAGGGCAATGATCTGATCATGGCTGGTGTCAGTAGGGAAAATGTATCAAATTTTTTAAACTTGTTCTCCTTACTGGTACAATTCCACTCTGGCCCAAACTAGCCTTAGACTACTACCTGTTTTCTCTTTCTTTTCACCAGCTAGGAGCAAATAGGTAGATGGGCAAATCTCTAATTACTTAGCACCTGTGTCCTACCCACTTGACCTAGTGAGAGGATATTCAGGCGAGCATTTTTATTCCTATGGATGTTTTTTGAACCAAATTGAAACCCCACCTTTCATATGTGACTCAGAATGAAGCAGGGATGGCAGAATGGCTGTCTGCCTCAACTGAAAGGTTTGCTTTGCTGATGGTGACATCATTAACAGAGAGAAGAGCAAAGTGGCCTAAGTGTGGGCCATGCTATGACCAATGACCACAGCCCTTGGCAACCAGGAATGTTGAACAAGAAGGCTAATAGAGAGAAATCTTTCCCCCCATTTTCCGAAGGGCAGAATAGTGCTGTCACGGGGGAGAGAGGCCAATGACTGGTTTTCACAAGGACACAAGGAGGGAGACACCCATCTAGCTCATGGATGCAGTGACAACATTGGGTAAATCAGTGTGTGCAGTACAGCTCGTGCATGCAGCAAAGTCGTGGTGACCCAGGGCATGGAATAGTCTCAGTAGCCACGATTGCACTTGCTTGGCCTTTGTTCCAGAACCAAAACATGAAGTATATTCCAATTCAGTAGGGAGAGAAAAAGGACTACTTAACTCTTGCATTAGTACAGTTTTTCAAGGGGCATTTGTTTCTCCCAGCACTTGTTCCTTCCACATCTGTTGACTCGTCAGAGGGGCCAAGTCGTTGCTTTGGAACAGCTCTAGGAGTGAAATCTCTATCAGACACATCCAGGTCTGGAAGAGAATGTCCATCCACCACCTGTTTCTCTTGCTCAGGGCCAGGGCTGGGCATCCCCAGCTGCATAGTCCCACTAAAGACAGGGCAGCTGCCAAATGTCTTACTGGAGCCCGAGGAAACAGCACTGTGAGCACAGGTTTGAGTCCACGGGACCTCACTTCCTGCGGGAGGAATATGGGGACCTGCAGCTTGAGCTACGAGGTCTGTATTCCTGTGACATGATCTGCCACGGAGAAATTCATCTCGGTGTGAGGGGCCTTTACTCTCTGTGCTGTTGGAGCTTGGAGCTGGGGTGCGCTTCACCCCAAGCCTTTCCTGGCTTGTAGAGGATGCCCAGCGCACGGAGGAGGCTCCGTGCCTGCTCCTGCCCATGGAACAGCCCAGCCCTGGGCGATTGCTGAGCCAGTGGCGGCACCTGCCGGTATTTTGCAGAAAGTTCTGGATATTGGTGAGAAAAAGAAGCAGCCGTTCAGAGCAGGACACATTCTCAAGTACAGAATGCAGTGATGAGAGTAAACGAGCTTCTCCCTACTTGGTGTGGGAAAATACCTAACCACGAAAGAAAATCCCTCCAGGAAGGTGCACAATATACCCAAAACTCCCCATTTTCTAAGAAACTCCCTCTAGGTATTTGGGCAGCATGTATCAATATAGCTGTAATAATTTGCACAAGATGAGCCCACATTCAGAATCCACCTAAATGTTATTTATTTCCTGCACTGGAAGCAGTGGGATTTCTCTGGTTACACTGTGTTCTGGAATAGTATTTCCCTCAGTAAATTTTACTGTCTCTTCGTGTCAACTGAGGTTTAGGCCATTGCCACGGTGTATTTCTGTCTTAAATAATTACTGCTTGTGGTAGTACTGCCAGGTGCCTTCAGCATTTCCAAATCAAAGAAAAGGAACAGATTGATCCTGAGCGCCGATGGATGTACAGGACTGGAGGATGGGGGCACAGGTTAGCAGAGCACTAAGAGGTGGTGTGATAATGTACACTGAAAACTTTTACTTTGTTTTCATAAATCCCCGGGATATTACTATTCCAATTCAGTATTTGTGCCAGCTAGTTGATATTCAGTTTTGTTTCCCATAGAGATAAGGTGAGGATTTTCTCCCTTTTTGTGGCTTCTTGTTGCCACTAAGATATTCACAGGACATTTACCAGTTTTCAACCACATTTGACAGAACAGCTATTAGCTTCTGGCAATTTAAGGCATAGTCTTACAGAAGAAAACGACCCTTTAACTACTGGCCTTATTGAGGGGAAAGGCTGGCAAGTTCCTTGCTTGGTAGACCTCAGGTCATCCACGCTAGGCAGGAATAAGGAGAGGCATTGCAAATGAGAGTCATTAGTACTGCTTCTCCCAGAACTACTTGTTCTATCTGAAGATCTTGTATCTTTTATTGAGAGTTGCTTCCCTCCCACTAAATCCACAACATTCATAGCATCTGCCAAGAAAAAGTCATGCCCTGCTGTCCTGGCCATTCTTGCACTCTGTACACTGCAGCGTGGCAGATGTTATTAAGGGTTGGACAAAACTGTGAGTGAGGCACTCTGTGCAGCATCTGCTACAAGAAGAAGATCTCTTGTCTCGCTGCGGGACGCTCCTCAGGAGGGATGTAGCAAGACGCCAGTTCAGTAGCTGTCCCTCCTCCTTGTGCTAAATCTCCCAAGCCTCTCCTTTAGGTTTGCTGTGAACAAGCAAGGATTTCCAGCCAGATGTCTGCCTGATTTACACTCACGTAAATCAGCGCTGACTCTGAGTCTCTCCTATCTTCGAGCTGTCCTGGTGTGTTACAGACCTGCTGTGCTGCACCTGTGCTGACAGCAGCGTGTAGGGCAGGAGGGTGCAGACATCCCTGAGCCAGAGAAGTGTGGGCTGGTACAGCTCTCTGGTGCAAAGCTGCACATTGTGGCTCAGCCTGCATTTGCTTGGAACCAGGCCCAAGCTAATAAGCCCAACTAGATTGCTTCCAGACCCAAGCTGGCCCAGGAGGAGCCAGTGCAAATGTCACTGTGCTGTGGTGCTTGCTCTGAGCTAGCTTAATTGTCTCTGCGGGCACGGGCCAGCTCCTGCACCTGTAGGGCAGGCAGGGAATGATGCATGTCCACAAACTGAAGCACTGAATGCAGCTAGAACTGCATCACCAGAGAGACATCTTGGCCAGGTTGTACCCCCCTCCAACACATCTTCTGCTTCCCAGCCCCTGTCCTTGGCAAGGCTTTGCTCTATCCTGCTGCTCCTCTGTGACATGCTGCAGCGGCTGTGGCTTTCGCACACAAGCTGTTTATAGGGCACTGCCAGCTGTTCAGTGGCGAGTTGGCTTGTGGCTGTGCAGTGCCAGGGCAGCCGCATGCCTGAACAGATTGCCTGGGGACAAGCACAAGGATCCTCGACGACCGCGGGCAAAGGGAAAGGGTCCAGGCCCATTGCAGCGGGGCCGCGGGAGGGAAAATCACGGACCTCTCGGGATGCAAGTGGTCAAACGCAGGGATTGTCCCCACGGGGCGGGCACCGGGAAGGTGCGGACCCGGGGCACACCTATCCCCAGGCCGACCCTCCTACAAAAAAAACCACGCGGTACCCGAGACTCCCTGCCGCGCTCCGTGATGCGCAGCCGGACCCGGCCTGCGGCCCTACCCCGCTGCCAAAGCCCGAGGGGCGGCCCCGGCGGCACAGCCCTCCCCCTGCCCCGGCCCCTCCCAGGTAGGAGCGCGGGGGCGCGGCTGTCACCGCGCCCGGCCGGGCTCTCCCCCTTCACTCCCTCCATCGGGGACCGCGGTGAGCCCGGCGGTAGTGAACCCGCTTTGCCACCGCGTCCGTGGTTGCCGGGGCGGCCGCTGTTCGGATGCCTCAGCTGAAAGGCACCGGCCTCCAAACAACCCGCCCGTGTGCCGGGCCCCCTCCCCGCCCCTCCCGGCCGCGCTCGCCTTCCCGGGAGCGGCTCCGAGCAGCCCGGCAGTGTTGCCTAGAGAGGGAGCGAAGCCGACGCGCGGCACCGGCCGCCCCGTCCCTTACGGAGGAGCCGCCGCCGGGGTCCGAGCGCCCCGGGTCCTCCCCCGTCCGGCCGGTGTGTGTGGGACAGCGGGCGGGGGCTGAGGGCAGCGGGGCTGAGGTTTGCGGGCTGCGCCGCCTCACGCGCGGCGGTTATCGGCCGTTGGCGGCGCGGGGCTGAGGCGGGAGGCGGCGGGACGGACGGCACGGGGCTGGGGCGGCGGGTCCGGGGCGGCCGCCCGCGCTGACAGCCCGTGTGCCGCTCGCTGCAGGACAGCGCCGAGGGCCCTGGCCGCAAGCGGACATGCACTGTGAGCTCACCGCGGGTCAGAGAGACAGCGCCCGCCTCGAGGTGACCGACAAATGCCAGGGAGCGCCTCAGAACGATCTGCCGAGGGTGGCTCGTCCCGGCGCTGCTAAAGCTCACTCGAATCCTCTGATGTCCTTTAAAGTATCTGTCAGCAACAGCAGTGACCACACGGAGCCTCAGCAGAGCCCACCTGAAATGTCAGCACCTCTGCTAGATTTCATCCCCAAACGACCCAGCATATTCGAGAGGATCCCGATTCTGCCCAGGGCGCAGGAGCTGCGATGCGCTAGAGGCTCGAAAGATTATTTCCAGCAGCAGAAACATCAGAGCGTGAAGGGTGAGTTTGAAAGTGCATGAACTGAACACCACCATCACCAAAAGCCTATTCACCAAACAAATTAAAACGTAACAAGCTCCCCCCTCCCCCCCGTTTTTTTTGCTCTTCAGTGTGTTTCCTAACTTGTTTATAACTTAAAGCTTTAAAACTTTTTTTTACTGAGCACCTTGGAGGGACAGGATAAACCAGACTGTGCTTTGCTAGTGTGAAGCTGAGTGTCTCTTAATAGTATTTAAAATCTCTTGAGACCAGCATCATCTTTAGTTGTCCTGAGCGGGTGCTGCTCGTGCGGTCGCGTCTCGAAGGTTTTGGGGTTGGTGCTGAAGACTGGGCTGGTCTGTCCTGCACCAGAGAGTGCTTGTGAGGTGTTTGTTTGTGAGCGTGCCTGGCTGACAATAAATGCCTGGTTCTTACTCAGCAGTTTCGCCACGGTTGCTTAGATTTTGTAGTTTGTATTTCAAGGAGGTGTTATAAATGCTGGATTCAGGCAGTGAATCCTCAGACTTGGGAACTCCTGGTGCCCGAAAGGTCAAATTCTGGTAGTTAACAAATGCCTGATTTTCAGCTATCCATCGTTAAAGAAGTGGCATTGAAGTAGGGTAAGGGGTTGCGTACTAAAAATCTGTTAATTACACTTTTAAACTAGAATTTATTAACTCGGCTGAAATTTGTTAATCAAAATTCACTTTTAAGATAATCCCTCTAAGATATCACTGGATGGGTTCAGAGGGAATTGGAGCATTTCTTTATGCTGCAAAGTCGATTGCAGAGACTTATGTACACCTAAGGTTATTACGACAATGTTTTCTGTAACATTAAAAGGTAATTCCCTTTTTTCTCTTCTTATCAGTCCATTCCCATTCTCTGTTTTAGATATGTACATGCAGTTACCTTGTCGGTGTAAGACTGTTCTCACTGGGATTGTTTCCAGTTCTGTCCATTCTTCCGAAAATAAAAAGTAGGCTGCATGCCCTTGGACTAGTGACATTTTCTTTTGTGAGCTTGTTACCTAGGGTGATGGCACCTTTCATTGCCGTGAAGTTATGTTAATGAACACCTCGATCTGTGCTAGGTCTGTCCTACAGACTCTAGGATGTGTTTGTTCATCACCACTGAATACAGACAGAGTGGAGCAGCAGGTTATAAATTACCTTTTTTATTTTTCTGTTTGTTAATGCTGCAATTCTTCTTTCCTGATTGAAAAAAAAAAGGTTGTTAATGTTTGGCAGGAATGAAATGAAGGTCTGTTACACAGACTCCTGTTTGGAGGGGGGAGAAGGAGGATTCACATAGTATGAAAGGAGACCTACAAGCTCTTGTACCACTGTACTGCTGCAGCTGCTGCCTGTGGAAGGGACTCGAGGGGTGTTCTAGTCCCTTGTGGTCCCACGGGTGAGGTTCGTGCCACTTGACAGGATTCATACTAGCTCAAAATCCTGCCCATGCGATGCTCTGTCCAGGCAGACTGTTGAAACACTTTTAAAATCTTTTTTCCTTTGAGCTGTTTTGCCCTTTTTTCATGCATATCCCTCTTGCTGTTGCAGAGGGCAGGGGTGTAGGGAGGGAAATATCAAGAATTTAATTTTGCATTCAGTTGGGACTTTTACAGTAGAGATGTAGATGGGCATGGGAGAAGGTTCCTAATTCATCTTTCCTGACTGATCGATTTCCCATTTTCACCGCTGGGGGAAAAAAAGGGTTTTAAATTTTGTTGCTATTTTTTTAGCATGGTTTCTGTCCAGGGTGTTACCTTGTGGTTGCTTCAGTGTATGGGTGACTTGAGTCATGGGAATAAGTAGGAGGTGTCCACGGGCAGGATAGGGTTCATTTAACTGAGCAGGAGGGTTTGATGGATAATGTTGGATTTTTCCAAAGATGGCAACATTGAGTTTTTTGAGTGGCTTCTTGTTATTTGTTGGGGATTTTTGTTTGGTTTGATTCTGCCTTTTTTTCCCCCTAATAAGGCATTTTCAGGAGGAGTTAGGGAAAGTAAAATTTAAAGTAGCATTCTGAGTCTGATTTAAAATGTGTGGGATGTGCTGCTCCTTCTGACCTGGACAGTGTCAGCAGGTGCTTTAATGTCCACTGGGGCATTTTGGAGTGCTCACTGTGCTCCAACTCACAAATCAGAGTGTATCTAAAGCAGGCACTACTGCAGCCAGGAGAGCTGCTGCTCTTTCAAGGAGCAGTGCAAACCATCTCCCAATCCTGGTTCTCTCAGGAGGATAGTGAGGGAAACACTCAGATTTACCCAGTGAAAGGTTTTGGGAAGGAAGCTGACGACAGCTTGATTTCGGACCATCGTGCCGTGCGTCTCCTGTTCTCCAGCCCCAGAGTGCCATGTACCCAGTAATTCCCTCTGCAGTCTGGGTTAGATTACAGAATGTGCCTCCTGGTTTTGGTTTATCCACAGTTGAAAGCTGCAAGTAGGGAGTGTAAAAGTCGCTCTCTAACAAGAGCCGAACTGATTTTTATAGTTGCCTGTAAGGTTTTTTTTTTCCCTAAACAAATCTTAGTTTAAATTTTTTTTTTCCAAAAAGAATGAATCAAAATGATACACTGCTTTACTAATAAAAAGGGCAGCTTTGAAGTAATCACAATGGGGAAGAAGTATCCTGCTGTTGTAATGTCTCTGTGGTGTTACTCTGCTGCTTCACAGTGTTTAAGTTACGATCCTGCAAAATGCTTCTGTGCCTGAGCAAGTCTTTCTTGGACTTTTCTGAACAGCGAAACAAAAACTTGAGGGGTTGTGGTGTGGATTGTTTCTGGGAATCAGATCATTTGGGTCTAAACCTTTCAGGATGGAGCTGTTGGTTGGTTGCTGAAGATACCAGTATTTTGAGATTGTGCTTCATGTTTTTTTCTGTTTGGGAGCTGTTTAAAATAAATGCCCAGTTTTCACCCAGCCAACGCCTTCTGATGTGGCTCACTGTGATAGGCACCATGCTTTTCTTGGTCATTGATTTCCCTGTGTGTCACAAGGCAGAGTATTTGCATACAGACACTGCTTTTCAGAGGCATTTGGCATAGAATAACTAGTGTAAGGTATGAAGTCCGTTTTACAGAGTTTTCCTGGGATTCTGTGGCTTTGGTTCTGTGTTGTTGAATTTCACGGCTATGGTATTGCAGTTTAGAAAGTAACACAGGGCAAAATACTTATTGTGTACAGGGAAGCAGCTTTTGGGAAGGCTTTAGTGGTGACAAAAGAGTGATCTATAAAGATGCTAAATATCTCAGTTTCTAAATGACATTGATTATGGTTGTTACCAGGAAACACTTCTCCTTTTCATTCTTTTCCAGTTTTGTTCAGTGTACCTAATTCATGACTCAGTAGAAATGACGAGATTTATCCTGTTAGCTGTGCCACTGGGAAATCATCCAAATGGCCTGGACCTTTGCAGCAACCACTTCAGATATTAACTTACAGTGGGCAAAACAATAAGCTGGTCAAGTTGCAGTAGTTGGATGTTTCCTTGTTGAGAGTATGTTTTATTCAGACAAGGAGAACTGGCTTGGATTTTTTTTGTTTGTTGTTAACTGTAGCTGCTTTCAGCAAACATACAACCAATGTATTGAAATGTATTAATTTCCTTCTACTGTTGAGAAGGAGAGGTAAATCTTGCCATTTAATCCCCCTGTGACTATTTCCTTGGTTATCAGGGCTGTCCTTGTGAAAGTAACAGCTTATACTGCTGGGATTCTAAGCAAAAGCATATACTTTGGTTATTAGGTGAATTGGCTGGTCTTGGGCCTGATCTTTCCATTTTCTTTCTTACACCTTATCTGTGTTCACCTGAATAATCTCACTGGAGCAAGTGTGGCTGCCTAGAGCTGATAAATACGATGTGAGCTGATAAGGAGACAGAGACAAGTTCACTGCTATGGTGATCTCTAAACTCAGTTTTATGTAGAGCTGTAGTAATAATTATTTATTTTTACTCTTGCTGCATTTGAACTCTGCTACAAAAAGGAATTGAAAGATTGGTCTGAACAGAATGTGCAGTTACAGAACTATATTTTTTCATGGGTTTTTTGGGTTTTTTTGCCTCACTTTGTTTTGTAACGGGAAAAAGGAGAAGAAACTGCAAATTGGAGAATGTGTTCATAAATTCATTTGGAATAAATTGTGACTGTCCTCTCCTCCCTTAAACTGCCTATAATGCTTACTTGTCTTGAATAGGCAAATAACTTTCAGTTACTTGCTGCTGAAGGAAGTTCTTCTAATGATTTGTGTTGCAAAATCAGTCACTGACTTGAAGATGGGACTTTCATGGAATTAATTTAGAAGAGGTTTAATTGTATCTAATAATTAAATCCATTGTAATTTAGAAATCGTTAGTGGAGAATATTTAGCAAATACGAACCAGGAGATCTAATGATCAACCAGTCATATAAAGGCATTCAGTACTTGTAAAAGCAAAAAAATGTTTCTGCTTCATGAAAAACACTACAGCTACTGGAAAAGCTCAAGAGAAGAGATGTTGTATCTCTTCTAATATTGTGTAGAATTGTATGGAATAACAGATAACATCAGATTACTCTCAACAAGGAAATAAGTCTAATCATTGGAAGAAAATTTGAGTTTTGTTTGAAGGAATAGAAGTTAAAAATAAGAAATCACTTGTTCTTTCTTTAAAATGTTACAATAATGCAGGTTATATACTGGGTTAAGTGGAGTGAGAAGAAAAATACCCTTTCTTTTATAGTAAGAAAAAAATTAAACTCTACATCTTGCAAGTGGTTAAATATGTACATTACTGTTCCTGTGAACAGTTTCATCAACTACAAATTTTTTGACATAGACCATTCTAAATTATCATTTAGATATAACTGAATACATTATTTGTATCTTAAGAGTTCAAGCCTGTATACACACACACTGTTAAGTGTATGCTGAGGATCTTTAGTGTTATTTGAGATTATAATCTGGGATGGCTTCAAGATTCTTTTTAGTTAAACTGCTAAATTTAAATTTATTTATTTTTTTATTTATTCTCCTAGAATGTCTTCTAGGAGACTGTACTGCTTCATTGCAGTGAAGTGGTTTGGCTTTTTGTTGAATAAGAAGGACAAAATTTTACCCTAAATTATTAATATCAGTAGGAGTCTTGCCACTAACTTTAGATGGGTCAGTATTTCAATCCTAATATTACAGAAGTTCTTTTTCCTGAGTACAGGGAAAAGCTTGTAGAACAAATAACAAGTTTCTATTAAATCCGTGTGTAAGCTAGGAAGTGAAATAACGCATGGACTATGAGAGAAATCTGTAGTACTGTGAGTATAATTTCCATACTCAGTACCATAATTACCATTATTCTAGAAATTCTGCTGTTTAGTGATTCTAGAACTGTCGAAGATGTTGATGGCAGGGTAATTGGAGAGGGAAAATAGATGTAAACCACTCCATTTTGTACTCCAGATTTCAATCATTGTATGTCAACAAGCTTGAACCAGGCGTGCAATTTAGTAATCATTTCACAGTGCCTGAAACGGCTTTTAATAGACTGGGGTTTGTTTGCTCTTTTTTTTCCCTCAGCCGCCCAACGTTGTTTCCCAGCACATTGGTATAACTCAGAATACAGGGTTCCAAAGCGAGGGCAGTGCTCAGTGACTGTGGTACAGCGTAATCTTTCCCCATAAATGTACAAACAATAGCAAAAGTATGTGTTTGGGAATATGGCACAGCTGTTATCTTTTGCCGGGAGCAGGCAGCGTTACAGTGACATAGAACGACCAGTTAGAACCACTCCGGCCGTTTTATTGCCTGTAAATGGGGCGTGTAAAGAAAAGCGAGGGCTGGTCCCTCCAGTCAGATAACCATCGGTGCAGACCAGCCCGGCACTACCTTTCTGCACGGGCTTTGAAGAATAGAGGCAAAGAGTTCCCCTTTTTCCTTCCCCTCCTATTACATTTCTGGCACCCTGTATGTGAAATCTCGGTTGGAACCTGAACTTGCTGTTCTGAGAATCTGTGCTTCACTGGTTACCTGGAACAAGGACTTCTTTTTTTTTTTTTTTTTTTTTTTATTGCAGTCATTAGTTTGACTGTATGAAATGATTGTTAATGATTATTTGTACACAGAGGACTGCTTGTAAAACAGATGAGACATTGCCAGAGCTGCAGTAGGAAATTGATCCAAATTCTATATTTTAAGTTATTTTTGAGCATTACAAGGTTGATCTCAGTCAACTCAAAGTGCTTAACATCTTTTTATTTAAAGCAACTGTTTTGCTTTAACTCTAATAATTATGTTTGACTTCTCCATCATTATGTTTGAATATAGGTGATTATCTTACTGAATGGATTGGTAAGGAGCACTGTGATTGAATTTACGGCACCAAATTTATTCTAAAGGTTAAATGAGTGCAAAACATCATAAACTACACTTAATTCTGGCATTTACACATGTGATAAGAGGGCTTTGTGAGAGCTGTAGAGTTGTTAGTTGTTTTACAACGAGGAGAAAGCAAATTCATTCTTGCATGTTGTTTGCATATTAGCCAGAGGGAAAAATGACACTAAGGCGACATCATCAAATACAGTAAAAAACTAACTTCTTAATACAGATGTCCATTGTTGTTTTAAGTGCTTAGGGGGTTGGTGGTTTGGTTTATTTTGGAACTTGCTGAACTATATGAAGTGTGTCTCCAGAGGCCTGGTATTTTAATACCTTGTAGAAGGTTGTATAACAGTAGATGATGTATTTTGCCTGCCTTCCAGTGCTGTAAATAAATTACATGTGCTGGCTTGGGAGAGCGTATGTGAGGTGTAAATCAAAGGCTAATATAAGAGGAAAAATACCAATTAGTGATGTCTTGCAGCAGGTTAGAGTTTCTTTACTCATTTATCTATAATCAAGAGATATAAGAGCAGTAATATGTATAAAAATGTTAACATGAGGCTCTTCTCTAGAAGGGGTAGAGGGTCTAGGATTATTTAAAATAAGTGCTGTGATTCACTGCTTTTTCACAATTTGCTATGGTTAAGTTGCTTAAATACTGAAGTCAACAATCCCCTAGGCAAAGAAAGAGAATATAATTTTAAGTGTATTGTTAAAATTGAAATTTGATAGTTTCCACTCTCTAATCCTATCTAAGTCTTGGTTGTATTAAAAGGAAAATAGATACATGTGTCAGTTTTGGAGCATAATCTTTCTTTTGAGTTTAAAGGATGATAAATATGCTTCAGACAAGCAACACAGCAGTTTATTGGTATGAATGTTTTGCTAAATACTACATGCTTAACGTAATCCCCATTCCTTTATAATAAGTTTAAATATTAATTCTTTGGAATGCTAGATGCCTAAAGCTAGATAGAAATGCTGTGCAGTTTCAGATATCTAGGAGTGGGCTTGTGAAACAGGATATTTAACTGGGAGAGATGAGTAGCACATTTCAGAGTTATTAGGGCAGAACAACAATGCAAGAAGATGACTTAAAAAGTTACAAAATTGTTTTCTGTGCATGAGGCTTAAATACCTTAGAGTTATTTATTTGAACCACAAGAGCAGATTTCCTATCTATGTAGGTTCTAGATTGCATTTTTTATTATTATTTCGTTTAACTTCTTAGCTGCTTGCCCCTCTAAAGCAGCTGGCTTTGATTTAACCTGAATCCTTCACTGAGAGGGAGTGATCAGTCACGATGACTGCGAGTTGTGCTCTTTGATGGAACATCTCATAGTGACTGAGAAGACTAAATAGGAACAGGAACAGTGCTCAAGGGAAGCAGCAGTTTGTATTCAGAAGGACTCACTTCACTCTAAATTAGCACTTACTGTTCCTGCCTACCTCCCAATCCCCATCTGTGCTGGACAGAGAGGAGAGAGTTAAAGTGAGAACAGATAAAAGAGGAAATTTTTGTTTTATTACCCAGTGTTTTCTGGGAAAATCCCAGAAAGGGTTTAACATAAGATTTCATAACTCTTGCTTTGCCCTGCTGCTCCTGCTGAAATTGCAGGCAGTTGGCTTCAGGAGGCCAGTATTGAGTATTTTTGAAAATTCCTTCCATGCTTCTTTGAGACACAAAAGAGAAGATCCAAGTGTTGAATTCTCTCCTGGAGAAGAAAGGGTGCAAGCCCTTGTAGCCCTGTAGCTTAGGTGCCAAGGTCAGTTAGCATAGCATGTTCACCTTCAATTTTTCTTGTGTTCAAGACTATGAATGGGTATAAAGCTGGTGTGGTCAGCCATTGTATGTGAAACAGGCCAAAGTGGCGAAGGATTGTGCCAGCATCCAACATGGCTGAGCATATAGATATTTTGGATTAACAGAACAAGGGTGCTTGAACTCTGTTCTGGACTACTATTTTTATCATTTTGTGGCAAAGCTGTGTTCTGGTCATGGTATATCTACAGCAATAGCATAGTGAAGTATAGTGTAGAGAAGGACATGCCAGTTTTGGAACCAGAAACAGGGCAATTCTTTGGGCAAACTCTCAGGGCCAGCTTAATTTTCTGTGCTGAGGGACAGAGTTTGTTAGTTCAGGTGCAGTGTTGGGATGGTGCGGCTGTGCTGTGTCTGAGGTCTCATCTGGTGGTGGTGCAGGACATGGTTGTTGCAGCTTGTGGCTCTATCAGCCCAGGGTGGCACTTGCTCTAGTGTGGCTGCAGCCCCTCTGCACAGCATGTGCGTGGCCTGGGTTTCTCTTCTGGCTACATGAAATTCGCTGTGGTGTTTGCCCTTGTTGGTGAGTCTCTGTAAGCATGAACGGTGGAAAGTGCAAAATCCATCTTTCTTATCTTTGGAAGAGTAAGGTTTTTAACAGAAGATTTGGGTTGGCTTGTTGCTGCTTGGCATCTGGATTGTGCTGTCAGTTGCGGAATTGTTGCAGAGGAACAAAATCTCCCGTTTGTTTTAGCACTTGATGTGCTGAGGTGAAGGTGATAGCTACATTAAGGGAGCTGTGTTGGACATAGCCAAGAATAAAGTACCTCTTGGGAGGAAAATTTCTGCCCTCCATCCCTCGGTTTTCTGAGTTGCTCTTGCCTCCCAGCAGATGGCAGAGTCTCTTAGGGTGCATTGTTCTTGAGGCAGAAATCACCCGATGGACTGTGTGTCTCTGGGCTTTTGAGGTACAGGTGGCTACTACAAGGTTCCCAAGATCCTCATCACTCTGGCAGAACACATTTTGCACACAGCTGAGACTGTCTCCAGGACTTGAACAAGAAAAATCAACACTAAATTCCTTCTTTCTGGATATCTGATTGTTGCAATGTTCAGTTTCCTTGAAGTTATCAGAGCTGGTTTATGTTCAACTGAAACTGAACTGGCCTGATCCCATTGTCCCTAACTCTGGTGCAAATCTGAAATGATGCCATTTTAAATCTAAGAGTGGATGAAAAGGAGGCAGACTTGAGCTCTGGAGGGCTTATGCATAAAAATATGTCCTCTAAGTGTGGGCTCAGTTCACTTGGCAAAAGAAAAAGACATCTCACACTTTTAATCTGAACAGTTTGCTTCTTATTTTTCCTCCTGCCAACTTATCACAAATCTGCTTTTATTCCTTTGAGTTCTTGAGCTATTCGAGGTTTGCTGACTTGTCATAGTTTTGTGGGGATAAGCTACAGACAATGTGTGGATGGTTCTTCTTTCAGAACAAAGATCCCCATGCATTTCAGCATCTCTCTGGTTTGGATGGATATGCAGGAAATTTGAGAGGATATTCACCACTAGAACCCACTTGCTCTTTCCCTGCCCTTGAGTCTTAGTGACCTTTTCTTTCTACTCTCTTGGCCTCCTTACTGTGCCACTGTGCTATTAGTTTATTTTTAAATATATATATATAAAGGGTTGTAACTTACTTGAGTTGTGGGCTAAATGAGTGGAAGCATGGCAGCTGGGGTAAATAGCTTTTGGTCTGCTGAATGTGTAAATACTCAAAATCTGTCAGGGTGATTTGGCTGGCTTTTATTGGAATCATTATTCATATGAGATCCCCTTTCTCTTATACTACATCCTGTCAGGAGCCATTAGGCAGAGATTGCTGGCATAAGTACTCAAACTGCTTTGTCAAAATGCCCTTTTATACCTGTTGCTTTTACATTTGTCAGTTCCATAGATATTTTTACAAGTGGATATGTTCTGGAAGATAAGTCATAGAAAGCTAGTATAAAGGGACCAAAACCTAGAAGGTGAGAGCAAACCACTGGGACGATTAATCATCAGCAGTGTTTTGAACTGAAATGTATGATAGCATTGGCTACAAGTGCAGCTTATTTGACAAGTTAGAATGAAAACACTCGTGTGTTGCAGAGACTTGCAGCCTCAGCGGTACCCAGGTTGAATTTCTCAAAATGAGACTAACCTGCTTGGGGAACTTTCCTTGCTAAGGGCCAGTGTTAATGCCAACAATAGATTTTTTATTAGCTGCTGGAGAAGTTGCTGGAAGACTTGAAAATTAAGAGCAGTAAACATCAGAGGTGATAAAGAAGTTTCATGCATGGGGTAGATGTTTTGGCAGCAAGCAGTCGCTCTGAAGAGACAGGGAAGTAATTTTGGATCCTAGATAATAACTTGAGAGAAAACTTGGTGAAAAATAGCCTCATAGCCAGCTAGAATTTAGATAAAAATAAATTATGACACTAACTGCTACTAGAGAAAACAGTCTGGGAGATGGGATACAGGTTTCAGTGTGAAAGCCGCTGACTGTAGCATTTGCTAGTTTGATGAGCAGCCCTGATTCAGAATGTGTTGTATATGGGAAGGAGCTTCTAAAGTGAGTGATTTGTAGATCAGAGTTACAGTTTGTGTGTATAGTGCCCATACATCTGTCAGAGGCACTGGTCTTGTTCTGGTCCAGAAGGAAATCTCCTGCTGCATCTTTTCTGAGCTGAGTGTGGCTGTAGGTTTTCTCTCAGTAACTAAATATTTTGTGAAATGGACCTGATCTTCAGCTCCTTCTGTGTCTTCTAGATTGGTTTATTTTTCTATAGGGGTTTTGTGGGCTTGGCACTAGGAAAGATACTTTCTAGGACTATACTAATTTTCTGACATATGGTGCCCAAGGATGGCATGAGTTGTTTATCACTGGAATTTTTAGACAGGCTGGATGGAAATCCTACCGTGGAATGTAATTCTTCAGGCCCAACTGTCTTTCCTGTGACATTTTTAATTCCCACTTTCAACTGTTTAGGCACTAGAGTTAGAAGAGGTCTCTCAAGCTGTAATAATCCAGGCTCCTATCCTCTTTGACTTGCTGAACAAAGTTCAAATCCCTCCTTGTCTAACGTTGGTGTTTCTGGCCACTCATTTGTTTGTCAAGAAAACACTGAGAAGGCATACAATAAAAACCAGACTGAGTGAAGGGCTCAAAGAGCACCAGTTGGAGAGCCAGTGGTGGGACAACTGGGCATGGAAAATGATTGATTTTATGTGCAAAGCAGTTGTGAAATGTTCTGTGGCATTCTGGGGACATGCCATTGCTAACAAATGATTGCCTGTTGGGGATAGAAAATGCCAGCCATTGTTCTGAAGAAGGAAATAGCCTTATTGATACTGAATTAGGCTCACATTGAATTATTATTCATTTGCAGTGCATCCTGTTTTCCAAATGCACAAATTAACTGAAGGCCTGCAGCACTACTGGCCTTCAGTTTTTGGTTGTACCTACATCCCTATGGTCCAGGTGGAGTTTAGACTGTTTATATCTGGGGATGGATTGTGGCAGAAATTGGCATTAACAGAGCAGCTGAAGGAAGCTGTTAAGAGTTCATCAAGCTAGTTCTTGTTCTACAACAAGCCTGAGAGTGAGGCTGGCAGATGTACATGTGTCAGTAGATAAGATTAGCTTCTGGGATGCATTTTGAGTTGTCACATTTTCTGATGGCAGAAAAATAGTGGTATAGAAAACAATACTGTTGCCTTTTGAAAGGAATAGAAACTGACTTAACTGTAGAAATTGAGATGCACACCAGATATGTTTTGTACAGTGACAGTGTTTTGTATACAGCTCTGAAAGTTAAGAGTTTTGTTCCCAGTGTTATTGAATAGTTTCTGCTGAAATCCTAACAATATAGAAAGCCACTACCAGTAAAGTTTGTTCCGTCTGTTTAAGGGAATATTTTTATTTAATAAAAATCAGAAAGTGGCTGGCATTTGACATGGATTTCTTGAGATGTCATCAGGAACTGGACAACAGGTATTTTCTTGTGTCATATATATGAGGCAGTACCTTGGCAGGAAGGATAGAAATTGTTTTTCTAGGTGGGAGGCTGTATGTTCTGGAATGCAGCTGTACTGAAAAGGATTGGGATGTCATATCCAACTGGTATGAGAAAATAATGCTTTTAATAGGGTATGAGGTGATGTGATACATTTTTTTAAAGCTCAGGGAAGAGATGTAATTCTTCTGTAAATTATTATTCTGATTGCAGGAAGATAGATTAAGGCTCAGACTTTCTTAAATGGCTTTGAAAAATCAATGAATTTGGAGAAGAACTGAAAGATGCTGACCCGTGTGTGGTACCTGTGGGCTAATGGAAGATTACAGGGAATATGGTCTGTTCCAGAGATACAGTGGAGGAGAAAATAAGTGATACTTGAGGGTTCTTTTGAGTGCAGAATGGTATCTCATGGCTTGAAACTGAGAAGGATAAAACAAGAAGGAAGACAGGTTTTTTGACTGCAAGGGTAATTAAACCTGGCATGGTTTAGTAAAGGATAAACCTTCTGGTATTCTGAGAGACTGAATGTTCCTATGGAAGAAATTATTAATTTCAACCACAGACAATTGCATTCAGTGGCAGAATCACTAGATGAACAAGCTGGACCGTGCCAAAGGCTTCCACTGTCAATCTGTAAAAGACCAGATTCCAAACCTTGTGCTGCAGTTCCTTCATGCACCCTCTGCAGTGCAGTCCATGGGCCTGGCATCCAGATGAGGCCAAATTTATGCCCTCATTCTGGGTTTTGTGACAGAGACTAGGGGACAGACAGGGAAGGAGGAGCATTGCCACAACCACAGTCACACAGTTTGGTTAGTAGTTATGGCAAGGGAATCACTAGCAAGGAATGTTTCCTCCAAACCCACCCTTTCTTTCCTCTTGTTATGTTTCTTCCTTCAGCAAACAGCACCACTCCTCCTGGACTAGACAAGTCTGTTCAGGGATGTGATGGACCTGCTGTCTCCCAGGGCCTGGGCTGAGACCAACTGAGACCAAGTGCTGGGTTTAAAACCTGGGCACATGGGGAAAGGATAGCAGTTGTGATAATCTCTTGCCTGGCACTGACAACTTTCAACATTAATGTCTTCCCTTTCTTTGTTTTCTGAAATGAAAACAAAGGCTCAGCCTCCTTCCTAGCCCAGCAATAGTGACATACTAACACAGTTATTACAGCAAACATTTTGGCCTTCTCCGGTCATGATGTTTTCTTTCTGTGGGGAGACTGAAATACTAACTCACAAATAATGTCTTCAGAAGTCATATTAGTCACACATTTTTAAGACATTCCAAAATCATACCAACCTCCTTCTGAGCTTGTCTGTTGCTACCAATGATTCAAAGTTTTGAAAACTCTCCTTTAGTTTTGATTTACATTTTGGTCTTGGGCACTTGTTATTTCTGGCAAATGCCAGCTCAGTTTCATTAAAGAAAAATCTGTTTTACAGCCACGCGGCTCAGATCTGCTGCGCTTCTAATAATTGATGGCTGGTTTCCTTATTTCCTGCATTGTAGAAAAATAAGGACCTTGTTAGATCCAAACAAGCCTGCATAAAGTCACAGTGTGAAACATCAGGTTGGGGGTGAGCAGAGCAGCTGTGGGCAGGTTTTACAACTTTGGGCTACAGTTGGTCGAGGCAGCCAAGGGAAACTGAGAGATACCCATGTGACTAAAATTCAGCTGAGTTCTTTGGCTCCCTGGCCTGAGATTTATGTTTGTGACACCTTTCCCTCTGTCAGTCACTGGGCCAGACACAAGTCTGTCTGTCTGTCTGTGTACCTAGGGCTCTGCACACCCTGTGGAGTGGCTGCTGTGCCTGCTCCTTGCTGTGCCACCATGGGACGTGTCTATTCCCAGTGTTGGCTGTCTTGCTCCTACAGCCCACAACAGTGTGAGTGTGTGCCCTGGGAGAAAGCAGCTGCCGTGTGGTGGAGATGAAAAATCAAGAGCAAACACTTTCTGAATTTCTGCAAGTGGGCAAATTAATTTCAATCTGAACTGTCATCACAAGGGCCTTTTTTGCCTTCCCCTTTCCTTTGGGTGGTGTCTTTGATTTATATTTCTGAATGAGGCAAGTGATCACCCTTTGGTGCTAAGTTCAGTTTCTTTATGGATTTTCAGTTGCAGAACCCTGCCACATTAATTTTGGTTAATGTGGTAGCTTTTTTGGATTTGCTTGGGGTTTTTGTTTTATGTTGTTTTAAGAACCAGTGAAATTCAATGGTGCCTGTGTTAATGGAAAACATTCTATTGGTTTTAAGAAGTAGCTAATATCTCTCAGGTATTTTTCTGCAATGCAATACCTGTTAGATGCTTCCTTGCCACTCTATAAGCTGTAAGTAGAGACAGGATCCTGCTTCAGAGATTCATGGACTTAAATGGCTCCTAGGAAGCCAAGCAGTGGTACCTGAGCAATGTCATAAAAGGTGGTGTTTTGTTTTTTATTTTCATGCTTTTATAAGGTCCAGCCTGTTCCCTTTGAGAACAGGATGGTTACTTTCAGGAAAGACAAATGTGTGATGACTTTCTTAGACGTTCCTTTGAAGGACTTGCCCCTCGAAGGAGGTGAAGAAGAATTTGTAGGAATTGTAGAACTACTGGAAAATCAAGCCTTACAATTTGCTTTACTGAAGGCATGATGCTGAGAGATATTCAAGCACCTAACTCCCATTGACATCTGTGGAAATTCAGTGCCTAAACAGTTCTCTGGATCTGGTGCTCCGTCTTCTGGCATTGAATATTACACAGTTCTTGCTTTCTGTGGGTCTCCTTTTAAGGCATCTTCTGTGAGTGGTGCAATAGTTTTAATTTTCAATTCTTCCCGTCGTGAGTTCCAGCATGTGATGCAGACAGCTGCCTAGAAAGCTGTGCCATGTGATAATCTATTGTTCCACCAAGGAGTTGAGGCCTAGGAGACAACCAGTGGGGTGGGAGAGTGAGTCAGAGAAAATACACTGCACTTCTATTAATTGTTGCTGAGGGAGGATGGGGCCAACCTTCAGGCACTGCAGCTTTGTTGAGTGGGGAACTAGAGTGACATACTCATTTGTTTGAGTGAAAATCCAGGGAAAAGTGGGAGATTTTTGTTGGCATTTCCTCCACTCAGCGCTGATCTTATCATGCTGGTTTAGTAGCGGAGCTCTTTTGGCTCCTTGCCAGCTGATACCATTGGAGTCTGTCTGAGATGCACAAGATAAAAGATCTCAGGGAATTACAAGTATTATGACTTTCTTATCAAACTGTTCTAATGTGTAGACTCTTAGAGTCTTCTGACCCAGAAAACTATATTTCTTTTAAAAATCCTGTTACTGAAGGAAAAGGAAACACAAGAGCTGGGAAGTGGGACTTGATGTTTTTAAGGGCCCTGAGAGCAGCCGTAATTAGAGTAGGTTTTTGGAAGAGACTTGTTCTTTTGCCAGCAAAGGGCCTTGGTGTTCAGCCAGGTTAGATGCAGCCTGAGAGTAAGCGCTTGGGAACTGCCTACCATACACTGGTTCTGTGTCTGGCACTGAGAACATGAAGTGTCCTCTCATTTAAAATATTTTGTGTACTCCCAGAGTGCCCTGTGAAACACTGCTGAGGGCTGAGTCACTGCCCAGCCATTTGGGCTGGTTCTCTAAACCCTGACTTGTGAAGGGCTGCACCAGAGTGCTGTGATGGTGATCCCTCCTCTGGGTGCTGTCTCACTCTTGTGGTACTGTGCAATTGGCAGTTTCAGTATGGCCCCACAGTTCTGGTAGAGTGGCCAGCTGCTGAGTGATGTGAGAGCCATGAAGTTCCTGGAATCCCCATTGTCAGCCTCTTCCTTGCATTCACAGATTCACAACTGCTTTGGACATGAGTATAGGCTCATCTGCACAAAGAGGTAAATGGGACTTGCAGGATGTAAATGTGTGGGTGAACAAAGTAGTAATTAAGGAAAAAGACCTAGATATTCTTTATTTTCTTTGTAAAGCTTCAAAATTTAACTCTTGAGTTGTGAACTTGTTTCTCAGATTTCACAGTGCATGAGAGGAAAACATTTGACCTCCTACCCCAAAGCCTCTAGAGCTGTTGTCAATCCAGTTTCCCTGGTTTTAGACAGGAACCAGGACTGTCTACCATATTCCAGATCCTACAGAAGTCAGTGGGACCTCAGGAAAAGATGGTTGCTTCTGGCAGAGCTAAATCTGAGTGAGTCACCTAGGACACAATGGGAGCTGCACAGAAAGGACAAGGGACCCCAGTGAAGTCTTTGGCCCTTGTTTGTGCTGCTGTAGAGCAGAAGGAGGGGCAGGGAGGGTGTCCAATGCAAAGCCTACTGGGTGCCAGGAGGAAGAGACTGGGAAGGAGCATGTGGAGGGTCAAATCCAGTCTGTGGCTATTGCAGGCAGTTGGTGCTCAGTGCAGGGAGCATCTGTCCCATGCCACCCACAAAGCCTGTAACAGAGATCAGTAGGGGAAAACACCAAAAGCCGCAAACTGCTGCGTGCCTTAAAGAGCAGGAGAGATTGAAAGCACTGACTGCAACCCTGGAAAGGCTGGGAATTTCCTTAAATAAAAATTCCCAGATGACCCAAGCATCGAATTTGATCATTGCTGTAAGTACCAAAACTTTGTAGCTCATGTTATTTGTGTGCTTGGACGGTTGGAGAACTGGTAACAAACTGGTGCCCGCCAGTGCTGGAGTGGAGGGGCTGGGGAGAGCTCCCAGGAATCCTTTGGACTCTGGTGCTTACAGCCACATTTCCATGCAATGCACAGGAGAAGGTGCTGCTTTTTTTTCCTTTTCTCTCCCACCTCCTGTTCTTTTCCTTTCTTCCCCTCTCTCTATTAATAACTGAAGCCAATGGCTGCTCTGAGTTACGAGGGGGTTTTATTGCACAGTTGCATGGTGGAGGGGCCTGGTTTTCATTGTGCAGTGCGGGATATCAGTTTTAACCCAGAGGCAGTGATGTTATTTAACAGGTGCCTTAAAGGCATAGTGCTCATTTAATCACCGTCTCCAGATCAACATTATGTAAATTGAAATTGCTTAGGTACGCAATTAATTGTGAATGCTTTAGACGTTTTTAAAGGCATAAGACAATACCTGAAGTTCCATTTTAAGAATATCCAGGTCAAAGGACACACATGTTTTTATTTTCTTATTTGAGGTATAATGTGTTCAAGGCAGATTTATGGCACAACCTTTGTTTATTGACTTGTACTTTTCCACATGAAACTAATGGAACATGACAGATGATATTTATGAGGCATGTGTTCTTGATTAAATCATGTTAGACATTAAAACCTGATAAAAGAACGTATTTTAAAGGGTGGATTAATAGAAAAGGAGGCAGCATTGATTGGGGAGTTTACACGGAACAAGACATACTGCTCTTAGACTGAGTATTTATAGGCGAGATATGTGATTATAGAACTTTAGAAGGTGAACAGAAGAAGATTAATAAGCTTTGACTCTTTGGAAAGTTTGAGTTTTTTGTTTTCCTCCCTTTGTAAGCCACTGGCCACCTTGTATTTCTGGTCTTTCAAGTGAATTTATTCAGTTCTGCATAAGAACTTGTGACCCTTTGTGGCCTACTGCTTGTAATGTTGGCCCTACGTGTGTTCTGTATTCTTCAGGATTCCCAGTCAGCAGGTCTGTGCAAGCAGCCTGTGCTGCTGCTAAAAACTGCTCTGTAAACATGCTGCAAATTCTGCTTAGATGGGTGCAGATGGGGTGAATCAGCAGCAGTCAGATGGGGCTGCTTGTCCCCACCTTGATACCTGGGGCTTTGCACAGAGTCCTGAGTAACAGGTTAGTAGGGAGTCACCACAAGTAGTATTTTGCATGTCAGCATAAGAGTATCCTCTAAGTATTTCCTGTGGAGAGCAATTGGAGGATTTTCGTAAATGTAGCAAGTCGGAACAGATTGAATTTGTTTCCGTGGCTTTTGAGACTAAAGGGAAAGCAGATACTTGCATTCTGCTTTCAGTTACACAGGTGCATATGTGGAATTTTTCCTGATTTCAGCTACATAGATGGATGTGAGGACATACTCTGTCTTGGTGCAGCATTTTCATTATTGAGTTTTAACCTTCTGTGGCTGAATTTGTGCTAACCTGGATCCTCAAAGCTGCGTTTTGCCTGAGAAGATAGCTTTGAGTTCTTAAAGCTCCTATCAACTTAAATTTGCAGAAATAATGTTCACTGCAAATACAAGAAAAAATTAAGTTCTATAAGTTTTGATTACAGCAAAGTAATTTCATGCTGTGGTGCAGTATTTACCTCCTGCTTGGAACCTCTTCATTGTAACTGAAAGACTTGTGCCAAATTAATAGCTCTTTACTTCTCATCTGAAAGCATTATCTTTGCTGGATGAGATATGGTAAAATGTGTTAAAGTGATAGGATTCAAGTATTTAAATGAATAAATTGCTTCAATATGTTCCACAGGGAAGGAGTGCAAATTATAGGCACATTTATAGTTTGCTTTTGTTTCGACTTGTCAGGGTAGAAACTAAAAATATTTGCAAAATGAGAAAACTGTATGAGAAATACAGTTTTCTGTGAATGGAGATGCTTTTATGAAGTGTTATGTGACTTAATTTGAGTTAAAGCATGACCTTGCATCTCATATCATCAGAGCAAGTTGTGTTTGAAAAGCTGTTAACTAAAGTGTACTTCTGCTTTTCATAAATCCAGTGGTAATTTTTTTTTTTTTCGCTTGCTCACTAAAACATCCCCACCTACCTGAGATTTTAGAATAAGCATTTCTCTCCCATTAGGAAGTGAAAATCTTCATAATGCAGTTGTTTCCCTTTAGAGATTTCAGCCCTCCTTCCCCATGCATATGGTGTAAGCCAAAACAACAGATGTTAGAGAATAAAAAGAAGAGAAAAGAAAATAGCCCTGGAAGTAATATTATGTTGTTACATTAGTATTTTGCCTCCTACAAGATTTAGCAGAATTTGAAAGGCTTCAAAGATGGATTGAATAATAGATCAGAGACTTAAAAAAAAAAGTGTATTGAGGTTGAAAAGAAGGGGAATGATTTTGTTGAGAATTGATATAGATCAAAGATGCAGAATGTTTGTACAAGTAAAAGAAAGAGGAGAAAAGTGTGATTTTGGAAAGAAAGATGCATTTTAGCTCTCGGTCCTTCAAAAAGTGGAAAAATTGATCACATTTAGAAAGATGGAATCTTGAAGTGGCAAAACGGATACTGAATGTGAAGGGCTTGTCTTATGCTGGTAATGATACCCCTAAGCTTTGTGAGGGCATCACAGCTCTGCCCTTTTAAGCTGGGTTCGGGTTCTCCTAAAAATAGCACTTTTAGTCACCAGTGAAAATGGCTGGGGATGATGGCCATCTCTCAAGAGATGATGGAGATTAGGAAGAAGTTTTTTTCCTGTGAGGGTGGGGAGGCCCTGGCACAGGGTGCCCAGAGAAGCTGTGGCTGCCCCATGCCTGGAAGTGTCCAAGGCCGGGTTGGGCAGGGCTTGGAGCAGTCTGGGATAGTGAAAGGTGTCCCTGCCCATGGCAGGGGGTGGAACTGGGTGAACTTCAAGGTCCCTTCCAGCCCAAGACCTTGTGTGTTTCTATGATTCTTTTCCCACGAGGATCAATGCTTACCACACTGTTTTTGGTAGTTCTTTGCCAGTCTGTTCTTACACTCCATGAAGAAAAGAGATCGTGTCCCTTCTGTCCTCATGCTCAGCTGTCTTTCACAGCCCTTTCCTCGATGTTCAAACTATGTCTTATTTGCTAAGCTTCACTTCTCTCAGCAAAATCCATTCAGAGTTTCATGTTGTCATGCTAGTGATAGGACTGGATCCAGAAATCCACCTCTTGACTTTGATTTTTTTAAGTCTGTGTAAATTGAAAGAAAACTGAATTCCTTCAGCTCCAACAGGTAATTGCTTCATTAGGAAAATTAGTTGCACTATTAATAATTTTATGTATCATAAAGGAATTGTTCTTGGAGTCAAACTGTTGGTACCAGGCCACCAGGGAGGAAGCCCTGAAATTAAAACTTCCCTCTCAACATGCTTCATACTGAACAGGTTCTTGCTGAGTTCTCCCAGCTTGTCTCCTTCCTCTGCTCTGTCCTGCCATGCTTTGCCAGTGGTTGTTCCTTTTTCACTTCTTGCTTTTTCTTTGCCTGTATTTTTGCTTGCTGCTAGTTTGTGTTTCTGCATCTCCTTGCTGTGGAGGGGCAGACTGATAGTGCCAGGGCATTGCTGAAGGAAGCTAAACAGGCCAGGCAGGAGACCTTTAGGAGATGCCTGATATGGCCAGATCATACATCAGGATCTCCCTGCCCAGTGCTTGGGAAGCAAGGATGACCTATTGGCTGTAGTGTTGCTTTGTAAAGACAGCTCTGGTGCTGCTGGGAGACAGCAGATTTCCATTTCCCACCATCAGAGCTCACTGGGAGAATGTTGTATCCAGAGATTGTAAGAAGTTTGTGTTTAATCTGCATTTCTAATATAAATGGAAAGAAAAACACGTATCAGCTAATACTGATTAATTATATCCCTGTGCTGGTGGCCAAGAATGGGGATGTCATACCATATAGATTATATACAACATGTTCTTTTTATGAATCAGCCAGGGAAGGCATCCAAGCTCTTTCAGTAGGTAGGTAAAGGGTTTGGCTAGTTTTCAGGGTTTGAAGCCATCTGGAAAAATTTAACCAAAATTATCTGCTTTACAGTCCCAAGATAAATCATTTTCCCACTTACACAATTGTTCCTCATTAAGCTAGTGGGGTTAGGGCTGATTAAACCCTGATATTATAAGTCAGGCTTTTACAGAGCATTTTGTAGACAGAGTTTTCGTGGTGACAGCGATACCACTCTCAGCCCCAGCTGAGAACAAGAGAAATAATAGTTTCATGGAATGGAATAAATACTCCATGAAACAGAAACTATTCTTTTTAGCTCTGTGTGGTTTAAGACTTTGTCCTTTCTGACAAATGTTTTATCTAAACAGTTCAGTGTGTACTGTAGTACTTATGCTTATATACTTACATATTAATATGAGCTAAATATATATAATGTATAGTATGAATAACCTTTTTTTTGTGAATCAAAGATACAGACATGTCCCACCTGTGACTGCAACCATACCAACTTTGGAAAGCAGCAGCAAATAATACTCTCTTGAAAAACAGCTTCATTATATTTTTCATGTCTTCTCTGCATTCCTAAGCAAACACTTGTAACTGAGAAGCAGAGGGAAGGAAGACAAAGAATTAATATTGTTCTTTTTAAAATGAAAATAAGTTGGTGAACCTGATGCTGTGTAAATGGAGACATAATTCAGTGATATGAGATCTCCTTATATTTAATAATTTCCAGTGCTTCTCTGCATTTTAGAAAATATTATGGAAATTAGCTCTTTCAGTTTTTGTCAGATCAATCTCATACTCTAGTATATTGTCCTTGTGCACCTGAATAGTGTTGTTGACTTAGAGGTCTGCTTATATGGGTGTGTTTTTAGCTTGCGCTTACAGACCTGCCTGTGAAGTGCTTGTGATACATTTGATTAGGTGATAAGGGTTAAATCATTGACATGTTGTAGCTTGACTGAGTGTGTAAGACCTGCAGCCAGCTGACAGCATCACTGCCTCTCTCAGCTGCAGATCAAGGACATCCCTGGGAATGTCTCACAGGCAGCATTTACAAGATGAAATCCTTTATTCAGTATTTGCCTTTTGCAAAAAGGTGATAGGTTTTGCCTCCTAGTCCAGTAAGGTTTGTTATGGGTGTGTGGTGCGTTACCCAGCTGAGTGACGTCTGTCTCTGGCTGCAGTGCTGAGGTCTGGTGATGTGGCTGTGGGTCAGATCTGAGTTTGGGGCTCTGCCTTGTCTCATCATTAGAATCTCCAAGGAGCCAGAAACCACCTCAGTTGCCTTGGGCCTGCTGCTTGCAGAATCAGGCCAGTGATACCTGCTTTTCTAAAGTGCCTCTTGACTGGGAGAAGAATATGTGGTCCAAGAGCACTGCATATAAGTAATTATTGTAGCTCAAAGGTCGTTAGAACTTCACTTTCTGGAAGAATGGTCAGGAGTAGAATTTAATTTACTGTGGAACTGGTGAAGCTCTTGAATGCAGCAGCTTGTACATGCAACTAAAACTATGTGCAGGGAGAAAGAAGGAAAGAAACTTCTGGTGCCCAGTTGCGTTCATGCCAACTGCTACCCGTCCTTCCGTTTTTTTTCTTTTCAAACTTTGTTATTCTTCTCCTTTGGAATGAGGTTTTTGAATGCTAAGAATTACTCAAAGCTCATAAAGTACAGAGCTTAGAGCTACAATAACTAGTATTTCCAGGGCACACATCATTATTACTGAAGATGGTCGTGGTGTGTGTGGGTGTCAAGGCACGTGTGTCATTGTGAAATACCAGGGAGTCTTACCAGACAGAGGAGGTCTGCAGCAAAGCTAAGCTGGTTAACACACACTCACTTCAGGCATGTACTTTAAACATCTGCCAACACTGAAAAACTTCATTCTTTCATTAAGTTGGTGCCTTAGGATCTGTATCCCAATACAGTTTCTCTGAAATGAGAAGGTAGACTCTTTTCTCCTCAGTGCTGTTTATGCTTTCACAAGCGTGTGGTTTTCACATGCTCCAGCAAAGGTAATCTGTCAGGTTAAAATAAGAAACCGAGCCAAACCCTTTTTATTCCCATCCCATTTTGACGTGGGATAATGATCTTTTTACAATATTGAAGAGTTTATCCTTCCTTATAACTGATTCGCCATATTTTTGGAAGAGCAGTGATACATTGAGCAGTTTCTGTGAATCTTCATGATGCAGGTTCTGTAACATCAGGGTTACATTGTGCAGGAGATTTGCAGCCCAGGTGGCATGAGAGGGCCATTTCCCATTTCAGTGTGTGTCCCTGGTGGGGACAGTAAATGACATCAGGTGCTTCCTGCCCAGGACAGACACAGCTCAGGAGGGACAGGCTGTAGGGGCTGGCAGAAGAGCTCTGAAGGATGGTATGGTCAAAGCAGAACCCCCAGCCTGCACTTGCTTTGGGTTCAATATGGAATTATAGTTTCTGTGCTAATTCTCACAGCTCTTAAAAACCAGAAGACACTTGGTTGACCTGGAAGGTTTCTCATCTCCTTTTAGCCCAGCAGATATTTTGAAACTTTTCCCATGTTACCTTCTGAAGTCCATTTTTGATTTCACCTCAAGGTATGGGTTCTTTCTCTTGCCCAAGTTCCCTGTGCAAAGTCTCTTGTGATGGTTGCATGTTTTTGAGGTTTCTTTTTTGTTCTCTGTACATTATTCTTTCACATAAGTGCAGTCTCGCAGATGCTTATAAATTACATTGTAGATCTGAGAAACTGTTTTGCCCGTAGAGCCTTCTGATACCCAGATGTAGCTCCCATCCATTTTGTGCTAAAGACATTTAAAGGAGGGCTCTATCTGTTGACACAGCATCCAGTACTGGAGGACTGATCTTGTCTAAGTCGTCTACAGCTCCCCCAGTAGTAGATTAAGTGGAGTTCCAGATTATGTTAAAGTTGCAGGTTTGGGGTTGTTCCTTTCATTCCATGTAGGTTATTCAGGGTGTGATTTAGAAACCAGATGATGATACTGTAATACTTATGTCTAAATGCTTATTGAATCCTCCCTTCTAACATAATCCCTTTCTTGTCTGCTGCTAGTACTTCTTTGTTAAAGTGAGCTTGGAAGTTACTTGCATTTGGAAGGGAATATGTAAAAACAAACTAACGTCAAGGTGTGGTTGCAAAATGTTGCAAACTCTTTGAATGCTGGGTGCCTGCTTATTTTGGAGTGTTTGCTGGGCTAAATGTAACATGGATTTGTCTGTGATGTGTCATAGATTTATCAAAGCTAAATTACTCATTAAAATAATGCTGAATTGGAAATATAAAGCAGTAAACCAGCAGATAAATAAAAGGTTAGCAGAAAGGTAACTTGATATATGAAACCATAAAAGAGATTTCAGAATTAATGAGGGAGACAATATTTCTCCTGTAGAGACTTTAGGACTTGGTTGAAGTAGTGTAACAGCAACACATTATTTATTTCTTGTGTTGCCTTATTCTTAGGCCCGTGGGACCAGACAGGAAGGAATTAGAGAGCCCTATATTACAATTTAATTGCTTGAAGAAAAAATATTATTTTTTATTGTTAACCATTAGCTACTTCTAGTTTTATTAAAGTCATAATGTCCATGTTGTAGCACCAATGTTTGCAGCATGCAGTCAGGGCAAGGAAAATTGTTTGGTTGCTATAAAATCAGCTTAGTGTAGGGAAAAAAAAAAATAAAAGGAAAAAATGGAGAGCTGGAACTAGACCAGTGGCTGTTCAGCTGTTACAGATGTAAGAGCTGTGTTTTCTTCCATTAGAGCTGTGAAGAAGTGTCCTGATCTTTCACTGAAGAAGTGTTCATGTAAGCACCCACAGCTTTCACTGAGTTGAGCCGCTGGCAGCAGCTTGTGCTCACAGTTTGTTGTTTTCTCTTCTTCATGTTGGCTTGGGATTTCTGTATGACATCCTGGGCTTGGTCACTAAAAGTGGTTTTGGTTTTTGGCTTTTTTTTTTTTTTAAACCACAGGTTAAAATTGTGACATTATGTGACACCCCTGTTTAATGCACGTTTGGTTTTTAGACAGGTTTGGGTTTTTATTTTCTTTTTTTGCAGAGACAGTGGACAATGCCTTCTGCTTTTCTAACTATTGTTCATTTTTCAAAATCAAAATTTTCATGTGCCAGCTACACTGTGATGACTGTCCCCTGCTGTGTTCTTGGCCTATGGGAAAGGAAAGACAATATAATTGAGTTTGGCTCACCAAGGCAAAAATATTTGGAGGAATGATCTCACACCTGCTTCAGGCTAAAAATGCTTCTTCCATGAGCAGCCAGAATGGCTCAGCTGTTTGAGCTGTGGTGATCTGACCACATGGACAGATGAGTAAATCTGAGACATGTCTGTAATGCACAGAGCACATTGATAATGGCAGCATAGCAGTTCAGTCTTGCATGCATGCACATGGAAGGGTTCACAGATGTGTACAATAATCCTTTGCATTTTTGCACAGACTAAGAACATATTCCTTCCCTCTGAAGCAGGCCAGCAGGTTTTTTTTTCCTAGAATGTCTCAATCCTTGATCCTTTGCTTCAGTTCCCAAGAGCAGCTTTGTATGATGCAGGGAACTGTGTCCTTTCACAGAGGTCTTCAGCTAGGAAGGGACCACAATATTTCACCATCTGATTCCTCTTCAGAGTCAGCTCTGTTTGAGGTGGGCTTAGCTCTTCTGATGATTGGGAAGTGAATGACTTTCCTACCCACAGGTAACACAGCATGGCCTGCAGAAGTGTTGGGCATTCCTGTGAATTCAGAAAATGGTGGTTTTCTTTTTTCCCTTTCCTTGTTAAATTCATCCCCACTGAGTAGTATTTTTAACATCTGTGGTTAAACCACAGAAGGGAGCTGGCTGGGTTACTGAGGTGCTGGAGCTGTTGCAGCTCGGTGCTGGGGACTGCTGGTGTTACCTACAGCTGGCTTGGATTCCATTCTAAACCCAGGGCATCTTCCACTTCCAATCCAAGAGATTCTTGTGTGTACTGAAATCCAAATCATTCCCTTGCTATTACAAAGAAAGCAGCAAGATAGAAGACCCTGTCAAGAGGTTTCAGGGACTTGTAGATCCCCAGGGCAGTTGTGATAAGCCTCTTCTACTGCTCCAACAGTAGTGTTTACTCCTTCCTAGAGCCGGGGTTTGTGGGCTTTGGCTCATGTTGGCAGCACTTTGTATGTGTGCAGGTCTCCTGAAAGCCTCGGAAATCTGCATTAGGGATGTCTGTGTGTGTATGCACAGATATATGTGAAACCCTCAGGTGCTGCTTTCTGCAAGAGCTGCCTTGGAAGCCTGTGAGCTGGCTCTGAGTTGTTCAGGAAACATGAGATGCCTGATTTTGTGAAGGATGGCTGAAATTTGAAATGCATTGTGGTCACTGTGACTGACTCTGGACTGTAATTTTTTTTTAAGACAGAGTTGGCCTGTTGATACCAGGGCCAGCTCTGCTTTTCTACATTCTCACAAACATTCAACAGGGAAGGTGCACTACTTCTGATGAATACTTCCATTGTTTGCCATGGACCCTGGGCAGTAACTTTGGCCTTACTGGGAAAGATTCCCATTCTTTGATGCTGTGATTCTTCAGCCAACTCCATTCTGTTTGATATAATTTTTAATCAAGTTTTCCTTTTAACTTGTAATGTAACAAGTCCCTAAATGTGTTACTATCCACCAAAGAGGGTTTCTTGGCAGGATTTCCAAACAAAAACAAAACAAAAAACCTCTATTCAGCCAAAATACTCTTTAACGGATGAAGCAACAATTACTTGTGGCTTTGTGAAAATAGACTATATATTGTATATACTGTGGAGCAAGAGACCATGATGTGTGTAGTGATGATTTGAGGTATTGGGAAATTAAGTGATCCATCAGTATTGATGCTTGGTGCCAAGTATTAGTTCAATGCTCCAATTTCCTATGCAATTGAAAGTGGGAGTAGGCTTTCACGAAAGAGGGTCTAGTGGTTAATGCACTGGGCTGGGCTCTGGGAGGTCTGGCTTTAATTCCCAGCTCTCTCCATGCTTGCTGTTCAACTGCAAACATGTTACTTGAACTCCCAGTGCCTCGTTTCTCCTCTTTCCCTCCCTCACCCACTTCTCTTTGAAATTCCTTTGGGAGGAACTGACTTTAAGCTTGTGTGTGCTATCTAAACAAAGGGTACTGCATCTCAGTAGGGGCTTGGAGATACTTTGACTATAGAAAGATTTGTAAGTGTTCTGGCAAATACAAAACTGTCATGTACACACGCATGTCAGGCAGACTGAGTTATGAATGCAGTAACAGGGGAAAAATTAGCAGGCAGAAATGGCAACCGTTACAACTGCATGTTTTCATTTGGATATCTTGATTATGTGAATATATGGAGCAGCTGCTCCCATCCCAGTCCCTAGCAGTTCTGTTCCACTTCTGCACAAGTTGGGATGACGACATACTTGCTTAAGAACAAAATTGTCCTTTCTTCTGTACATTCTGAGGCATAACACAGGGGGAGGTAGCTAGAGAGAACTGTGAATTTGAGGGAGAACAGTCCTGCAGCCTGCCCTGGATGGATTTCCTGAGCCTCTTGGCTTCCATCACCTGTAAAAGGTAGGAAGTCATAGCTACCATGATACTTCCCTAGACTGTGCAGATTCATTGATGTCTCTGGAGAACTCTGGGGATGGTGTTTTCTTTGAAGTCTGACTTAATGTTAGCAGTTGTGTTCAGTGGAAGTTGGGAGCTTGAATAATAAAGGCCTCTAGGTGGGTCAGTACTGAAGTGCATTTGCAGAAGTTACTCCAACCAAGGGCTTGGGTTCCTCAGCAAAGCCTGGAGCCTGGCAAGGAGCTCCCAGAGGCCCTGCCTGCTCTGCTTGCTGAAAGGTTTTGGTTTGAGGACAGTAGGGAACAGCTGTGTTGGCCTGACAGAAAGAGGATGGATGTCCTTCCTGCCACCTTATGTTCACTTGAAAGTAGAAAATGCTCTGTAATTCTGTAATAGTTGTTTCTGAAGATGAGCCCTATAACATTACCCAGTATGAAAGCACCAGTTCTGTGTCTATGCTAATTTTGGCTGTTGGAGTAGATAAGGAAGCTTTTCCAATAAGTGTCTGATTTAACAGTGCAGCCTAATAAAGAGAAACCTCCTCTCTGAGCATGAGTGACACAAGACAGATTAATTTCATTCAAACCAAGGGATTAGTTTCTGGACTCAAACTCTCATTTTGTCATGACTAAAATGGTGGCAATAACTACTTCGCAAAGCAGTGTTTCACTCTCAGCCTGTGGGAAGGCAGGATTGAGTGTCATGTTTTGTTTTCATTAGCAGAATGTTTTGTCATTGGACCTAGGCCTAAACAGGGCAGTGACAGGAGAGCTGTTTATGTGCAAGTAGATTGGACACGCGTCGCTGGCTGTGTGCATTCTGCAAGCTGGATTTTACAGAAACATTTGGCAGCTGGGGTCTGTTCCAAGTGCCATGCCCCGGGATCACAGCTATTTCAGATCACACCAGGAGACACCTTTTTGGGGCTAAGGAGATTAGACTGCCTGTATATGGTTCTTTCCGCTGCAGAAGAGAGTTTTGCTTTGTTTTGTTTGCAGCAATGGGTAATTAGATATCTTATTGTGACTCCTGTTTCTGGAGATCTGAGTAGCAAAGTGACCATTCATGAAGATGATATGAAATTGTTTTAAGAATAACCTGACAATCTTAAACCAAATGTGCTGTGTAAACAAATGATATGCTGGAGTGAGCTTTACTGACCTACCATAGAGAGCCTTTCTGCCCTACTTTTGCTGTAGATTATCAGCTGAATCCTTTTCTCTGAAGTATAAAGAAATGTCCTGGTTAGACCCTCTGAGTGTTTGTTCTCCCTCCTACCACTCATGGTAGAGTTAAATGGAGTTTTGGCCCACAGCAGGCATGAAATAGTGTGAAGAATGAAATGTATGGAAATTTTTTTTTTTTTTTTTACTTCTTGACAATTACAGGAATTCCTAGCTCTCATCTTTGTATTTCATTCAGATGTGTAAGCAAGTAAATATATAAGCCAAACATTAACATGGAATGTGACTCCAAGGTATCCTAGGACTCTAAAGGTAGAGCCTGTAGTTATTATAGAAGCTCTACTTTTCTAGAAAACTATTCTGTCAGCATCCACAGTAATGCATGCAAACTCCTACCTGTATTTAAAAATAATAACTTTCAAATAAATACTTCAAATTATTGCTGACATACAGCTGTAAAAGTGGGAATAGAAGAAGTGGCTGTTTTGCAAAGTAAACATTTGCAAGATATTTTTTTTCAGATGCAAACTCAGTATGTATACTTTTTTTGCCAACAGATGTCTTTAAGGTTTTAGAATAGAGTAAGTTTATGTTTTTTGAAATCTCTATGGGAGTTATCTTGATTTCCAGCCAATAGGATCTGTCTGGTCCGCAGACTCTCCCTGATGGACAAGAGTGCTACTGTTTGCTTATAGCTGTTGAAAGAATTGTAGAATTGGAAAAAATACTTAGTGATAGAACTTTCATCTGCTCGTTTGACACTGCAGTTAATGAATGTCTCATGTCTTGCCATCCAGAGAAGTGATATTTGAAATCTAACCAAATGCTGCATAAAGTTTCTCACAATTAAGGCAAATCATTATCTCATTGAGGACTGAATTTTCCCACCTTGATAATGAAATATGACAGAGGAGTGTAGCCAGTTTGCTCATGTAAATGCTCAAGTATACTGCTCCCTCCCCAAGTATTCACGCTCACCTGACACATGGACAGGTGTGTGAATACAGTGACAAGTTTTGTCCTTGGAAAGCCCAGCTTTAAATCTGACCTTGTAAGAGAGAGACTCAATTGAAGCTTTTTGAATTGAAGATGCCTTTTAGGAGAGGTGTAGTCCACCTCCAGAAAGCCCTGGAGGGTTGATCTTACAGATGGGTCAGGAGTCATAAAGCAGATGATGTGGAATTTCTCCATTGCACTGCAGTTGTGTAAAGCCAGCAGTATCCACACAGTTACACTCAGTACACACTTTTTTGGGTGGTTGGAAGCACCTGATCTGTACCTTGGGTAATGCCTGATTTAAACACATTCCAAACTGCAGGTTATGGCACCGACTCAGTCTGCAGCTAGGGATGTATAGACTGGGTTTTTGGCAGGAACTGTCTAACTTTTGTCTGCAATATATAATAAGTCTTTATAGTGTTGAAGACACATAAATCTGATCTCCCCCCAAACTGTCTGTAGTTCATTTCCTCCAGGGTTAGGGGAGGGGGAAATGCAGGTAAATGGAAGGACAATTTGAAGAAGAGAGAGATCCTGTGAAATCATTTGAGCATGAAATGTTGGATTTAAACAATGAAGTAGCTTCCTTTCTATTCTATTTATCATTTTAATTGCTTAAAGCATATTTCTTAGAAATAGTCAAAATACAGACTCAGACATATTTATATTTTATGCATCCCTGCTGTTAGGTTTTTTTGCATGTAAAATGGATCGACAAAACCCATGGAGATGTTTATACAGAAAACACAGTATAATGAAAGTCTTACTGTGAATTTTGTGTTGATAGCATTTGTAATAAATCAGGAGAGTCAATTACTTTACTCTGCTATACACACAGTAACTACTGTCACATTGCATGAAAACATTACTTATCTACTCACTGTAAAGATGCCAACTGTCTCTGGATCAAACTGTGCTGAACTATGAAGTCAGACTTCTTATAAGGAAGGAATACTTGCAAATCATACAAATATATGTTCTGGTGATAAAGCCAAAGGTTTCTGACAAACTACTTCATGAGGATTTTTCTTATTTGTTGTTTTCTGTACTGAGGGGGAGGAGGGAACCCAAATCACTTCCTTAAGTTGTTAATGTTGAACTAGTTCCTTGGGGACACAGAGGGATCAAGCATTTTCTATCTTAAGCATTTACAGTTTGGCAAAGAGAGTCAAGGCGTCAGTCTAGGGGGATGTCCTACAGAGACAGAAATACTGGGTGTGTAATGGACACTGTTGTTTCTAAAAGACTGGCCCATTCTCAGGGTTTCGTCTGGTGTCAGGCTGAGCAGGGAATGAGGGACTCCAGACCAGTATTTTTAAACAAAAATGCCTTTGAAAGATGTTCTCATCTTAGCTTTGAGTAGTCATTGTGGCTCTAAAAACAGTAATACATGGCCTGTAGACCAAGTTGAGCACCTCAGTGTAAAATTCAGGCTGTTAGTAACTGCAGGTTTTGTAAGAATTGAAGCAGTGTCCCTTTCATGGTATGTGTGAACTTCAAAGGCTTTAGCTCTAGAACCACCGGAGGCACAAATAACTGGAGGTTCTGGAGCCTTTAATCGCTTTGAAAAAGGGAATATGATTATGATTATAATTATAACCCAAAGTTCTAGTCACCCATATTTGCCCAAATTTCTTGATGCAAGTTTTTCCAAAATACCTGTAAGCTCTAAGTCATCAGTTTTATTCTCATTTTCAAAACCACAAAACCCTAGAGAAGTAAGTGTCTCAGCCTGGATTGAAGCTCAATTTTTAATACAATAGTGTTAAAACTGTGCTTGCTTACATCACTGACAGCTGGTAACACCAAAATTAGCAGTTGTGCTGTTGTGGACTCCAGCCTTGGCAGAGCCAGCTTAGGTGCTGCTGAATAGACTACAAGGACCTTCCTGTGATCTTACAGTTGGCCTGCAGCAGAAGACTCTGAGTAATCAGGCAATTACAGCTGAAATCAGAATCAGCCACTTGAAGGCTTTTTTGTTTTTGCATTTCTGTTTTGTTTGGAGTTGTTATGCAAGTTTAAAGATCTTGAATCATTTTCTAAGCCTCTGCATTCAAATTGATTGAATACTGGGTGCTATGAAAACATTACTTCAGCACAGATACACTTAGACAACTCCCTTCTAATTTTCTGTAACTGCGTTCGGGCGCTCCAGCAATCTTTGGTGAAAAGCCATTGGATACAAACAAGTTATAACTTTTATCCCAATTGGATGGCTGAAGCCATTTCATGTCTTTGTGTAAGAAAGTGGCCTTCTCTAATACTATATCCAGGCCGTGCAGGGCTGTGAAAAGGCTGCTTGTTTACCATAGCCAGGACTCTGTTTATTTAGTGCCAAAGGGTGGTATTAGGCTTTCCCGTTCGAGCTGCTGTGCTATTAATGCAGGATCTTTCACTACACCTTTTACATCTTCCCAAGTTTCATGTGTGCCAAGTTCTCAAAATGTGATTCTTCTTGCTAGATAGAGGCAAGGTGATGTCTGCAACAAATCATTATTAATATACTTCTTCCATTTTGGGAATTTCCAGAAAAGATAAACGTTTTCAGAAATGTCTGTTTAGATAAAGGAAAATTCCTATGCAGTGAGTATTAATGACTTACAGTTCTTCCTTCTGTAGTCAGGCTCTTACAAAGATTGCCATTTTAACAGCACCCTTGCAGCATTATCTATACCACTGGATGTCCCTTAGATCCACACACAACATTCTAATCATTGATGAGATTTCATCACAAGTATAGCAGGATCTGGTGAACTCTGTATGAATGTTCATGTTGTCATCCACATACTGCAGACATAAAACCACTAGCTGTCTTTTGGAGAAATCCATTGTTTCATCATGCATAATTGTACAGCACTTTCCAGAAATTTTCTCAGAAGCATCCCTTATGAGTTGTAGAGCCATAATTTCCATTATCTCATGTTGAGTAACTGGATTTGTGAATTTGTCTTGAGTCATTTTCAGCTACTTTGAAATATGAGGATCGGATTCCGTTTGCAAACAAGACAGTTAAGAATGATTTCAACTTTATTCTTTGCTAAAGGGTATATTTTCAGTTTCTTTAGTTTAGTGGTCTTGCAGTGCAAGCCTTTGTCAGGCAAGATAATATCTCCCACTTAGTGTTTTCATAAGGATCTTCCTGTTTTCTTTTTTCTTTAGAGAGCATTGAAAATCTAGCATTTCACCCACATGTTTGTGGTCTTCTGAACGGTATCAGCTGCTTTGCAATGATCTCAGATAGATGTTAAGATTGTTTTTTCTCCCAGCTGGAAAACATGGATGGCATAACAACTTCCTCTGTGCAGTTAGTCAAAAGTGCAGTTCTTTGGTGGAAGCTACAACAGTAGAAGCCCTGTGCGCTGTGACCACCTTGCAAACCAGAGAACTGTTAAAAATCCTCAAATCAGGGATCTGAGCACCCAGTCAAGTAAAGAAATTATATTTTTCTTGATGAGCTGTAATTGGATTTTGCTGCAGACAACACTGGATATAACTTTAACCACCAAAAGCTGAATCTTGCTGAAAGTTTGGTGGGTTTTTTCTCTCTCTCTCTTTTTTTTTTTTTTTGCCCAGCAATCAGAAGGCGTAAGTGATTTTCATTCTGGGATCTGGAA
Organism: Rhabdornis inornatus; assembly: GCA_013397075.1. Taxonomy (NCBI): domain Eukaryota; kingdom Metazoa; phylum Chordata; class Aves; order Passeriformes; family Rhabdornithidae; genus Rhabdornis; species Rhabdornis inornatus. Next base: position 1,713,892 of record VWZS01010362.1, on the reverse strand, counting down.
ATTACACTGTGATTTTGTACTTGTTCAATCACTACTAGCACAGTGATACAGCACAACAGTGATTTGTTTATCCATTAGGTAATCTTGTCTAGAAAAAGTTTTATAGAACTACTGCAGCATTTGCAGAAGAGCAATACCTTCCAACAGAAAACCAAAACATCTATAAGGGAAGCATGAAACCCTTTAGCTTCATGGGTGTGGGGTTTCAAGCTGCAGAGTGTCACTAAAAAGATGATGGTCTCATGGTTGGCTGGCTGGTCACTCCTCATGCAGAGGTAATTCTTGGAGCTTGGTGACAGAAGGGAAGAAATGGGCAGAGCAGAGGAAGTTGGCCAGACCTGCAGCACACAGTGGGTATCCTTGGGAACAGAGAACACAGAAAGCCATTTTTGAGAGGAGGACAATAGTGTAGAAGAAACAGGAGACATGGACAGTTTATTCAGCCAGGCTTAAGTGGAAAGGCCATGTTGGATTGTTCTTCCAGTCCAGGAAAAAAGAGGCAGCTAGACATGGATGCAGAAAAGGCCCATCCTCTCACGAGGGTTTTTCAAGAGCCCTTGGCTCCATGGGAGAATAAACAGCAGACACCACTGAAAACTTACTCGCTTGAGTTAAAGAAAACAGCAAAGTGCATATCCAAGGGACTGATCTTGGTGACTGTAATTCATAAAGAAAATGGTTTATCAGCTTTTCTACTAAAGCTGTCTCTTTCCATTGCCCTCCTTCACTATTTCACATAGAAACAAGTGTCTGCACCCATGGCATTTCACAGGCATCAAGAGAAACACATGAGGACCTCTGCAGTACTGCTCACTTAGGCACATCCTGAGTCCAGCTGTAAGAAAAATGCTTATGCACCCAGCATGACTTTTGTAGAATTTAGGAGCTGATGCTAGAAGGCTTTGTTGGCTGACTGCTTGTGTTCAGAGCTTGGAATTAGAGAAAAGCCAGGAAGAAATGTGCTTTTGGAGTGCTTTCAGTGCACTTTGACTCTCTTGAGGTGCATGGTATCAGTAGTGCAAGCTGCAGAATTCTTGCTCAGAACTGTCTGTTCTATTGTACGAACTTTTTCATGCCTTGAAATGGCACACGCTGATCCCAGATGTTAGAAATAATCAAAGCAATGTGACAACTGCAAAACTTAGTATCAAAAGGCACAGTCTGATCTGCATTTTAAGTACCTTTTGAAAATGCAGAATTGGAGGAAAAAAGTTCTAAAAAAATTGAGGTATCTTTCCAAAGGTGTAGTTAAAAAAATAAAAACTATAAAATTACAAATAGTTAGAAGATTGATTTTTTTTTTATGTAGTTAATGCAAAAAAGTATAATATTTTAAATCTTTTAAACTGTGTATTAGGTAAAGCTGTTGCCTTGATGACTATGGAAAAATGCAGATTGGCTGAGAACCAAAGGAAAAGAGCACATCATTTGGGCAGAAGACTTGTTCTCTGCTGACATAACTCTGTCATGACTTCCTTAACACCCGTGGTCCTGCAATGATTGATTGTATGGACACACTGTTGAAGTTGAAAGACCCTATTGATTGCAAAAAGTAGTATCATTTTCCCATCTGTGCTTTATAAGATTATTTTCCAGCAGAAAATTTCAACTCAGCTGTTTATTTTTGTATTCTATGATTCCATGATAGAGAGGCTTCAAATCTCTGTTTGTGGTATATAGATAACACAGTGGTTTAGGCCTTTGTGTAAAGATGTCTGCATGGAACTCCTATTCTTTTCCTCTCCGAGATGCATGTCTCAGTAATACATTTTTAAGAAAAACTCTGGAATCTGGGTTCAGAACTTTGTTTTTCTAGCTGTAGTAAAGGCAAAGATAAGCCTTACCTAAAATTGTTCAGATGCTTTTAGGCTTCTGGAGAATTGATTTTAGGTCCCAGATTGATTGGAGGTTGATGCAGAACCAAATCCTTCTATTAGTCTTCCACAACACCAAGTGATTAGTAATGCTTCAAGATGAAGGCTTGGGATCATGGAAATGTGGTTTAGGACTTGGTGTGTCCTCAGTGTGAGTGGGTCATGAAATGGCCCATGAAATGGTTGTGCCTGTTCTGTGTATGTTACAGAGCAAAATGAGGTAGGGTGTGATTTACAGCTAGCACAGCCATTTAGTGCTACTGTATTTCCCCCTGATCTGAAAGGTGCATTCAGGGATGTCTCTGGCAGTAAACATGACTGCCACTCACAATTACTTTTAGTAATAATAATAATAATTTTAAAATAACTTGGCGTGTAGAATTTTTCGTAATTTCTATGTACCAAGGTATAATGTTTGACTGCAGATTTACTTGTTAGGAGGCAAGGCTGAGCTAAGTAAGAGAAGATAGACTTGGATTTACTTGGGAAGGAAAGACAATAGAAAGCTTGGCTCTTAGCACCATGAGATGACATGGTTGGGACTGTCACACACATGCACCTAGATCAGCACTTGCAGATCAGTGTGAGAGCTTTATGTATTGAAGGGCAGAGAGTTTGTGAAATCATCACCTGCTTGGGAAGATTTCTGTTGGGGAAGAATTGGACATGATTTATTCTGATTTGAGGCAGAGTTGTAAAGGTCTTAGAGATCCTTCTCATCTCTTTTCCATGAGACAGATAAATTCAATTGATGGTCCCTGATGTATAAACACCCATACTGGATTAAAGTTCAATATTCTCTGTATTAGTAGAAGTGGCAGCAAATGCTGAAGGGGAGCAGAAGGAGTCAAGCATGTAGTCAAACTTCTGCCACTACTAGTGTGCAGCTTGAGGACTTCTTGAATAAGTGTTCCTGTTTTATAGACCTTCACCTGTCTGCCTACCACAGTGTTTTCTAGTCACTGTTTTGAACATAGGCATTGACAATATTCACAATATCCTCTGATGATTTTTCATAGCTTAGTTGTATTTTAGTGAAACTCCCCACTAAAAGCTGACCCATTGTGATTACACAGAAACTGCCACATGATATTTGCATTTGGTGCCTCCTCTCCTTTGCACCCTACAGGAACATGAGTGAAGTGGTCCATTATCCATGTGCTGCTTAGCAGTATTTTACTGCTTGGATTGCACAACATTTAATGACATGTTAGGAAAGGAAATTTGTCATTTCTTGTCCTAAAGGAAACTTGTCACAGGATTGAAATCAGTTTGCTGGTGTAAAACTCAAACTTGAGTTTTATAGCAGGACCTTTGGGTAGGATGAGATAATTTTAAGAGGCCATCATGCTCCAGGGAAGTCAAAATGGAATGAAAAGTGGGGGGGAAATCATTAAAAACATGAGTACTAAATTATTTTTGCACTGTATTAGGTTCAGATATTTGTCCTAACATCTGGTTTCTCTACCACTTTCATCTTAAATCTAAGCTGGATTTTCTTAGTAAACAAGCAGCAAATTCATCACTGTGAGCTTTCCAAAGAGCTTTACAAGTTATTTTAAAGATCTTTTTGGATCTTTTATTTTTATTGCACAATAAGCTTCCATTCATGACTAAAGATGCCTGCTTGAGGTGTCAACAGCCATTTTTCTTTCCTGCATTTCAGCCATATTCTGTGAAACTGGACCAAAAAATCTATTAAATTAGATACGCCAATAGAAATTGATTTTGAAATGGAGAAAAAATAAATTATTATTCCTTCTGATATTCGTACAGCTGTGAATACATCTTGATTCAATTTGTACCAAGCAGTGGGAAAACACTTTTTGAACAGTTTGAAAGCATTTAATAGTCCTGTGATGCACAGTTGATTTACAGTTGAGCTGTGCTGGATTTCAGTGCCATGTGTCTGAAAGTTTGAAGGTATGATATGGAAAATTATTACCTTCCCTGTTATTCTGAGTAATTGCTCTCTAATGGACTCTTCCAGCTTTGAGACTGTTTTATTGCTTAAGGTAACTGTTAGCTGATGCCAGTTAATACAGCTGTGATTATTGACCAGCTCCTGGGAGGATATTGTCTGTTCCCTGGGTGACAGGAGCCCTGTGTGCTTTATCCCTCTATCCCTCTTAGCTTCTAAACAGCTCAGAAAATGAAAAAAAAAAAAAAAATAAAAAAAAAAAAAAAAAAAAAAAAAAAAAAAGGCAAAAAAAAAGCCCTTTCTGTTTAAGAGTGATAACTTAGGGTAGCAGAAATAAAGGCTTGGTCAAAGTGGTTTGGACCATTGTTCCAGCTAATTGGGAGTCCCATCTCAGCGTGAAGTAGTCCTGGATGTCTCAGAGGAGGTGCTGCAGCACTGTGGTTATGGGGTGGTTCCTTTCTGCTGAAGTCATTTTTTTGTGATACAAGGAGTTGAGAATTAATTATTCCCTGGTTACCTTTATACCATTCATCATACAGCTTGGTCACCTCCTGTTATCTCTGGGTTTGAGATAAAGCTCCAGATGTCTGTGGAACCTCTTACTCTGAGGTACATTCTCTGCCTTTGCTTATGTCTGTTTGTTTGTACAGTGTCCCTTTTGAAAAGCTGGAGTTTAACTGCAGTCCCAAGAAAGGGTAGCTATGGATACATAGAGCAGAGGTTTTTTTGCTATTTCCATTTGTTTGCAGCCCTTGAGTGCTCTTCCATTGAGTTTGTAGCATGGGCATGTGCCATCTGAGGTTCCATGGACTGCAGCAATCTGTAGTACATAACCAAAAGGAGTAATTTTAGGTACTTGACAAAGGAATGGTTTGAGGGGCAAATTACATTTTTTTTCTGACTGGAAGTAGCGCCTGTTCCCCAGCCACACATGCTGGAAAACCATGGGTGCAGCTCATGGCACTGCTAGAGCACATCGGAAAATTTAGCCTTGGATGAACAAGTACACATCTGAATAGGTACTTCATTCAGTCAGGCATGCTTTTGTGTATTTATTCCATTCATACCTTAGCCACCTTGATCCTTGTATTTTGTTTTAGTCTGAGTGAGGAAACAGATTGTTTCAGGTTGAAATTTCATGGGAAAAGAAATAAATGTTTTAAATAATTGAGAAATAAGGTAACTGCAGCTAGGCTATGAATTACTGAATATTGTATAGAGTGTTGAAAGAAAGCAGAATATACTGAGACTTCTAAAATCACACAAAAGCATCTGGAAGAGGAGTTTTATTTCTTCATAAGGTGCTAGGCAGCTATGGAGGGCAGGTGGCAGTGAAAATTTGTGGACATCAAAAAAGCTGAGCTCTAAAAATACAGTCAATATCTGTATCTCTTTGAATTTGAACAGTTTTGAGCTTGGCAAAAAGTAATTAAAAGTGTCTCCAGCTGAGGCTTTTAGCTCCACTTTTTCCCTGTTCTTTTCCAGGCCATTCTGCCCAGGTAAAAAGAGGGGGGACATCTGAGGTTTCCTAAAGTGCTGTTGGCTGTTCAGGTGTGCAGACATGTTCAGGGAAGTGTTACAGGGCACAGTCAGCTTGTCCCGCTCTGGGAATTCCTGTGAGTTAATGTTCATGTGTTGTCTGGTGTGCAGGCACGCTGGGGATGATCACAGGTGGCCTTTTGCTGAATAAATCAAAGAGGAGCCAACAATTCTTGTATAGAGGCACATAACTGCCCAGGGGCCTTTGTTGTGGGTTATTCATGTTCCATGCATAAGACTTTGTCTCCTGGATAACTTCATCTGCACCAAGGGAATTCAGTGGCCTTCCTGAGGGGAGATACAAGTCATGTTCAGGTTGGGAGGCAAAGAAATGGGACTGCAGGGACGGAGCTTCATCATGCCAATGGACAAAAAGACAGAAAATAATATTTTGAAATATGGTGATTCACATCTATAGACTGATGCTGAGAACAGAGAGGAGTTTATGGGGAGGACAGGGCTGTCACTAGATGATCCAAGCCATAGGGACCTGTCTAGTTAACAGAGCAGTAAATCTGAGCTTTCCTGTGTATATTTATTTTCACATCACAATCTGTTTAAGCAAGAAAAGCACATTCTAATTGCACTCTAAACAAGGATTTCTCCTTCAGCATTTTACAGCTGTTTCTTGTATGCAGTGCCAAGCTGATGTTGGTGATGAGATGTTCTAGCACAGCATGGACATGAGCCCAGTGGACAGATGTTTCTTCTGCTGCATTTCCATTCACTGTTTCAAGGGGCATTTGAGAGACTGCTTTACTCCTTCATAAAGGTTTACAATTCATGAAGCTCATTACTGTGTACAGAGCTGCACATCTGGCATAAAGCACTCCGGTGGCCCAAAGAATGTGCTCGCAAGAAATAAGATGCTTTTGTAGTAAATTCTGCAGTCTGACTGGAATTAACTTCATTTAAGACTAAAGAGCAAAGATGATAGATAAGATAATGGCTCCTGGAAAGGTGATACCGGGAGCTGAGTTGAGTTACAGTACCTGTGACATCCCAGAGCAGCGCGGAGCGCTTTGGGCTGTAAAGCAGTTACCAGATCATGTACACAGCGACCTAAGGATTTGATCCCGGGACTTCGGGTAATGAGGACAAGCATGAGCAGCAGAGCAAGGGCCGTTCGTTCCCTGTGTCAGAACGTGGGTAGAAAACAAACCTTTTACTCCTTTTTTTCCGTCGGTGGGGCCGGCACGGCCACCGCGGCACGGCGCTGCTGTCGGGCTGTGCTGCGCTTCCCCGGCACAGCCTCCGCCCCGGGAGTGTCACTGCCGGCAGCACGGCCGGGACACCGCAACGAGCCCGGCCCCCGCCCCTCCTCTTCATTCATGCACTTAACAGCGAAAGCAAAATTCTCCCCCTCTAGATGCCTGCTGCAAAACGTGCGTTTGAAAACTGCAGCCTGTGTTTATTAATTTAAAACAAACAAAACGAGCCAGCGATTGCGGAGATAAAAATATTCCAGTTGAATAATCAAATGTACCCTAAAGTCCCTCTGGACTAAGACATCTTACTCGTGGCATCCCAGCTAAATTTAGACTTTCAAATTAAAACCAGTTCTGCTGAGAGGCCAGATCTGTAGGCATGTTCTGCAGTTGGTGAAAAGACAAAGATGCTTCCTAAAGGTTAATTCAGACACCTGAGATCTGAAGTTGTGTGTGTCTCTCCTGACTCTTGTAAAAGGCTCTTGTGCTCCCAAATTAGACAGAACGAGTGCAGGACTGAATTCAAGTGTAAAGTTTAGTGTAGGCTGTAGTGAATTGAGGCACAGATTTTGATTAGCTTTCAAAGGAGTTGAAGCCAGGCTGGTACTTTTTGGTACAAAGGGCTGGATAAAGTCTTTATGGACATGGAGAAACTCTATAAAGGCTGACAGTAAGTACACATTAATGAAAACTGCTCCAAAAATTATTTTTCTTAAATGGAACAGGAGGAATCCTGCTGACGTTTAATGGACATTATATTCCAGTTCCTTCTGTGATCCACTGCCCACAGTGCACCACAGTCCCTCTATTTGTGAAATGCCCTCTTGATCAGTTGGTTACTGCAGAGTGTCTGGGAGAGCCTTGCTGACTTGGTAAGAATCTGTACCAAGCAGGTGAATGACAGCTCAGGGGAGGGATGAGTTTGATGTTACATTTATCTGGAGAAGTGGCAGCATTTGGAGATCCACGGTCTAGCTGCAGTGCTGGTTAGATTGAAGTTCTCAGCTCATAAGAGACACACAAGTCTGAAATAAGTACTGCATGCTTTTCCTCACTTCTCTAGGAGTGGAGATTCTTGTCAGAACATGACAGGAGATCACCAACTGTAGCTTTGGAGTATTCATTAATAGAGAGCCATCAGGATACAATTGCTTTAACAGGTTTTCATCAAAATCAGGTCAGGGACATCATCCTCTGCCAGCTCCATTGGAGGAGTTGTAAGAATCGAGCCTAGAGAAGACCAGAGGGGAAAGAATACACACTTGAGTGGAGTCAGTCATAACTCCAATTTATGGATGTGGAAAAGCATCCCATTTGCTAAACAAAGTATTTTCCTGTTTTGCTTATTTTCAAGTTCCCACACTAGTTACCTAGTGATCTATTACTTATATAAAATTGTAGGTTAAAAAATCTCTATTCATTCCCTCTCAGAACATGCACTCTATTTATTCTGTTTATTTGGTTAGAGTGAGAACAGAATGTGGCTGTTCTATTCTGGAACAATCAGTGTTCTCTATTTCAGCCTAGTAAGTACTCATTTATTTTATTTAAATATTATCATTTTCTTCTCTGAAAAAATGGGGAAAAAAGTTCTTTTAAATTTTTGACTCACACCCAAGGGCTTTGTAAAACTGGAATGTGCAATTAACATAAAACCAATTCTTCGGTATCTGAAATTGTGGGGGAAAAGGCAGAACTGATTCTTGATGCCTCTCTTGTGCAACCCAGCATTCCTTCAGAGTAGAAAGATTCCAGTATTAGTGGAAAGCGTTTTTGTAAGACATCTCAGCCCATGCCAGCACGGCATGTAATGCACACCAAGCAGCCAGCTCATGAAGAAAAACATGTTTACAGAAACTGAAATGACTTCTTTGTTGTTTACTCGTGCAGAGGAGAATGGCGTCAGGAGTACTTCGAGAGAGAATCTTGCTTTTAGATTGCCACTGAACCAGCACCGCGGTGTGACCAGGCACAATTTCCATGACCTTGAGACCATTCCAGGGGCTCCTGAGCAATGCCCCATCAAACAGCCGATGTGTGGCACAGAGAGGGGCATTGTCATGAAAGACACGGCTGTAGGCTGGACTTAACCCTGCCCTGTCACCCCAGAGAGAGTGACTCAGTGCTCAGTCACAACAAAGCCTGCTGGTAACATCACCCACCACTACAGCACTGCCAGACTCTGCCGTCTGCCTGTGCTGATGGATCCAGCTCACCTGACCACTTCAGAGCTCCAGCATGTCATGGAGATCTTCAGTAATGTGTGGAGGTTTAAATGCAGCTGTGCTGCTTCTGCTGGTTCATGCTGACCTTTGAACAGCACATTATAGAAATCTTCCTCCCAGTTACAGGATTTTGGAATTCCTCTGGTTATTTCCTGTTCACTTTTATCTGCTCCCCTCTAGGGATCTGTAGTTGCTTCTGAATTTTTTTACCTCTGATAGATACACATCATCAGTACTTCTTAAAGGTGGGGTTTGTTTTGTTTTGTTTTGTTTTCCCTAAAGAGCAATTTGTAATTCATGCAGTCGATGTGTCTCTTGGCTCCAGGCTTGAGATCCTGGAGATCCCACCCACTGTGGGCACAAGCACTGTTGCATCTCTGTTCACACGGGTGCGGAAGGTGTTTTGAGTATTGCCTATGCAGTCAATCAAATTAGTTATTTGCATCCTTCTTTTTCCAGTAATGACTGAGTGTTTACCAGGATTATCAAGATCCATGGGTGTGCTGACAGTATCTAGTAGGGGGCAGCTCAAGGCAGAAGGAAAAACCTACCACTGACTGTAGAGAATGATTTTACCTTCACCTTTCCTGGTAGAATAGCTGCCCAACAGGGCTTCCAGCTAGATGCTGGAGAGGTTGTCACCATGAGCAACATTAGGGGAAAGTATTTGTTTTGTGAAGGTCCAGCCAGCACAGCTCTGAGTGAGTAATTTGTGTGAAGAGCACTACAGAAGTATGTACCTTTTTATTTTATTTTTTTAATTTTTTTTTAAATTTTTGGCTACAAGGAGCAGGGAATGGGGAGAGGGGTGATTCACACACGAGTTAGACATCACTTACGGTAAGTGTGTTGCCCTTGAAGAGCTTAATCAGGCAATTCTGCAAACACAGCAGAGCTCTTGTAGGGCTTGTCATGATTTTTAGGTCCTTATCCTTTTATTTTCTTTCTGCTCCTGGGTGGTACTCCTTGTCTTTGCTCCACTAGATTTTCCCCCTTTTTAGCAATAGTATTCTCCACTCTTCACAGCATCTTGTATTGCAAGCTCTCCTGCTTAATTTTCAACTTTACATTACCCTGTTTGCAAGTGGAGAAACAGAGGCACCGAGTCCCCAGACCCTTTGTCCATTCTTGTTGATCCTCTGTACTGCAGATTTACTAGTGATTTCTCCAGATGACCAAGGATTGTATTTTCTGGAGAAACTTCTATGTAACTGAATAGATCTCTCTGATCAGGCTGTATTTTCCTGCTTTCTATCCTTAGTTTGATCCTGTGCACTTACACTCATGCTTCCCTTTTAAAATAACACTTAACAGTGTGTTCTGTAGGATCATTGCTGTCCACTTGTCTTCCTCCCTCCCACCACCTTCCTAGGATGCATCTCCCATTCTTTCTCCTCTAATTAATGAAACTGCTTTTCAAGACCTGATGTCAGTTTTTCACTTTCCAGGCCTTTCCTGTCCATACTTACTGTTTCTCTGACTAGCTGGAGTGATCCCCTCCTTCTCCTGGTGTCTGCTGTGAGGGCAGGAGCTGTTCTGGTGCTTTCTCTTCTTCAGCAGTGGGAGGTGAGTGACTGGACAACCATTGCTACATAGCTGTTTTGTGCTGCCCTCAGCATGGCCTGGAGACAGTCTGGGACAAAGAAACTGCTGGAATAAGATAGCTGGGTGCACAGGAGGGTGGGGGTGAGTCACATGGCATCAGAAGTGTGACACAAATCAGTGTTGCAGCAGTAGCAACTGCTTCATCCTCAAAAGCTGATGGCTCTGTGGGAAGCAGATTGCCTATGACTCAGTTGGCTTTGCTGACTCCTGCACAAGTTTGAATGAAGCCCAGGCTGACCCCAGAGGTCTGCAGTGAGTTCATCCTCTTGATGCACACAGCTGGGAGATGTCTGATCCTGTCTCCAGTTGCAGTGCTGGCAGGAGTTAAGACTGCTACCCTATGCTCAGAGCTGAGCAAGGGAGAAGGAGTCTTCCAAGACTCACTGTGAATGGTGCTTCAGAGGAATAAATTAAAAGGTAATGAGGATCTCGGAGATCTTTTTATCTCTTGAAATGAGTTATACTAATACCAAAAGATAACCTTCCTGAGGTGTTTAATAGCCCTGAGAGGTTTTGACAGCCTCAGCTGCTCTGCAGTGTGTTCCTTGGATATAGAACAGCTACTGAGACTGTGAGCAAGGCTCACACTCCTCTTCTTTTCCTTTCCTCCACCTTGCCTTATTTCTCCTGCCTTTCTGTTTGATCACTGTGTACAAAATCAGTGGGTTTCTGGCACTAACGAGCCATGACTTCTGTGACTGTTGTTGGACACTGCTGCTAATGTGTCACATCACTGGAGTGGCTCTTTTCCTTATGCCTCAGACTTTTACTGATGGCATTGCTGTAAAAAGTGGCATGAAATGGATGTTGGACCAAAACATATAAAAATGAACATGTGGGGTGGTGTTGAGCCAATTAATTGGACTTAATATTTGGCAATATTATGATTTGATGAAGTATTGGAGAACAGGCATGCAGTAGTTTAGTGTGGTTCTAAGGAAAGTGTGTCTTGTCAAGGAATCTGACGTCAGATTTCCTTGAGGTTATGGGGTTAATGGATTGAGGTTTTCTTAAAAAAAAACCTCAAATGGTCAAAAACCATAAAACTCCCAATACACATGATGTGATATTACAGAAGCATTTGCTAAACAGATAAAAGTGCTGGCTTGGACTAATTGACAGTAGCAGGTCCAGTGTAGGTGGATCCAGTGGGTTTGTGTATGCAATGGTCAAGCCTTTTAACACTTGAGGCTGGAGCTCCTAAACCATTGCTGATAGAACTTCCTGCAGGATGTGAAGGTGGATTCAGTGCTGAATAATGACTAGAGCAGAGTAGTGTAACAGGTACATTTTCAGTCATTTTACAAGTTGGAACCTTCTGAGAAAAAATTGGTTTACCACAGCTTGGTATTGCGTACTGCTGGGGCAGTAGGAGAGAGATCTTGTCCTGGAAAGCCTGAACTCTTGAAGTGGTTCGAGTTCTAGGCAGCAGTTAGAGAGTTTTATGCTGCTCCCAGCAGAACATTACAAGTTGGAGAAAGTGCATTAAAGAGGAAGAAACCTTCCAGGACCTGAGTCCTTTACCTTCTAGCTTATCAGAAAAGTTGAGTGACTTGATGGCAATAAAGCTCTGTACATTAAAGGATTCTTAATGCAGCAGAAAAAAAGCATAGTGAAAACTGAGTTCAAACAAATAAAATGAAAAAAAGTAATAAATTCTTAATAAGAGATGCAAAGAATCCCTAGAATATATTAAAGCTCTGGGCCTCCTGAAGTCAAGACTTTTTTGGCAGTTGTGTTCAGCTAGGGCGTGAGTTTACAGGATCAGAGTAACTGGGAGAAATTCAGGGTCAGACAACGGGATTCAGTAGGTCCGGCAGTCTTAAAAAAGAAAAATCTTGAAAAATTGTATCACCTAAAGCACAGGGTCAGGCACAGAGCCAGTTTTCTCTCCTGGATGCTAAAGGCAGATGTTAATCATATCACATTCCTGCCAACCTTCACCAGATTTTCTTTGTTATCATCCTTAAAAGGGTCTAATTTTGCTCAGTGGGAGGGTTTTCATTGGCTTCAGTGAAGATGAGTGAGTCAAAATAGCATTACGTTTACTCCCACATCAGTGCTCTGGCTCAGTAGTGTTCAGATATCAAATGTGAGGGATTCATTAACACCTTTTTATACAGGCGTCCCTTTTGCTGCACTTTTGAAGCATTGGAATGCAGTTATTTGACAGATTATCCTTCCAAGAGCTGACATAGAAATTAGAATTTGGATATTGCGTTTTCCAGTGTCATTTGGTAACAATTGCAATAAATTTGATGTATTTCTACCCATATAAACTGAAAGATCAGAATCAGACTTGTTTATATTTTCATGATTGAATCATAATTGCTTTCATGTCTTTGCTGTTCTTTCCATGGATATTTCCTTGGATTTTTGAGTTTGAAGAATTATTTTGAAAAAGGAAATGTGGGGAGAAGGGTAAGGATAAAGGCAGAGAGAGAGAAAGCTTGTCTGCAAGGCAGACTGTTTTCCAGGCTCTCAGAGCTGTATTAAAAAGTACCTGGAGACAAGTTTAAAAAAAGCGGCACAGAACTTACTGTTGCTCATAAAATCAGCATAGCTGGTGGTGCTTACCAACATCCTTGGGCAGCTTGTGTTGAGCAATTCACCAGGTTATTGTAGAACAGATTATCCACACTGTCTGTCTCCTCCTGCCCAGAGGAGAGGCTGCCAAGTCCTCGTCAGGACCCAAATGCTGCCTTCACTACCTGTTTCCCAGTGACTGGGAGAGGAGCTGGTATTTAATTTGAAAACAGGTTGTGTTTGTTTTGTGTGCTGTTAGACAAGCATCCTTTGCAGGCCTCGGCAAGGATCTCTGCTTCCCGTTGGCTGCACGTGCAGAATTCCCATGGAAGCTGATGGGATGCAGTGGAAGAAGCCAGGGAGGGCTCTGTGTGTCAGTGCAGAGACCAAAGGGGATGCCAGGTTTCTGTCTGCTGCTGCATGTACAACACAATCTGTGGCCAGGACACAGCCTCTGCTTGCCATGAGGGGCAGCAGGAAGGCTCTGCTACCTGTCTTGTCCTACCAGGGACTCTGGTAGGGAATGAAGGGGAAGGGGCTGAATTCCTCTGGGTGGTCAGAAGAAAGCAGCACTAGGGGCAGTGAGTGGTACCTAATGGGATTCCCGTTTGTAGCCTCAGGACTTATCCCTGCTCTCCTCAGCAAGGTCTTCCCATGTTTCTTGGTGTTGCTAAGCTGCTTGATAACATTTTCTGTCTCTAGTTAGCTAACCAGAGTGCCCACAACTGGAGGGCAAGTAATTCATTTGTGTATTGACACAAACCATAATAATCCTGAAAATTTGCTAGAACTAAACAAAAACAAGTGGTAGCAGAAATGTAATGTGTGAATGCTGCCCTTCAATATTCCCTGGTCACCTGGATTTGAGGCCAAGCGAAAGGAAAGATGTTTCTTGTGATGCAGGTTGGTGGGATTTGTCTGATATCAGACCCAGCCTTTCTGTCCTGAGGTTGCCACAGAGTTTTACAGCAGACACAGAGAGAAGTACACATTCCTGGTGTTTTAGTGATTTCTAGATTTAGTCCAGCCTCCAATATGTAGTTGGTCTCTTTGGCATGAAAACTGCTTCATCTTCCTATATTCATCTTCATGTGAGTTTGAAGCATGACTAGTTTGTCCAGCCTCCATCTGCAGGTTGCCATGTGTGTAGCACCTTTTTTTTTTTTTTTTTAAGGACACGAAAGGATTGAGTTAGCTGTTAAATCACAAAAAAGATGGACAACTTCTGTCGTTGAAAAAATTAAGTTATGATAGTACAAATAATATTTCTCAAGTCTAGTTTTTTGATAAAGTGACAAAAAATTTAAGTAAATCCTTTTAATTGCACTTAACAAATCAGTGCACAGTGGGATGTAGGGCAAAATTAAACAAGCTACAGCCTTAGGGACAACCTAGAAATGCATTCCTCAGTGTCAGAGCCATCCACTGGTTCCTCCAACCTATTTTTCAACCACATAAGATTTAATTGTTGCAAATGGAATACTTGTTCTACAGAAGTCCAATAAATCTGCAGTCTGTCTTCCCAGTAATCAATCACAGATTGTGAATTGCATGAGGAAAAATCTATAAGATATGTTCTTCATGTCTAGTACGTTGGGTTATTTTCATGTCTTGTGGTTTGAATTTGGCCACTGTCATTTTAGAGGAATTTCCTGCCATCTGCGTTCAATTGAATTTTCTCACAGATTTGGGCTTGCTTGTAAATACTGGGGTCTGGCAAAAGGAGTATCTTTGTCCTTCAGGGGCATATTCAAAAACTGTTAACATGGTATTGGCAATGTGCTGGGTTAGGGAAGATCCAGGAGATAAAAAAGGTATAAATTCCCCCCTGCCCCTAACAGCTGATCATTTATCTGTGAAGGAAAAAGCACGACAACTGCATGAGTGTGTGGTAGAGTTTTATCTCAGGCTATCATGGTATTTCATATTTTGCTTATTATTAGGGTGTTGGTCTGACTGTTTGCTTGTGACCACGTACACAGGCAGCAGGCTGAGAGTAGCCAAAATATTACAGCAAATTCCTGGGGCATCTCATTGCATGGTCACAAACAGATTAGGAGTTGGTTTACCACCAGCTCTAATTTGTGTTTTGGCTGCTGATTTTGCATTGAGTTAATATCCAAACAGTGATATTGGCATATGTAGATTCTTAGAAATCACACATACCTTGGGGCAAAGGGGCTACTTAATCTTCAGTTTTAACATATTTGCAGTGTTACAAAATTCAAGGTAATCTCATCATCCTAGCTGAAAGCTGTAGAGAGCCCTCTGCATTCCTTCCTGAGAGAGTGTGTATAATCAAATAAAAAAAATTCCAAGCATTGAGGATCAAGTTTAAACCAACAAAATCAAAACAATTCAAAAGGGAGTTTATTGCCGTCTTGAGCTAAACCTCACAATGAGAAATAGCAGATAAAATGGATTTACATGTGTACTCAACTGTGTTACTCACTGGAGATGGAAGAGATGTCCCAACTGAGAAGGAACCTGTTTCAGTTTATCTCATTTTGCATATTTCAGTTTGTCAGACTTTGTGTTGTTTGGGCATAAATCAAGGGCAGTTCCAGCCTTGCTGCGAAATGTAGCCCTGTGAAAATGATGGCAAGGGCTTCTAGATTTATCATGTCTCTGGTTGCTTAACAGCTGACTCCTTCTGTAGATGGAAAGATGTGTTTTCTGACTGCTGGTCTCTCAAACTAACTTTCGTCTTCAGGAATGGGTTACTTCACCCTGTGTGTCACTGGGCCAAGACTAGATCTTCCCCATTTCCTTTAAACTTGAATTGTGCATTTAAATAGGTGCAACTGCCTGGAGTTCGGCACAGTGATCTGTTGATAACGCAGCAGAGGGAATCCTGCTTCTGCTCCCTTAGTTCTGTGGGAAGGGGAGAAACAAATGTTTTGGCCAGCAATGTGCTTGGAGTCTCTCAGTGTTGTTTAGCCTTTGGTTTCTGTAGCAAGCATTTTCCAGATTCTGTCAGTACCTGACAGCAGTCCTGAGATTTTAAACAACAGTTCAGCCCAGGCAGCCAGAGGGTGTCATTTTTGCATAATTTATTTTTTAGAAGAACTGCAGCATGAGAATCAACGAGTTGTGTTCAGTATTGCATTTTCCATGGTCTGGGAATAGTCAGTGCCTGCGAGATACTGACTTGCTCCTTGCAGTAGCCTCGGACACACTCAAAACTTGCAGGCTTTGTCGCTGCAGCCTCTGCTCTGCCCAGAGAGCTGGGGAGAGCAAAGCAGTTTACTCTCACTGGCACAAGCAGCTGCACTTGCATTTCTGTCTCTGGCTGCTTTCAGGACAAGGCAGCTTTACCAGCAAGGAGCAGTGTTAGCCCTGGATACACAGCGAGATTGCTGCTTCCCATGAATCCCAGGGAATATTTGCACTCCTGCTCCAGGCAGGCTGGCAGTGAGTAAATGGGCATAGTTCAGTTGGAACAGAGTGATGCTGTGTGGTTCTGCCTTTTGGGGTGCCAGTGTGTCACCCGGGCTGCCATGGATCTCTTCACTGCCTGGGAGGAACCTCTCACGTGGAATATTCCCCCAATGTTCACATATGTCTTAGGTTATCTTTCCAAAGATCCCAAATCTTAGCAATATTTTAGAGGGATTATCCAGTTCTTGCTGGACATACTTTTTTCCTCTTTTCCTGTTTCCTTAATTTTTCATATTAGTCTTCCTGTCATAACATTGGTATAGATATTTGTCATTTTTGAGGCTGTTTCCAGTGATGTGACTGTTTTAATTAAGTTATAATACATCAGGCAGTGTCTATTCTGGCTTCATTAAGGAGCTGAGGCTGTGTCTTTATGAATTAATAGTTGTTTATTCACTACTTCTACTTTTAATATGGCATGACTATATTAGCGAAGATTACCTATTTGGTCTTGACAGCAAAGCCCATGATAATCTAGAAACACACCTTCCAACTTTAAGCCATGACTCTGAGAGAGAGAGAGAGGCTCCTTTATTTAAGTAACGTTTCCAAGATTCTCTGGATCACCAGTTTAATTTGCTTGTTTACCAAACAAAGGGTTGCATTTTACACAAGCCAAATGAGCCTGGCACTGCAAATAAAAAACAGATTACATTCGTTGCCATTAGTCACTCAGACTTAAAGGGCAGCTCCTCCCTGAAAAGCAGCTCTAAAAACAGCATTGAAGATTTCCATGGGTTTTGTCCCTTAGTGTTTCCAAAGCATAAACATTAAAGCAATACTTCTATTTCCATGTGTCAGTCTTGCACAAATTAATTTTGTTGACTGACCTTCTACTAATAAAATGTTCTACATTTGACAAGCCTGTCTCCTGTTCACTTATGCAGTTCACTCTGTGCAGGTTTTGTCTCTGGTTATTCTGAGGCAAATCTGGGTTCTGTTGTAGTCAAGAAGAGCTGAAACTCCTTATTTCTTAATAATTTTTTTTTTGAGTGGGTAAATGGTGGATGGGATAAATCTTCAGCATTTTCTTCCAGTGATTAGATCACATCATGTCCTGCATAAATCCTGTTGTTTTCTCCAGTGTTCCTCTGCTTTGGGTATAATATTTCTTGCTTTGTCTTCAGGAAAGTTGATAATTTGCTTTGTCCCTGATCCTTTGTCACTTTATCACTTTATTCTGTTACCCTCTTGTTCCCTCTGTTGTGCCTTCACACATTGTTATTTTCCTCTCTCAAACATCTATCTCTCTTCCTTCTGCTGGATTTCCCAAACACATGCCAAGCCCTCACTGAGTTCATCTGCACGATGCTCTTAATCTAAGGCTCTTCTGGAGACCAATAAAACCTATAGGGAATTAGCTGACAAAGCCAATTGTTACTGTTATTTCATAAGAAAACATGCTTGCATTTTCTTTCTCTTTCTCTGAGTAGCTAAATGTTCCTAACAATAGTTCTCTTGTTCTTTCTCCTTTATTTGCTTTTCTCTGCCATTTAGTATCATGAGGTTAAACTACTGATATATCTTGTGTGCTGAAGGGCATCTCTAAGGTTTGCCATGTGTGGTTACTGCAGAAAAAAGAGCATCACTTAAAATTCTCTATGATTTTGATAAGAACAGGATGCTTGTCCTATGGGTAGTGAAAATTTCCTAATGGTCTTACTGATCCAGTCTGGCTTTCAAATGCTTGGGGTTTGTTGTAATTTTAGTAAGTGAATCTGTTGTTGCTGGGAACCTTCCCTGGATGTGCTAATCGAGTTTTATTTGGATCCTGAGCTGTATCTCAGTTAGAACAGAGACAATCTAGGCTGAAACATTGTGTGATTGTGCATGTATATGACTCTTGGAGATTCTCCAGGCTGAAGTTTCTGGAGTCAAGGTGCTCCAGCAAGATGGAGCAAAATAACCTGGAGTCTTGCCTTGATCTCCCTCTGTACACCTGGGAATTGCAGGTGTTGATGTCACTGTTAGAACTCCTGAGCTACTCATGAAATCAGATGAGCTGAATACTGTTTTGGAGCATTTGCTCAAGCCAATTGGATTAAAACCATATCCTGCTGCTTTTAATATGACTATACTGAAAGGTTGCTGTGTTGTCATCAAAGATATTCTTGTAGCTTAGTAGTCTGAGCTTCAAAATACATCGTGGAAGATTGCTGTGCTAAAAACTCTATTAGAAAAAGCCAGGAGTAAAAACTTATATCTCTATTAGAGGTTTCCACAGGTCTTCACCAAAGAATTCTGTTAAATATGGCTTAAGTCTGTGTGCTCGAACTGTGTTTAGTCAGCTGAGATTTTGACAGGGATGGCACTGATCATTGGAAAGTACATTTGCATTGCACTTACCTATCATTTTATAGAAGCCAAATGCTTAAGTGCAAGCACGTGAGTGATTTAAACCATTGTGGGCTATACACAATCCAGAGACTTAAGGTAGGTCATTAGAGTAAACTAGCAATGAAGCTGTAGAATAAAACATGCCAGCTAAAAGATTTGATACATTATCCTTACAGTTCTCAAAGACATGCATAATTAGCATCCTGATACAAGCTTATTAATTTAAGTCAGAATTTGTATCTGGAGCTAGTACGAAGCTCAGAGAGATAGAGGAGCCACGGGAAGCACCATCTGAGAAATTGAAAAGCTCCACAGTAGGGTAGCTGTGAGTGGTGCAGGGATCTCTGACTCTAGCCATGTTATTATTACTTTTTATGATGTGTGACTTGTGCTGTGACAGATTAGAAATATGTTGTTGGAAGCTCAAAGAGACGTAGATACATAAGGTTCTATGAAAGTGTTTTAAAAACTAGTGACATTTCCTAATTATATGCATTGTTTTTTTCTAGTATTCTTTCCTGTTGCTTTGGTTTGTGGTTCTTGATAAACAATTGGCTTTATTTAAACTGAAGCTCTGTTCTCCTCAAACCCTCAACTTTCTTGTGAGTTGGATGCACAACCCGTCATTTGTGGCCTCATCCAGTTGCTGTGGGGATATTTAGGACTAATGTCATCACACATCTTGCTTGGTGTTAAGTAGAAAAACTGAAGAGGTGGTTGAAGATAAAAAGAGAGTCTGTAATCACAGAGGGAAATTACACCTTCAAGCCAGGACCTTTGCTCTTGGAAAGCTGAGAAACTTGGGGAAGAAGCAGTTAAAATTCTGGATTAGGTTTGTGTTGTAAGCTCACAAAAGGCTGCAGGAGGCATGGGGCTGTCAGGTTGTTCTCAGCTCAGGACGAAAGCTCAGCTGCCCTGAAACCAGCAAAGGGAGCTGAAGTCAAGGCAAACCCCAGTATAGACAAGCTCTCAGAAATCAATCCTTTGCCAGAAGTCTGCTCTGGACTTAATCCCCAAAGTGATGCTGATACTGCCAAGAGACGAGGGCTGTAGCTGTTCCTCCTCAGCTATTAGTATTAAACCAACATGACTATGGGAGAGATCAGATTGCATCTGCTAGGAGAAAACCCCTCTGGCTTACCCTGCCTTTGTGCCTGCTGGAAGATGTGGCAGGGCTGCAGCATTTGGGTAAAGAATGTTGCCGTGCCATCTTCACTTGGAGCTCTTCCCTTGCAGAATTCCTTGGGAATGATGTGGTTAACAGAGTGTTTGTTTAAGAGGCAAGGGGGGAGGGAAATTAGTATCAGGTAAAAATGTATATGTCTGTGTGTATATATAAATTCCCAAAGCATTCACAGCCAGCTACTTAATAGTTTTCATTGAATTAATTTTAAAACATGAACCTCGTTTCCTTTATTTAATAGAACAAAACGGCTTCCATATTCTTGCCTGTTACTAGCAGGGTTTATATAGCATTCTGGAAACAAAGTAAGCATTAAAGTCCCTTTTGTCCATCTGTGGAATGAATAATTTTGTGCAAAGTATTTATTATAAGCACACGATACACTTAAACTTTTTACTGTAGTGGTGACAGATCCAGCACAGAACTGGATTGTTAAGTAGCAAGCACACCATGCTTCTATACTGTATAAAAATTTACTGACCTTTCTAAAGGCTCCTGGGTTCAAAGGAAAATGTTAGCTCACTTGGCTAACTTTTGGGTGCTACTTAAAACTATTCTGGATGTTGGAAGTAGTGCACAAGAAGCTGTGACGAGTTTCAGTTAGAATTGCACAACTTCATGAAGGCGAATGGAAAGCTTTGGGTTGGGTACACCTGGGCACTGGCTGCCCACCTACTCCCTGGGACTGCATGAGACAGCAGCTGGGTACCCCTGGGTTAGGTACCAAAATGTCCTCCTTGGGAGCCACCTCAGAAAAACATTAAGACTTCCCTGTTATTTGGCAGAAGTTGGGACTAACCCAGAGGTGACATGTCACAAGTACCTCCCACTAATGTAGTTGCTTTTAGGATGATTTACAGTAGGTTCTATAATGTCCTGATGTACACACACACACCAGTCCTATTTGCTGTAAGTGAAGCAGTCCCTTCCCTTCTGTGAGTTGCATTCTTGTACATGGCAGTTAATTGCTCCCAGAGTCCTCCTATTCCCCCTCTGGAATTCAGTACATGTTTAATATTCAGCTGTCTTGTCAGAACCAGATTTTGGGCTCCCCAAAACATCCTTCACTTGGGTCTGTATGTAGAGAGCCATGTTCAGGCAGGGCATGAGGAGATGAGATTTATGGATTAGCCACAGGCACAGAGAAGCACCCACCAGGCTGGAGGGAGTCCCAGTGGGGATGGCACACAAGCCCACAGCTCTTGGAGGTGACCTAAGTCACACCACCATAGATTTCCTGTAACCTTCCTATGCTCACCTCTAGATTTGGCCCATGGGCTCTGCAGAATGTCTTGGATATGGCAACAGGGGCAGCTAGTTTAGTTTATCTCTCATTGTACTGGTATTACTGGCTGGAGGAAAAAAAAATGAGACTTTCATGGAAATGTATTTCCAATGTTTTCTGGCAGACAAAGCAACAGATTCCTTTCTGTTGATCCCTTCCAATCTGCTGCCCTCACCCTTTGGAATTAGCTGCCTGCCATGCCTTTACAGCCAGTTGCAGGGCCAGTCTTGTCTCCAGCAAAATGTCTCTCTCTCATTTATTTGAATTTCCTGGGGATGAGTATTCAAGGACAGCATCTCAGCTGTTGCCTGAATATCTGCCTTTCTCCATCTATCTAGTCCTCTTTCCAAGTGCTGTTTTCTTTGATTGTTTGAATTGTGTTTGCAGTCAGTGATAATGAAATGATGGGCAAAAACCCATTGTGCATCATGTTCTTTATTTTCTTGATAGGGTTGCTGCAGTTTGGTGTCTATTCTGCCCTCTGAAGTGAGGTTGTTTGTCACTGACATTTCATCTGTGAGGCAAATGTCTTCAGCTACTATGCTGGTATATTCTGAGTTTTATGCTAGAAAAGTTCTTCAGGTTTTGCTGTGGTTGGGTTATATCTGATGTGTAGAACAGCACCAGAAGTGGACTCAGGGATGAAGAATGTGTCCCCTTTTCCAGCTGTAGCACCATCCTTAAGGCTCATGGTGGGCTGTCTGTGCAGCTGTTCTGGAAAGAAACCTTCTGGACACAGAGCTTGTGGAGCAGCTCTCAGAATATATGTTAAATTCCTTTGTGCATCTTTGAAATTCAGCTGAAGATGAGGGCAGGGGTACTCATGTATGATAGAGGATAGATATGGTCATTTATATGCAACAGCATTCTCTCACAGGTTGTTTTTTCCCTCAGGCTTATGGTCAGTGAAGAAAGATCCCTGGATCTCTTTTTCAATGCTCAGCAGGAATGCTGCATTCCCTTTCAAGCTTCACTTCATGGAGCATTCCTCTGTCATCACAGTGTTTCTAATGCTGCTTTCAGGAGAGAGTTGCTCTTGTGCTTGCCCAAATCCCAGAGGGATCTGTAAGAAAGGTACAAAACCAGAGGAGCACTAAGTTGCTGTTTTGTAGATCAGGAAGGTGGGGGAGACGACATTCCTAAATGCAGGTCTCTTCATTAGGTTTCTGTTGCTCCCAGTTCTTTGAGCCTGTGTAGGTGCCAGTTGAGCTAATGTAGCAGAGGGCAGCTACTTCCCAGCATATGCCATTTATCACATCCCTGAAATCTCATGCTCAATCTTGGGAAGATTGGAAATACCAGCTCTTTTGGTATGCCTTTTCCAAAATGTGCTCAGAGTTACACCCTGCAATGTTAGAGGCGTGGACAAACAGGAGGGAGGAGCAGTGGGAATGTTTCATGTTATTGTGAGTTTGGGAAAATGTCTTTGGTGTGTAGTTGGAATGTATTGTTGTAACCAAGAACAATAAACATAATAGCTGACAATACATAGAAGTATTTCAGGATGTTAAGGAGTGACCAAAAAAAATTTTTTTTTCTATAAAAGCACATTTTTTCTGTTGGATAATGATGTAAACTTTGTTTATTTCCAAGCAGGCAATTTGCACATCTGTTCTGATGTTACTTTCCAGGTTTGTTTGCTATTATTCTTTGATGGGAACACCTAAATTGTTTACAGTTCACAGCAAGACCTATTTAGTTGGGTCAGTTGGTTTCTTCATGCGTGTAAGGCATTCAGGGAGTTGTTTGATATGCAGATAGGAAGAATCTGATGAAAAACTAGAAATGGTGAAGGTGATTTTTACTTCTGTTGAGTCTTGCACCTGACGCAGTGTTAGCTATAGTTTAAATTTAATGTTTATGTCAAGGAGAAACTTGACATAAACATTAAATTTAAATATAAGTCATGTTTTATAGTCTTGATAATGTGGTGTCTGTTCCAGCTGATGCTTTATTTCTTCAGTCCTTTGATTCTTTCCATATGAAGGCAGCAAATACTTCCATCAGGTTGATAGAGCTTTTTCTTTCCTTAGAAGTTGGATACCTTTAAAATGGCTCGAGCAACTGCATCTCTAAAATTTGCATAAATAAATCAGCTGTGTGCTGTGGCTTTTGTGATGTTCGGTGTCTTTATTATTTGATGATTAAACATAATGAAGAGATGTATTTTGAAGAGCAAAGGTCAGGGCCAGATTTGAAGACTTCCATTGCCTGAAATGTCTAAAGTAATTTTAATCAGGGAATTTACTCGCAATCATCAAAGCACTTTTCCTTTCATGATTTGAAAAAGTCTTGCTGCTGATGTTTATAATTATGGAACACCACCATCAAACCCTTTGCTCATCAAACTTCATTACAATGATTTATTTGACATGCAGTAATACTTGTAATGCAGAACAGAAACAGAGCTATTGATTTACCAGCAAATTCATTAAAATTGTGTAAGTATTATTGCCAATAGATACACAAGGAACATAAATTATTTTATTCTGTTTTTTTGAGTTACAGAGGGTCTGTCAAGGAGTTCCATATAAAGCAGGGCAGAACGCTGGTATTTCTGTACGTTAGCAGACTGCTGGAATAGCTTTTCATACGTAGAGATCTCATACTGTCACATTTTGCTTACAAAAGTATTTTGGTTGGTGCAGTCCTGTCTTGGAAGGAGACATATTTTATGATCTGTAATGAAGTCAAGAGCATGGTGAGTGAGATATCAAGATTGTTTTTTAGATACTAAATAAACTACATCATGGGGAGGGAGGATGGCTTGCGTTTTTCTGCATCACAAGTTTCAGGTTCATCCAGAAGGTACCATGTGTTCAAAATATTTTGCTGATACCAAGAACTCTTTAACTTGTTTTTATTTATATTAAAATGATTCCAGAAGTGCAGAGGAAGGCATTTGCTGTTATTGTGTCTCTAGAGTTTTGTGTTGTATCTCTAGGTTTTGTAGGATGTTCTACAGCACCTGCCCCAGTGGAGCTGCAGGACTGATCTGCCACAAACTGGTAGTGACTTTGCTGTTGTCATTAGTAAGTGCTGTGAATTGTTGGTATTGAGCAGGAAGGAAGGCACCATCCTGTTACACGGGTGATGGAATTCTCTGGAGAAGTGTGAAGATGGAGTTGGACTATGGAGTGAGTTTGTCTCTGTGGGATTTACTCATGGAAGGCTGGATGTTAGAAGGAACTCCTGGATCACTTAAACTACACTGAGTTCACGGACACATTTTGTTCTCTGTGTGTTTTACTGCTTTCCCTGGAGGGTTTGGATTTTCTTTCCTTTTGCTCTTTTCTCTAGGCAATTCCATTTTGTGCTTATCAAGGCTCTGCCAGATGCCACACTGAACAGTGTGCTGCTTCTTTCCCCAGTACAGAGCATCTACTGCACTGTTTTTTGGTTTCCTTGCCTAGCCTCAGGCAGGATTTGTTTTTTTTAATTACAGAGTTAATTTTTTTCTTTGGACACAATTCAAACAGCTAACAGTAACACTCGTATATCCCTTAATGCCTATGACACGTTTTCCGTGTAAACAAAAATTGCATCTGTCCTCAGGGACTAACTTCTGTGAGTATATATCATGAAACATTGGCTATTTTTATAAGGTATGTAAATTAAAATGGAAAATACTCAGAGGCTGTCCTGGAATGTGAAGAGCTTATATTTCTGTCTGAACTTGGGTAAGCAAACCTGTCCTTGCTTT
This sequence comes from Rhabdornis inornatus, assembly GCA_013397075.1. Taxonomy (NCBI): domain Eukaryota; kingdom Metazoa; phylum Chordata; class Aves; order Passeriformes; family Rhabdornithidae; genus Rhabdornis; species Rhabdornis inornatus. The sequence goes on along the minus strand of VWZS01010362.1, from coordinate 1,689,045 downwards.
TAAAAATGGTTGTTTTATTTGATTCAGGGCTTTGGTTTTGGCTGATTGGTAGTGTATGACCCTTCAGGTCAGTCTGGATCTAATGGAGATTCCTGTGAAATCACAGAATTGAGCAGTCAGGAGCCACATGAGATTGCAACAAGCAGATAGGAGATGAAAGCTGAGTTACTCATTCGCCCTAAAATTGAGTGGTTCTGCAAAAGGAACTGGAGTCAGTGCTGGAGTGCAGGGAATTTTGGTAATGGCATGAGCTGAGAGCCTGCCCCATGGTCTCCCAGCAGCAGGATTTGACTGGGCTGTGCTGTGTGTCAGTAGATAGAGGACAGGTTAGGCACCAGCAGGAGTTCTGGGGCCTGTGTTCTCATCAACTGGCTCCACAGAACCATCCTGGGTGGGTCAGGCAGTGTCACGCAGCGCAGCATGAGAATGGCTGGACAGACAGTATTTCCTTCCCAAGATTTTCTCTGAACTTTACAGGTTTTCCAAGAATATCCATTCCATGTGTACAGTCATTGCTCCTGAGGTGCATAAATGTCTCTGATTCTACTAGGAGACAAATTACTATTGTGTTGATGTTTCGGCTCTTTAAAAGAGCCCGTGGATAGGAGCAGATGTGTTCATGGAGGCACTGGGCCTCAGGGCTTTGGCATCAGGATAAATTACTAGAGAGTAACAAATCACCTCGTGTCAGTTGCTCACTTGTGAGTAACCACATGCACAATCTTTCCATGCAGCACCTCCTTGTTGGTGAAAAGTACTTCAGCTCTCTTTTCTGAAAGGAGAGCTACCTTAAATTAGGTTGCACTTCCTTCAGGAAAGTGCCTGTATAAGATGGTATGAAGTGGTTGATAAGTAGAAACTTGCCACCTTGCAGTGTGGCAGAATTCTGGATCTTTTGAGTTTCCTTTCACTTGAAATATAGTAATTTTTTTCCTAGTTTGAAAAGAAATCAAAACCAGTTTAATCTTCATCTGTTTCTGACTTCAGAGCATGTTGGTATCTCTGTGTTTTCTCTAGTTTCCTTAGAAAGTAAAAAATGCTCTTGCTGTTCTATTGAAGAAAAACTCTTCCTTAGGGAATTTCTGGTAGAATAAAAATCTGGCAGTTTAATTTCTACACTCAAATCACAGCATTCCCCTCAGAAAATACATCTTTCTTTTCCTTTCCTGAGTGCTCAAAAAGAAGAAGAAAAAAATTAGCAAGTTCTCCTTAGGTTTAGGTTCTGTTGACTTGATTGGCTGATTTCCTTATGGTGTTTCTCCAGAAGAACACAGGATCTGAAACTCAGTGTTGATCCCAAAATCACATAAGTCCTCTAAACTGGATGAAGCAGAAGGAAGGGAAATGAAATGGGAAGAAAGGCATCTTCCTTCTTAAGCAAGTCTTTTCTTTCAGCTGTTTTTTTTCCCAGAGCACTGCCAAATCTCCAGTGGAGATTCGAGTCTGGAGAAAACTCTTCCCACCTACTCCAATGTCAGCCATGCTGAAGATCTCTACACCCAGTCCTGGCCACAGACTGAGTTTGAGTGAGGTGTTTGGCTTTCTCCTGAGCTGGAATCCAGAACAGTAAAGGATTGTTGGCAGCTTTGTGATCAGAGACCCTGGCCTGGGCATATCCTTAGTCTTGGAGCAGGATGTACCCTGCAGCCATTCCTCGTTCCTGTGAGGGTCTGCTGGCAGCAGTCATTTGGAAGGATGTGGAAACTGCAAACATCCCAGATTCCCAAGGCAGGCTGGAGGGAGGGATGTGTCAGTTTGCCTCCCTGGTGATGACAGGCCTTGAGGCCTTGGAAATAAGGGTGTGAGGGATGGGATGGGAGGGCCGGGATAACCCAACAGCAAACAGGCTGGGGAAAGGGAGGGAGGGAGAAAGTGGTGACAGGGACTCCAGGGCTCCTCTTCGTTTTCTTGTTTTTGTCCCTTTCTGTTGTTTTTCTCTGCCGATGAAACAATGAAAATGTGACCAGGCCACAATTTAAGGTGAATAGGAAGTGACTGAAACCTGATTACTACAAGAAAATGTGTTAAATTATTGTCTTAAACTGGACTTCTGCGTAGAGCCAGATCTCAGATTTGGTTGAGCCTTGGGCTAACTGCACTGTGCCTGATTTCTGGCTGCTCCTTGGCTTGAGCTATTACTTCATTCCCATCAAAAACGTAATTCTCAGAAAGCATTTTTCAGTCTTTCTATCCTCTGAACGCTAAACTCAACTTATTTGCCCCAGAAAGCCTCACTGAAATGTGCTCTGACAAGGCTCTGTCTACCTTTCCTTTCTCTGATGGGTGATCTGTTGGGGAATGGGTCTTGCAGTGCAGTCTGAGCTAATTTGCCAGAAATGAAGACAGATTGTAAAAGGCTCAGCAGCCTAGTCAAAAGAGCTTTCTTTCTCCCTTTCCCTTTGCATCGGTTGATTTGTTATAGGAGGCATGTCTGTGGGGGACACTTGCATTGATGATTCCTTGGGATGCTTCTGAAGATCCTTTCCTGTGCTCTAAAATTAACTATGAAGGTTCCTCCTGTCTGACAGTGACAGCAAAGGCTTAGGAGGCTTAGAGTTTAAGGCTTAGCTCCAGTGAGTATCCCAAAATATATATGTCTCTGCAGTTCTGGAGCCTCTTTGAATTATTCAGACTTCTTCCTGACCAAGATCATGCAGTCCCCTGTGTGCTCTCTGGCTATATTTTAAGATACTTTTGGTGAAGGCTTCATATTAGGTCTTGCCAGCAAATACATAAAGCATTGAAATGGGGTGGCCAGACAGCAAAGTTGTGACAGTAACTTCTCTATGTAGGGCGATTGTATGGTCCTGCAGAACTCGGGTATCTCTTGGTCTTTAATATATTTATTTTGTTAGTACCTCTATGAGATACAGAAATGCTGTTACTCCCATTTTACCAGAAAGCCATAAACTGCAGGCAGAACTCAATGACTTGCCTGAGGGCCATCCAAAATGTGAATTATCAGCTCCAGTGTTTCAGTCTTTACTCTAATCCAAGGACCATCCACCTTCCAGGCTTCAAGTAGACATAGGCACCACAGACTTTGGAGATAAATCATATACTGTTGGAGGAAAAGCTAAAAGTGCCCTAACCTTACCTTAATTAAGGTGTCCTAATTACATCAGCTGTGATGGAAGTGTTGAACTTGATAGGGAGGCCTGAAAGATTCAGACAGTAAAGGGCCGTTGTTGAAAGGATAGTAAAATATATGGACTGTGTAGAAGATGAGTTCCATTAACCCCTGAAAACATATCAGTCCTATCTGTCATTTTTGTTAATTGGCATACACCAGTGTTTCCTGCATTGAGGTGATGCAGTAAAACTTAGAGGAATTTTTGCAGTTTATTTCATACTGCTGGAATCTGTCTGTTGGAGTTTGTACTGGACATCACATTTACAGAACCTGCAGTCTGAAGAGCCTGTGATGCCTCTTGCTTTCCTTGTTCTGTTGGGCGTAGTTCACCAAGACAGAGGTTGTTTCTTGCTCCTGTAATGTCATGAATTTAAGTGATTTTTATTTGTTTCTTCTTACAAAGGAGTGCAATCTTCCAGAATTGCAGTTAGTAGTTGTTGTTTCATAGCTAATTTGTGAAAATAGTACTTAATTGTGCTTGCATGTGCACATGCTTTGTATAAGCAGGGCCTGTGTTTGCTATTTAGATCAAGAACTGGTATCCTACCATCTAATAACACTAATTCCATCCAGGAGCATTTAGAAGGCACTGATAGCAGTGGGACGTGGAGCTTGCTGGGTGTCACACCCACTTGCTGGTGCATGAGACTTTCATTTCCCACCAAACCTGAGTGTTGAATGGTGATGTGCTTGCAAGTCCTGTCAAGTTCAAAGCATGAGTTAGGACAGCAGCAGTACTGATATATCTGAGAAAATTCTGGTTCCATTTGCTTTGGCAAAGAATTATGAGTGGGTTTGAAGATTTTGAAAATATTTGGGGAATTATCAATTGGTTTTTTCCACATAAAGTATATTTTCAAGAAAATTTGACTGGGTTAAAAAAATTGTCTCTTCTGAACTTCAACTGAGCTAGTAAAAAAATAAATCTTCAGACTAGACTTATCCAAGCTACTACAAAGTTGGCAGTATGAAAACCTAAGGAAAAATAAGTAATTTCTGGCATGATGCGTTCTTTTTATTTTGCATTTCATTACATTTATATATGAGTCCATTGTTGCTACTTGCTTTCAATAAAAGGCAGTCGTTACACAAACCCTTACTCTGGTCACTGAGCCAATCTGCAATCTTAAAGAAAAGATTAGATTCAGATAACTCAACTGAGCTTTCTCAGAAAAATAGCCTGATAATATTTAAGCACTGCCTTGACTGATTGTAAATTTATCTTCCAGTATCCTTATTAAAGAATCAACAGAGAAGTCTCAAGCACTTCAGCAGTAGAGACAGAGAGAACTAAAACCCCACAGTGGTGATGACTGTTGTTGCTGCAGAACGAAGACAGACTTTTTTTTTCTTTTTTTTTTGCATTGTTCTGTTCATGTAAACACCAGCATTTCAGTGGAGAATTGTTAGGAAACACTTAGCAGTGAAATGCTCAGAAATGTCCGTGGCACACTGTACACTCATGTAAAGTTAGAGCCCCTGTGCTAAGCCCTATAAACTATATGTAAAAGAGTATTGTTTTGTTTGAGCTGAGGCCCCACCATTGATTGCAGGGTGCGTCACATTGCAATAAAACCGTGGCCTTCAGTATCTCCTGAAAGCATCACTGTTTTGTGAATTACACAAGAGATGTTAAAACTTGATGGCTGGAGAACAAGATGTAACATGCCTTAGAGGGTCAGGGTCACAGTCAGTGTCAGCTTGGAGACGTAATGTTTTCCTGGCAAGACAGCAAGACTTGCCATCCCTTTGGATTAGGAGGAGAAGGGACATTTATAGGTAGAGCTGAGTTTATCCTCGTGAGAATGGTGCGTCCTTTAGGGCTAGGAATGGGATATTACACACATTCAATAGCACAACCTGGCCTGATGCACGGAGAGGTTACAGGGGGGTGAAGAAATGTTGCTGGGATGTGACCAAAGGTCTGTTGTGGGTGGTAGTGCCTGGGGGAAAACAGTGATAATTGAAATGGGTGCAGTCAAGGTAAAACTCAAAAGAATGAAAACCCAATCCCTGTAGTTATTACTGATTTTGTTGTTTCTTAGATGAAAAACTCAAAGACTTTAGATAAGGTTTTAGTTGCAAGGTTAGGATTTGATTTGCTAAGTATTTTAAATTACTGTTCCTAATTAGTTTCTAATAAAAAACATAGAGATTAAGTCACTGAGAGCTCAGAATTAACTTCTTGATTCTGCCTCACATTCTTGTCTTTCAGAGGGAACTTTGTCCAGTGTTTCTCATTTACAAAAACTTATTATCATTGTAAATCCCATCCCCAGATGTTTGCATATCTCTGTAAAAATACGGTTGTCCTGGAGAAACTATTTTATAAATCTTATAAAAATCACTTTTTCCTTATTGCAACCCAAACTGCTTGAATTGAAGGGTCTTCTAAATAAGAAAACTTCTAAACTCTAAAAATGTAAGTGGCAAGGAAGCAGTGCAGCAGGATTGGGGTAATAAAACACAACAAAGATACTACAAACAAATGTGTCTGTGCTTCAGCAGCATCCTGTGAGCTGTCAGGTACCACTTAGCAGAGTGTAGCTACATTTGTGCCATTTGTTTTTTCTAAGAACAAAGGATGTATTTCAACAATACAAAAAAACTGCTGTTAATTTTTGGTTAATTTTATTATTTATTTAACATTTTAAGTTTTGTGCTTATGTTATTTTTCAATGTGTTTTCCTTTGTATCCTTTTTGGTCTCCTGTTCTGTACATTGTGTGAGGTTCAGGCTTGTCTGTCTTGTTTTGTTTGCACATCACTAGCAAAAGAAAATTGACTTTATGGTGGAGATTTTGGGCAAGATGGCAATATGAATAATGAACAAATACTCAGTTTCCTGTCTCCTTATCCCAACTGATAGTGTCACTGTATTGCTATGAAAAATAACTCTGTATGTGGTACAGTGCAAATTAGGAAACTGGCCTCGAAGTACCTTCATGTCTTGTGCTGAAATCTCATCCTGACAGACAATGCTGAATTTAGAGTGCTAGGTTTTAAAAATACAGGGTTTCTAAGCAACAGTGTTTAGAGAGGGAACACTTCTTGTTCCCAGTTTTGCCTTTGACTGCTGTATCTATAAAATAGCTTAAACCAACAGGTTTCCATGTTGCAGAATGATTAATTTTGATACTAATGAAATGGGGCCCTGCTACCTTCCTCATGCTCCCATGTACTTGCAGTGTTTTGTGGGCAAGGTGCAGGATCTTGTGATGAATGGGCTGCTTTGAGAGTTCTCTTCATTTTACGAAGCATATTGTTCAGGGCTGGTTTTGTGAGCAACAGCTCAACAATCCATAAAATAACATAAACTGTAGGATAAGAACTTGCAAAGGAATACCTGGCATTGACAAAAATCCTAGCTTTATTTTAATATAATATCCAAAGGAACAGAAGAATGTGGTACCACATTGGTAACTATGGGAAATGCTGTTTTACTAAGAAAACAAATTCTGCTTGACGCAGTGTCTTCCCCCTTTGTCCAGGTGATTTGTGTAGTGACTTTCACAAGCCTTATGGCATGTGTTTTGTTGAATTCCAAAGGAACTGACGTAGAGATATGTGTGATAGGATTAAAACTCAAGTCACTATCATTTAAATGCTAATCTCTGTGGATTAGGAGAATTTGGCAGCAATTACCAGAGCCAGTGATGGAGCATACTGATTTGAGGTAATCCCTGATGTCCATTGCCCTGTGCTGGAAGATGAACCAACACCACCTTATGTCAGGGCCAAAGCAAAGAGAGAGAATAGATACTGTAGTAGATACTGGCTATGGTTGGCCTTTCAGAGGATGCAAAGTCCTTTTGCATAGGATGGCTGTTTGTTAGACCCAGCTGCTGGTGAAAGGCTCCTCCTGGAGCAGTGAGGGGCGAGGGCTGGGTGTTTATAAAAACCAGTTTAGAGTAACTAATGCATGAGATCACTTAAAAGGTGCACTGGGATCTTAAGCAGCTAAAAGAAATTGTTGCCTGTTTTAATTAAAAATCTTGATTTCAAAGACAGTCTGGTAAGATTTAATGATTAGTCCCGATTCTATTTTTTTTATGGGTGATCTAAAACTTGGAATAGTGTTTTGAGACAAATGGCAGAACCGTTTTTAAGAATCAGTATCAAGCTTTATTTGAAGAGAGTCTTACGTTCCTGTATGTCTACATTGTTGTAATGGTATTAATCTCTACAGAGTGTCCTGAATCCATGCGGTATTCCCACATGCTAATGCTTGCATTGGCACATTCATATTGGCAGATTTACGTGCAAATCCAGTCTTTTCCCTCCTGATTTGACAATTTAGGAGGCTGCTGTGACAGATATTTCTCCTGCAGCCTTCGGAGACTTCCTCATTAAATCTTGCTGAATTTACTATCTAGTGCTGCATTTTGAGTCAGGGAATACCAGGGTGGAAGGAACATCATGGATCATCTGGTCTAACCATTTTTGGCAAGAGCATGCTCAAAGAATCATAGGATTGTTTAGGTTGGAAAAGACTTCTTAAGATCCAGCTTCTAACCCAGCCCTGCTGAGTTCACCATTAACCCATGTCCCTAAGCACCACATTACACAGTTTTAAAATTCCTCCAGGGATGGTGACTCTAATGCTTTCCTGGGCATCCTGTTCAATGCTTGACAATACTTTTGGTGAAGGAATTTTTCCTAATATCCAGTATAGACAAGATGGCATAGCACCAGCTGCATCTTTAAAGTGACTGATGTTGGGGAATCCATTTTGGGAGACCTCACTCTCTTTAGGGCGTTCATTGGTGTCCAAACAGAATGTGTGGCAGCAGATTGAAAGTATAATTTATAATTTAAAAAAAAAAAAAAAAAAAAGAGCCTGGAGGTGAAAGTTATTTTTCAGTGCACCAGTTTCATAGACTTTTGTTTATTATGTATTCTTTAGTAACTAATTCCTCCAGGACAGTTTATATCAAGATCTGTTCAGCTTCAGAAGGAGTGTGTTGACTGAGCATGGAATGGAGTGCACAACACACAAGATCTAATCTAGCAATGGCATTAGTGCAAGTAAAACTCTGTATTCATGCATTGCCCCAGGGATTTCACTGGGTCTCTGCCTAGGCACCCGGTTCTGCCTGCATGGGATAAATGGCAAATAGGAGTCGTGTCTGAAAGCAGCGCAGAGCTGTCAGATGCTTGTTTCAGCCAGACTTTACTGTTTGTATAAACACTGTAAGCACTCTTTTGCAGAGCTTGGAAGACATTTTGATTTGCCTTCTTTGTTTTGGTTTGATTTTGTTTGCATGCATCATTTTACATGTGAAGAGATTGACCTAATGTAACTAACCAGATTGCAGAAAAGGTAGATAAAGGTTTTACAAGCAAAATTTGTTTCCTTGTGTTCTTCCTTTCCTGGAACATAAGTTCACCAAAAAAAACCCCTATTTGAAACAGTCAACGATTTGCTAATATTGAATGTTAAAAAATATAATCCAGATATCTGCTGGTTTGTGGATGTGGGTCCATGCTTTATTGAATGTGGATCAGGCTGAAATGTTTATTTTAGACAATGATTCTGAATACTGAGATGTACAAATATTAGTCTTTCATCTGTCTTCAGAACAGGCAAATACTGGAAGATGAACTTGCTCATACTTCCTCTGCCACTTGGGTAAAGTGTTTTAGACGTTGAGGTACAAATTTGCTTTTTGCTGCCAGCTTGTTTTTCTGTATATCTTCAGGATAATAAATACAGAGAAAAGATACATTCATTATTAACTTCCTAGAGACTGGCCATCTGATTTATGGCTTCAAAGTGTCTCCATTTTATCTGTCAAAACTGATTTTAAACTTCATTTGTCTTCTGTTTTTGGCAGTGCTTTTTACCTTGAATTCAACTGTTTGACATGCATTGTACCAGAGTCACATTTTAAAAACATTTACAGTATGTTGCAGAAAAAAAGGTTCAAGTTGGTACATCTGCTTTCAATATTATGCATCTCTCAAAGTGAAAACAATTTGAGAGCTGGCACTGGGAGTGTTCTTGTTGTAGCTGTAAGCACAGCATTTAGGTAACTTAGAAGAATAGAGTAATAATTACAGAAAATGAATTGTCACAGAGTAACATTCTCCTGTGATTATCACCAATTACAGTTAGCAGCTCCAGCGGCCTTGGTGATTAGATGCAGAGCATGGTTTCCCTAGACTGAAAGATGGGCCATTTCTCAAAAGATTTTGTTGAAAATTACTCTCAGAGATTGAATTCCTGCAAATGGGGCATTAACAGCCCCCTGTGGGCTGGCACAGACATCTCTCACTGCAGAGCATCTCTCTTGGGCTGATAAAGCTTCCTGCTCTGCATTTGCCCCAAAGGGGCAGAGCCTCAGCTTGGGGCTTCTCTCCAGACTCTGTCAGGCCCTGAGCACTGCTCCTTTCCTGACTAAAACCTGAGCTGGAATAGTGGGAAAAGAGTGCATTGCAGGTTGAGGGGGTTGATCCAGCACGATGGAGACCTTCAGCAGTGATGCAGCTCTGATGGAGGGCAAGAGAGAAATCTTGGCCAAGTACCCACAGCTCCAGGGTCCCCTGTAGTGCCTGTGGCTTTTAATCACAGCTGCATAGGCTCGTTTTTATCTAAACTCCCTTCATCAGCCTTTCTCCATCTTGCATGTTTTCACCTTGCTGTCACTGTGTGTTAGTTCTTTCCTGCACTAGTCTGGATGATTATCAGTAAGGGAGTATTGCATGGGTAAAGCTCATATGAGAGGATGTATTAGAAAAAGAAACACAGGGTAATGGAAGCTGGGTGGATCTGCTGATGGTGCAGGTAGATCAGAGGGGCCTTAGGAATAGTCTGCCCAAAGGCCTGGAAGAGGAGTGAGGGTCGTGAGTTCCAAGTCAGAGGTGGAGCCTATGTTATGAAGGCCTCCTGGTAGAGTCTGTTCAAAGTAAGAGTGAAAGAAAGGCAAACTGAAGGTGCAGCTGGTGGGAGCTGCCTGTGATGACTTACCATTCATTAAGCAATGCCAGAGACTGAATTTTTTAAGTGCTGGTAGGCAGACAGTTGTCAGTAGAAGCAGCATGATTATATTATGTTTGGATTTGTAATTGAGATTACAAACCAGAGTGTGAAGGTGAAGAGGGTGAAGAGACACAGAGAAAGAACTAAGCTCTTCGAAATTAAGAGAGAAATGAAAATAGGATCCATCCTCTGGATAGTTCACTGGAGTAACTTCTTCTCCCTGTGCATCACAGCGTTTGTTGTGATTCCCAGTGCTTAGAATAATCTGGTGTTGATATGTGCAACCACCAGTTCAGAGGAGCCTGCTGAGGCTGACACTCTTGGTCTGCACTCACCTCGCACCTGCACGCACCTCGTGTGGTGATGGGGGATTATTGCCTGTGTTCTCATCAATGTAAGGAAGGATTTAAGCAGTTTCATTTGTTTCTGCATGTGCCTGATGCTGAGCCTGGAGTTTTTATTCTTTCAATTATGCTCTGTAGCTTGGAATGCTTAACAGAGCCAGGCACAGGCAGTGCATCGGGATGAGAGTTCTGGAATAGAAAAATAAACAGTGGAAACCCACAGCTGAACTACCAGATGCTGGGGTTTGTCGAGACTTTTTTATAAGGACACAAGGACTCTGACTGGGGTCATTATCCCCACCAGCCACTTGTCAGTGTAAGTCCCTCTTTTTCTTCTTTTTCTCCTTTTGTTTTTCCCCCTCCTCCCCACATTTATGTCCACTGCTCCCTGTAAAATGTCCTAGTCCAACTGTGACTGGAATAACTGATCAGCTACTATTTCCCTGGAAGAGAGGGATGGGTGCAGTGCCCATCCAGGCAGGGTTGTGCAGCCATCATGTCACCTCTGGAGACATTGCTGTGGCATTGGGCTTGCCTTAGACTACAGAGGAGCAGATGATTGCATACTAGGATGTTTAGGCAGAACTTACTTTCCTTCTTTACTGAAAGCACTGAGGGGAAGTGTGAGAGGTTCCCTGTTGCAGGGGCAGACCATGGTGTGTGTGTATGTGTATGATCTCTCTCCCCTCTCTGGTGCCGAGGGGGAGGAGGGCACAAGATTCCCTCACATCCGTGCCATGGTATGTCTGTCTGTGCGCTTTGGACAAACACTACCTGTGCCTCAGAAGCAAAAGCTGGGCATAGGTTCTTTGACATGACTGCATTTCAGTCAGGTGAGAGTAGGGAGGCCATGGATGATCTGGAGCAGACCACAGTAATTCCAGTGCTCTGGCATCTGCTGGATGGATGTTCTGCAGCAGAGAGTGAAGAAATATCAATGGCTTTAAAGGGAAAGCAAACCTGAAGCAGGTGCTACATGTGACTGTAGTGCGTAGCAGTCAAGGGTCTGGGCCCAGAAGGAAGGTCAAGAGAGATTCCCAGCAAAGCCAGTAATGGTTTTCTTTTTTAGCTTGTTTATTTGCTATGCAGTTAGCAAAACGTGACTCTTCATTGTGGGTGGTGTAACCAGTCATTAGCTGTATACACATGGCTGGGGTTCAGTTTCACAGAAACAGGATACTTTACTTTTCCACACTGACTGAGAAGAGGGAAATGCACTGACGTACAGGGCATGTAGGCTTGAGCTTTGGGAAGCCACTCTTTCTTGTGTGACACTGGTTTCTGCAGCACCATGAGCTGGTTCAGTAGAGCTTAGTGTTTTCTGAGCTTCTCCCCTCTGAAATTGCGTGTGACTGACAGGGCAGTGCCTGACCTGGGCTGGCCTGTGAACCACTCTGAAAGCAGTTGTGCCAGCCTAGCCCACGCTGATACAGCCACTGGAGACAGGCTTGGATCCCCCTGCAGCACTAGGACTTGGGAGCAAGTCCCACCAGCTTAGATGTCCCTGCAGCATGCTCTGAGGAGCCCCAGCTTGGCTGTTGCTCGTGTCTTCTTTCCTTGCTTTGCTTTCTGGAAAACTACTGCTAATGATTTGCGGTGCAAATAATGCCTGAGACTTGCTTCTGTCCTGTCACAAGGAGTGATTTTGGAGCTGTGCTCTTCTCATGTTTTCCCTCTTGCTGACTTGCTGACAATGAGAAGGAAAAAAATCCTGGTTTTCTCTTTTTGGGAACTTCCAGAGGTTGCATTCCTCCCCCTTAATCTCAGCTAATTTCTTAGTCAGCGTGCTCAGGATCACATGGATTTCTGCCAGGTAAGTAGGGATTTTTGTGAGCTGTAGTCTGTTCAGTCAGCAATCATTTTAGCTGTAAAAGGCCATGGCTTAGTGTGGGGCTCAGATGACACACAGATTCAGCTTCCAGCTCCTTTATTTTTTAAATGGCTTTAGTTACTCCCTCTCTGCTTTTTTTTTGCAACCTAGCCATAGGGTTTAGATCTGTTCTGTAAAATTAGTGCTAAACCAAACAAGGCAAACTTAAGAAAGGCTTAATTAAAATAATAGAAATCTCACACTCACTGAATCTATTGCTGGAGCTCTTTTTGCCTGTAAACAAAAAAATTCAAATGGCTGTTTTTCCCCCCACCCCTCAGTTTCATAAGTGGTTACTGAGCTTCTGCAGTTGCTACATTCCTTAAAAAGTTGTTATTTCTTTTTTGGTCACACACTAGGGGACTCCATTGTTTTCAGTGGTGCCTATTGAGTTAGGCCCATCGACAGCAGAACTCATTCTGGGTCATTAACTTTGGAGGCACGGTAGTATAATTTGGTGACTTTATTCTGTTTTTTAGCAGACACTTGTATTAAAGTCACACACAAAACCAGAATAACCATCCTTCTCCTTTCCTGAAAACGCTGAGAGCCTTAAAGGACCTCTTAAAGATCTTTTAAAGGACCCGTTAAAAGACCATTAGAATTTGTAAAGCTGTGTTTAAGCACATATTAAGCAGAAGTAGCAAAACAATGCTGCTATCTTAAGTTATTGATTCTAGTACTGTGCTGTTCTAGTGTTGACAATTTAACAAGATTGCTTGGAAAAACTGGCTATATTTAAGAGAAGATTCACACAAACGATTCATGATCTGGAGAATATACTGTAGTGTGAGAAAATGAAGTTATCTACAGAGGGAGAGAGTACCAGGTATGTCATGTGTTTTCACCTAGCACACAGTCATAATGTGAGACCCAGTGCCTGAAGTCAAACAAGTTGATGCTATTTAAAATTCATGCTGAGAACTATGGAACAAACTGCTACTGAAGCAATTCTCCATCATTTAAAGATTCCACTGTGAGATTTGATGTCTTGTTAAAAGATGCACTCAAGATCCAACAGTGTGTGGTTAAACTACATGGAGATATCCCAGAGGAAATACAATGCACCAGGCACACTGGCATTCTTTCTGGGCTCGGCCTGTAAACTCTGTGGTCTTTGGAAGTTTCACTCTGTTCCTGTGCTATGCTTGCTATACACAAACTCAGTCACTTCACCCTCGAGGTCTGCTTCCCACGTAGAAATAGTTCTTATACAACATTTAGTCCTGACGTTTAGGAAACCTCCCACAACTTTTAGCCACACTTTGTGTGCAGTGAACATTTTCATTTCCATAGCTCTTAATCTTAAATGGTCTTAAAAGGCCTTTTCTTCCCAGCACCAAAGTTTCATAAAAATGCACATGATCAAAGTTAGCAGTGTGCTAAGATGATGGTAAAGAGGAAAGGAAAGGAAAGGAATGGAGTGTTTGCCCAGAGTTGTAACAAGCTAAACTTCCTCCAAGACCCTCAAATCTAGTCTAAATAGAAGTTCATTCTGCCAATGGCTCTCTGCTCACTTTGGTTAGTCAATAATATTTACTGAGTTCCTGGCTGCACTCTTTGTATCTCTAATTGAGCACTCTTATTAAAACGCAGATGTCACAATGTGCATCTTGAGATACTCAGTTCTGGAAGACTTCCTAACTCTGATCTTGCTTTTACTAGTTTTGTAGTGCTGTTCATTTCACTGCCTGTGGCAGAGTCTCCTGACTGACAACCAACAGGAACAGAACTGGGCTCAGAGACAATATGATTAATGGATTATTGTCGGTTCCATGGGATGGATTGGATCAGCATGCTAGAATGATTTAATGCCTTTCACATACTCTTGATGGCAGGGATGGTCAGCAGAAAAAGTGCTGTAGATCTGAAGAGTCAGTCCTAATTAGAGTTTTGAGACTTCTCTAACACCAGAGTCTGGACATTGTGCAAATATGTGCACATTCCTGAGAGTTTTTGTTTAGTGTTTTATGCTGCTAAGTTTTATTTTGGTATGAGGGTAGGGGCAACCTTTACCTCTGCATGTGTGCATTTAGTAAGTTCCATTCTGGGCTTTTGAGGCATTTTTCAGAGAGCAGTTTGATCCAACAGTAAAAACCAACAGCAAAACTGGATTATGCCAAATGTTCATTAATCTCATTATTCTCCGTCTTACGCAAGAAGAAAGATAAATTAGTCCAGGTAAGATTTAACTGCCACAGTGTTGCTGGTTCTCAGTGAAAGAAGGGAGTATCTGCTACCAACTGCAAAGAACAGAGTCTGGTAGTTAAAAGTGTGGAGAAAAAAGGTGTATAAAGAACAGAAAAAGGACTGCTGGAGACAGTTCAGATGAGGGACAGAGGGAAGAGATCAGAGCTCTGGAAAACATGATTTATGAGAAAAAGCTTGAATAATGAGAGCTGTGTAACACTGGCGAGAGAAGACTCGAGTGGAGACAGCCTGCAGAAAACAAAAGGTTGCTATGGAGGGCAAGAGAACAGACTCCTCTCCGTGTCCAGTTTGGACAGGACAATATGTAACAGACTGAGTTGTGCTAAGGGGCTTTTTAAAGTTAGACATAAAGAAAAGAATTCCTAAGTCTAGTGAAATGACTGAATAGTTTGCTGGAAATGCTGGGGAATTGCTGGAGCATGTGAAGTAGATTGGTCAAACACCCCCTTAAGTTTGTGAGGCTGGATTATGCTGTAGGGACACAGGACAGAGTAAATCATGTTCTGAAGACTCTCTCAGCCCTGTTTTTCATGATTGCATAATGTGTTTGTCAGAGCAAAGGGCTTCTCATGGTTACAGTGATCCTTCTGTATCTGTTTCTTCACTGGCATATCCAACTTCGTGAAATCCCTGAGATACCTTCTTCACAGGGCTTGTGTGCAAAGTGCCGACCCAGTTTACAGAAGGCAACATTGCTAAATAAAAACAGAGAGTACTCCACAAAACTCCTAATCCATAGCAACTGCCCACTGTCATTGCTGGAAGATTCACAGAGGCCTTCTAGCGGGAGCTAAACTTCTCATTATTGTTTATTCAGTGTTCATGTAAGACAGCACCATTCAGTGAGAATATTTTCCCTTTTTATAGTGTTCTGTGTACTCTTCTATTCTTCTTCATCCTCATATCTCTGCTTTTCTTCTTCCCTGTGCCTTCACCTCTTTACAGCAGATTTCACAATAGCCTTGTTCTTACCCATTTCCACAATCTGTTAAAAAACCCCACAGCAGAACAGGTGCTGGTGGGGGTGCCTTGGTTATCCCCAAAATCTGACATTTGGAAGAGATGGATACAATCAGGATGTTCAGTCCTCCCAGCTGTTGTCTGAAGCTGCCCGTTTTGGATAGACACCTGAAGTAGTTACATTTAAGTCACAGAGTGGAGATTTTTTTCCTGTGTTACATGGCGTATAGGTATTTATTGCACCAAGAACTCATATGTTTGACACTATCCTTCAGCAGACTGCGCTTACTGGTGATACATAAAGTTGTAAGTTTAACAGGCACTGCATATGTCTGCAGCCCCAAAACTGCAGTCAGAGGAGAGTCTGCAAGAGGCCCATTCATTGGCACTGAGTGCAGAAGGGTAAATTCAATTTGAGTAGAATTAGTCCCAAGCATAGTTCTGGTAAAATAGAAAACGACGTTGCAAATCACTTGATGTTAAATATATTTCAAATCAAGCCATGAAATAATGCCAAAATCCTGGCAGAAAGAAATGTCAAACAATGAAAACAGCAAATGAAAAGTAGCAGGGGTAGGCTGTTGCTCTTTTCAGCATATGTTGTGGAAACTGTTTGTTTGTCTTGAATTTTCTTTCTGGCAATGTTAATTCTCAGCTGCAAAGAGGCCATTATTGTATTAGGTATCAAGTGTTAAATGATCAAGTAGATGGTGTAGGTGAAACTGCCTGTTATGTGGTAACGATTTGAGTTTTCATTGTAAAAAATCATTTTGTGTAAGAGTACAAAGATGTTGCTAGGGGATGTGGGTTACTTGTTAGGTGTGAGAGGTCTGCAGTGAGTCTGGATGGAGGTGTTGTGTGTGAGGATGTCTCCTTTTTGGTAGGAGCACGGAGGAGCCAATGCAAGTGTTTTAGGAGAATGTGTAATCTTCAGCAACCAAATGCATTTTGGCTGTAGCTTTTCATCCCTGATATATAAAGAAGCAGAAAACAATGTGAAGAAGCTCTTGCAACAAGTGAGCTTGAAACAAAGATAGCAGTGAAAAGGAGAGACTCGTGAAGTGTTTCATAGGAAAGGAGCCTAATTCACACTTCTTGGAGGACCAGCAAATGGAAGACAACCCATAGCTGGCAGTGATGTGCAGGTTTATTAACTCCCCCCCATTGTATTCTCTGTACATGTTGGAGCATTCCTGTCACATAGCAGCATGTTCTTTGCAAGTTCTTTGTAGACTCCAGTGCATTTTGATTGCTATTATGACTCATTTTCTGTCTCTTGCCTGTGAGTGGACTGGTTTCCAAATGTATGCATCAGAATTATGTCCACAAGACTAGATGTGCATTCACATCCCACCAGACCTTTTCCTCTACCCAGCTTGCATTGAAAAGAACAAAATGCTTTCTAGTTACCAATTTCCTCCATTTGTCAAAGTTTATTTTTCTGTGTAACCCCAGGTGATCTACAGTGATTCTGTCTTTGTGGCTCTTACTGGCTTAGTGACACTTCAGGCTCCTAAAACTTTGAGCCCGACATCTTGATGGAAATATTTTTTTGTTGTGTTGGTTTTTTTTTTTCCTTTCTAATGTATTTAGTGTACTGCTGAGCCAGGCAGACATAAAATTCCTTCTTGGAATATGTTTATATAAGACATATGCAAGGTGCCATATGGCAAACCCCCAGCTTTCATTCCCTGCACATCCTTTTGTTTCAAATGTTTGGGAGAACCCATACCCCTGTGGAGTCTTTACATGGTCTGCTGGCTAGAACTTCCATGGAAAAGAGAGACTAAATGGGCTAAGTAAAATACAGGGGAGTGGAGATCTGGGAGTTTAAAAGTTCAGGGCTTAGTAAATAAATGGGAAAGCAATAACCCACATGCAGTTCATAATAGGTGTCCTCTGGCTGTTAGGGAACTAGATGACTTAGAGGACAAAAGAAAAGGAATAGATTTTCTCAGTCTGTGCATGTATGGAGAGATCCTGATTCCCAATGGAATCACGTAATCAATTATGAAAGCATTCTTACAAGGGGAACAGTTCAAGTACCTCATCACAAGATGTGTGAACTTCTGTTTTGAAAGAGTCTCTGGATTTCTTTCAGCGTACAGGCTCAGTCTAATGACAAGGTGCTGTGAAAACCCTGGTGGTGTCCTTTTAGAGCAGTAAAAAAGACAAAGGGACCCAAGGGCAGATAAGAGTGTACATAACTCTAAACAGTGTATAGTTGTCTTAAAGCTTACACCAAAAGCACAATGGCATTTATTTGGGGGGTGTGGATCTCCTACCTATCAGAAATAGTGAGAATTAAGCCTATTCCAAACATGGTCTTTAAAAAAAAGTAAAAAATAGTAACACATCAAATTTCATTACATTGAGCTTATATTCTCCAAGTGCCCATTAGGAGGGTTTGAGAATTTCCTTTTAATTAAAATAATGTTTGTTGAGCTTAATATTTTCCGAAAACATTTATTTTTAATGTCTTTTTCCCCTCTTACTAAAATTCAAGTAGTGAGGAAGGATAACTGACCACAAAAAAGGCCAGATGTGCTGAGAACAATATTTTTCAAATTGCCTGGCAACAGGAAAAGGGTGATTCCAAGCCAAAGAGACTCTGTAACAATGAATATAATGACAAGACCTGTGTTTCATCAAATTATGAAAGGTTTTGTCCTGATGGTTACAAAAGAGGCCAATGGTCATTTTCAGTCTGCTCTCACCTCTGTTTGGGTGTATAATTTAAAGGTCTGAGATCCAAATAGAAGCCAAGAATGTTGAGTTTCAGACCTACTTGTAGGGGAAGACTCCTCTTGATAGTAGACAGTGTATTTCTGTATTTTTCTGAGAATTTATTCACTATTGCCTAAAATCGTTCTATCCTTACACATCTAGAGTCTAACTCTGAACATCAGCTGAGGCTGTAAGTCACTGAAACTAAAGATCATGGCATGTGTTTTCCTGAATCTTGGCCATACTTGCTAAGTTCAAAAAGTGCTGTACAGGTCTCACTTGGAAATCTAAACTTTGTAACATTGCAGCTGGTTTAGCAATGAGAGATGTAGTAGATTATTATGTGTTCTTTGCTGCCTTTAAAATACCATGATAAAGGCGAATATGGGAGCCAAATCTATCCACATGCTCGAAAGTGAAAAGGTTACAGATCTGTAAACTACTGAACTGTTTTCAAATTGTGTTAAGCTAGACTGATATAAAATTAACCATGCTGCTTTATTTGGTAGTGCCGACCATACACATTCACTCTCCTAAAATACTGTATGTAGTCTGCAAAAATAAATTCCCCGGAACAGAAATATAATGCAATCCAAATAACTAGTTTTAAAAATAAATTGAACATGAAATAACAAATATGGATGTAGCCAACACTTAGGGTCCAGAATTTACTAGAAAGACACACATGGCTTGTATTTATCTTTCATGAGTTTTCAAGATTGATACTCAACAAATTATTTCTCTATCTGGGTTGTTTTAGTTTACGAGGGTTTTCTTAGTCCTTCTGTCTTCACTCATACATCAACGTGAAAGTAAAGAAATAAGTATTTTTGTTGTAGGATTTTATTGCATGGTTCATAGAAACTTGGTGGAAATAGATCCTTCTTTTTTATTCTAAACTTATTCAGTGCTATTGGTTTTAATCCTACTCTTTTATAGGTTGTTGTCATCTGTATCTGTTTGGAAGTAGGCAGAGGATCTGCCACCCCTGTTTTGAAACACCAGTGTAGGACAATTTTGGTCTTCACTTGACTCTCACTATATAGTATGGTCTGCTTGGTGAATAAAGAATGTTTTGGCTCTCACTGTGTTTTTGTCAAGGTAGTGAACAAGCATTATAAATAAATGAAGCCATGTCTCTATCACCTATATAAAACAGACCTTAAAATGTGAACAGGTTGTAGCTGATACAGAGAGAACCTGGGGTGTGGTGTGAGCTGCTTTGTTCCTCTTTGACATAGGAACTCTTGAATGCAGCAGTGAAAATTTAGTGCTGTTACTGTTAACCATTTCAGTCCTCAGGGAAGGGCAAACAGCAACAAAAGAGACTCAGAGCGCAGATCCTCTGTGAAGTGATGAAAAGCCCAAATGTCTAGAGGTTTGTTGTATATGAGATAGTGCAAATGACTGTGAAGAAACTGGCCAAGAAAGAATCTGAGCATTCCTTCTTTTTTGATTCTAGGCCAAGATGTGGAAATTCTTGTTTAGGATGTCTTGTTCTAAGATCTAACTCAAAGTCACAGTGTTACACGTGGGTAAAGTCTGCTAAGGCTGTAAAGTCCACGGCTAATCACTCCAGCCTGCTTCTAAAATGTTTTTCCTTCTCTTCTTCTTAGTTGTGTCCATAATAGAAAAGTTTAGACCCAAACTCATGCCAGTGCTAATAGTGGTTCCCTGAAACAAAGGAGAAGCCATGTTTTTCCATGAGGCATAGAAAATCTGTCTCCACAGTCACACAGCTGGGCCTGCCTTGTAAGGGATGTAAGAACAACTCTAGTATCTATTTCCCATCCTTTGCTTTCCTTTCCTTTGCTGCTTTTCAGCCCCTGGGGCTTGGGGTCACAGCATTAAGACAATCCCTCCCATCCAACATAGAGAATGGCATGACAGGCATAAAAAACTTAGGCAAAGTGTTGATTTTGTTGTTATTGTTAAAAATGTCAAAAATGGCCTATTTCATGAATCACTTTGAAGATTCTGCATTTTGAAGCACTCAGTTCGTTCATTAGAGCTTTCAATCAGCAATGCTGTGCATCTGCCTGGATGGGTTTAAATTACTGACTGTGTAGGAGTTATGGCAGTCACTCCAAACATTCAGGGATGTGGATTATTCAATGCTCATTATATGGAATGAGATGCTGAGTGTGGGTACGGCGCCTTCTCTCACATGGCTTTGCTGTGTTTGGCAGCTTTTGAGTTAATTTCCTTTCAGTGGAGGGGTGTGATGGCCTCTTCTAGTGGGGATGATTTTCACTTGTTTGAGAAAATCTGGTAGTTTGGTCTTTCACTCGTCTCACGTGACTCATCTAGCTGCCAGTAACGGTTCCATTTCTCAGTGTTGTCGTGGTAAATTTTGGACATCACATCCAAACAAAACCAAGAATGGCAATTTTTTTTTTTTTAACAAGAAGTAATTAAAGAGAATGAACAGTAAGAAAAAAAAAGGCAAATGACCTAGTTTGGTCTTTGCCACAAAACCCACAACTCTCTGGGGATATCTAGTATGTTAGGCAAATATTTCAAATCTGTCTCTATTTCAAATGTGAGTCATTTCAATTAGACATCTTTCAGTTATTTGTTCATTGGTCTTAATTAGGTAAACTCCAAAGCACTGCAGCATGCTTTTATTGTTGAATAATTACCCTTTTGGTAAGTTTTCTTGCTCTTATCTTCTTTGCCTTAATAGCTCGTGTTGTCAGTAAGGGTGAAGCCTTCCTGAAGGGTAAACAAGGTGTTCCTTGGGGAAGAAAGAGAGCTATTGCCCTTTAGTAGGAGTGTTCTAAGTGTTGATCTCATTGTTGGACAGACAGGTTTACTTTTGTGTAAGGAAATGTTCTGTTTTGTTCTAGGAGAATTTACCCCTAACAAGAAATGTAGGGCTGACCCTACAGGTCCTGACCAGTGTGAGCTGTCCTTGCTGAGGTGTGTAGCCTCATCACAGTCCACGAGAGCAATTCTCAGGTGACTTAATGTGGCATAAATCAAGAAAAAACTCCCCCAAAGCCAGTTACCCCAGAATGAAAGAAGCAAGATACCAGAAATTGAACTAGCTTGATTACTCATATGGAAGGAATTGCCTGATTGCAGCCTTTGCACACTACTGTATCAACTCCTTCCATTCCCTTGCGAGCATTTAAATATGAAGATATAAATCAAAACTGCAGGACACAAAAAGACAAAAGTTACCTTGATGGATTCCACTTCCATGAGATCCTTCTGGAAACCATTCTGCTTTTATTAGATTTACTCTCTGTAAATTAGGATTAGTTTTTTATATGGATTTATGGAATGGCTATGGTATAGTGCAAGCGGGGTGAACCCTCTGGTTGAAGGCAAGGGAGTGTGTGCTCTTTTCATCTGTTATTGGTAAGTTACAGAATGTAGGTTAAAGGCCCCTCGATACCAGTGAAAGAAGAGATCTGGTTCCAGACATGGAAAGTGCTTAAATCTTATGTGTGCCAGCCAGTGATATTAATATTGTATAGAACAGCCAGTTGTCAAAGGGCCAGATTCTGTTCTCAGTTACAGTGGTGTAAAGTGGACTTTTTCCCTTTTTTTCAGAGGTAATGAGTTCGGTTTCACGTGTGCTTGGGCACTTGAACACTTGGGTTGTCTGTGTTCAGAGATAATCTCACAGATCTTTTTTTAGTTGCTGTGGGGGAAAAAGCCCATGAGCTGCTGGTGTTTTTCCTTGTCCATCGTTGTTCCAGCTCACATGTGGTGAACACATTTCAGAGACTTTGGTGCAAGTGCAGCTGCACTCAGGGCACTGTTGTGCAAGAAATTTTTCGCTCTTACTAATGAATCCGTGAGGTACTTTGTGAAGGCAAATGGATTGGCTGAAACAGGATTTCATGGATATAGCATAAGTGTTTTGTTCCTTTGCAGGGAGTGAATGTGTTCTGTGATTTGACAGCTACAAGAGAAGATAATTATTTTTGACAGCACAGGGATAGTGTTCATGTTATTCTAGGAAATCTCTGTCTTCACACAAACAGGTATCAGTGTGTGCTACAGTTGGTATTGCTGAGCTTTGGTGGAAGCATCGAGTTTCTGTGTTTTGATAATATGATAAAATTGGTAAAGTACATATTTAGAAAGCCCTAATGAATTTCAGACTTGTGTCATCTGGGGAATGAAAGAAAGTGTTTTATTACGAGTCCAGTATAAATCTTAAACACTTAAAAAGGATCTACAGTATTTTGGAGGGAAGATACATCTTGACGGTATTCCAGGTAATTCTGCTGTTGAAAAGAGAAGAACTGTGAATTGGGTATTGTAATATGATTGATTTACCATCTTCTCATGGTGGTGTGGCCTTTAAAAACTTATTCACAATGTTCAGCAGTGTGTTTAGATACCCTTTAAGGGTGATTCATCTGCCCCAATTAACAGTCAAAAGTCTTACTATAAAATCTTGCTAAGGTAGCTATTAACCCTGAAGTGAGTTAAATAATGATGGGATAAAACTAGAATAGGAATGGAATAAAGCCCGATGGAGCTGTAGACTCCAGAGGATATAATGATAATTTATGTCATGACTACAAGCAGGGCAGAGCTAATAGTCAGAAAGACCCAGTATAAGCTGAAAGGCATCCAAAGTGATCTTCTTAAACACCTCAATCCAAACCTACTGAGTACAACTGACTGTGCAGGCCAAAAGATGCTTAATTTCTGTACAGTGAAAAATAAACGACCATAGTTCACAGATCCAAATTCCTTGGCAATTATTTTGCTTCCTTGTGAAACCTTTCATTTCCACTGCCTTGTTGTAAATACGAGAATTTTGGAAGCAGATCCAAAATGGTTTACAGAGTAGTTGTCAGTTCAGTGGAGAGAGTTCTTAGTCAAAGCCTTATTGTTTTTTGTTTTTTGTTTTTTGACAGCGAACGGCAGCTACAACCACTGCAGTCTGATCTCTGAGAAGAAGAACATGATGGACATGGAGATGACGAGTGGCTCGGTGCCTGTGTGCAGGCAAGGTCTGTTCCTCCACACGGGGAACTCGCTGGTGCGAGACCACGCGCTGTCCCGGGAGAGGCTGCTGCACGTGGGCCAGCTCAACTTGGCGCACTCAGATCTCAGGTACTGCTCCAGGTTTTACCAGCTCGTGCCCTTGGCTCCACCCCAGTGCCATGGTGTCACCAAATTACTGCCTGGGAGGCGGGGGTGATACTTACTCCCAACCCAGTGTCTCCCACATGGTGATTTGGCATGCCACCATCAAACCTACAGAAGTCAGTGCCACTTTTATTTCTACAGCATTTCCCTTAATGAAGTATTTGCAGAGTTCCCATACAGCCACATCATTGGTATTTGCTTTTAAGGCCGTAATGTGAAAATCTGGTCTCTGGTTTTGATATATACACTGTATTTGGATATGCTATGAACAGAATCTCTATTTAAACATTTGCTATAAATTAATTATATGAAAACACAGAACTCCATTTTTTTGTTGTTGTTGTTACAAATTTAACATTACCAGATTTTAAACAAGTACCCTAAACAGACATCCATTGTGAATAGAAACCTGCTACAAATTAAAATCTGTCCATCTATTTTAATTATGCTGCTTTTTGGCAGTGGATGTAATAGGAATAATCTTGACCTTTTTGAAGAGCTGTAGAATAGAAAAACCTCAATAAAGTTGCAGCCTTTATCTTAGGTACTTGTAATACCTGGCACTCTGGATGGACTTACCAGGCTGAAATTTCCAGAGTCACAGCAAGGGGAAATATGGCCTACAGGTTTTGAAAATCCAACTGTTCCTGATTTATTATGCATATTCATGCCTTGTTTCCCCTTTTCAATTTACTGGTGGGGTAAGAACATCTGTGTTTTCAGGAGAAGGAAGAACAGTAATATGGCAAGCAAGTGGAAAGACTTTTTTGCATGTTTGTTTGTTTGGTTGTTTGTTTGAAAAGGGATAAATAATATCCCTGCCACAACGAAATAATCCACTATTACTTCAAAGTTTTGTAGATG
Organism: Rhabdornis inornatus; assembly: GCA_013397075.1. Classification (NCBI taxonomy): domain Eukaryota; kingdom Metazoa; phylum Chordata; class Aves; order Passeriformes; family Rhabdornithidae; genus Rhabdornis; species Rhabdornis inornatus. The sequence goes on along the minus strand of VWZS01010362.1, from coordinate 1,664,834 downwards.
CCTTTGCAGCTGGATGTAAATCTGCTCCTCCTGGTTTCTTTATGGCTTAATGTGGTACTGGCAGTTATCAACCATTTTTTTTCATTCTGTCAGTGAGGACAATTATGAAACAAAGATAATTAGAGCAGGAGCAAACAAAAGGAGGAAGAGAATACTCTGCTTAGATCTTTTTGAACCTTTTTGTAAATTTTATAATGAGGAAATGACAGATACCTTCATACCTGGCATCACAGTACCCACCCTCAGAAATATGAACCCCTTCCAGCCCCCATTTGGAAGAGGATTCCCAGAACAACATAAAGGATTGTCGTCTACATAACATGAGAAAGTAGCAGGTGATAGCCCTAATTCCCTCCCCTCTGCTTTGTGGCATGCTCTAAAGCCTTCAGACTGCTGCCTCTAAGTTTGGAAATGTTTGGAGAATATCCTGAAGGACGTTACAGGTTGTTTTGTGTCCCACTGGTCATGCTCTGCTTGTATGTGTACCTGGCTGATAGCGCATTTGTCTGCATGGGATTTGCAAGATGAAGCCAATGGCCAGCTCTGCCCTGTGTCTCCTGATACCACAGTGCTTTTCATGAGACACGTGGCACAGAGCCAAAACCTTGGCATTTGAGAGAAGGTGGACAGCATTTCAGACCATTTCTGTTCATGGTGTTTGTGATGCTAAAGGTTCTTGACAAGTAAGTAACAGAAAACATGGTCTTTCCATGAAGATCTGAAAACAGGAGAATGTAACTGAGCTGGGAGTGATGCCCAGGAGAGGAGTGAAGTCAGTGGGAGCCAAGGGTGCTCTGTCCCTCCCCAGATCTCAGCCTTCATCCGAAAATGGATGAGAGAAGTAGGGCTGGAATTGTCAGATAGTGGAGCACATGGACATCAGGGCAGACTCTCTTTGGTTGTTCTGCCCAGCTCTGATGACAAGCACAGAAATAAAGGGAGACACAAATTCAAACAGTATCTCTGGGTAGAACTTTGAGCCACTTTGCATTTCTAGGTTATGGAACATCCAAGGAAAAGCCAAACAAACCAGGGAGCACTTCCCCTAGCAATCGAAAATCTCCCTCAGGGTTTGGGGTTTTGATTGTCTTTGTCCTTTTTTTTGCTTCAATGCACTGAAACTTGTTATCCCCTTCAGCTTCTCCCTCAAATTGTTTTCCCTTGCAAACTGTATTCTAGGGATGACTGCCTTAGTCCAAGAATCATAATCCCTCTTCTTCCTGGCCTCTTTTCCCCACTCAGTTATTAACTTCTAAACTGTGCAGCATAATTACTGCTACATTCTATCTGTGAATGCAATGTGTGTGGGACTGGAAAAGTCCCAATACCTTCCTCACCACAACTGGAGTCAGCGCACAGCTAATGTTGGCCTTTTGTCAAATAATCCATTATCAGCCACGGCAAACCCGCCCACATTGTGCTCAGTGCTCGGCGTGTCAAACCCAGGGAAGACATCAGAGCACTCGGATAGTGTTGCACGGGGTCCCTGGATGTGCAGCAGAGCAATCCCCTCCAGCTTCTTGAAACTGTCAGTTATCACCGGGTGCACATTTCCAGTGGCAATTGAAGGCATGTATGTTTTGTAAATAATCCGGAGATTTCAGATACAGTCATCTTTTCCTCTGAGGGTAGTTGGGAAATGCAGCGCTTCTGGCATGGTGCTACTGGCCTCGTGCTCTGGCTCCAATTACCACGTAAGGGAGTCTCTTAGGAAACACTGCCTCAGTATCCTGTGAGAGGCTGCTGTTACTCTTCAAAGGCCTTACACTCAGCTTTCATGAGCTTAAGCAGCAGTTCTGTTCGCTCAGATTGTCCATCCCTGGTGCATGGATGCTCCCTTCGAAGAGAGGTTTTTGGGGTATATTCTTCTGCTGACGCCACTCTCTTTCCAGGATTGCTTTTCCGGAAGCCCTCAGAGCTGCTGTGTCTGGTCTGTGTGTCCACAGTGCTCCTTGCACTGCCCTGCTCTCCTTTGTCCCTCTCATCTCACCTGTTTATTTCATATGCATTTATATTTGGCTACTGTCCAGAGATTATGAAATCCTTACAGCCAGCACAGTCTGTGGGTACCAGGCCTGGAATCTGCTCCGTGGTTGTAACAGCAAGATGCCAGGGGCAAAGAGTCAATGGGTATAAGGGGAGGCACTCTGCAGACACCTTTTGCTGCTTCTGCATTGGCCTTTTTTCTGTGTCCCTTCTCCCTTCAACCCCCCCCCACCCCAGGACAGGGAGGAATGGGCAGGGCTTTTCCTAGAATAGTGATGGCAGAATTCTGCCAGGAATACAGGAACTTTGTATTAATGCAACCTCAACATCACTCATAACACTCAAACATCAGGAAATTGAAGGAATGTCAGATTCTCCCAGCAGAGTTAACTAACAGAGGATGTATAATGTATATAAATATACAGTGCTACAGAGAAAACTGCAGATCCTGGAGAGGACTTGGTTCTGATCTGCACAAGCAGCCTGTGCTTATCATTTTGTAGGCAGAGAATGGATAAGACACATCTGTGGCAATGGGAAGCATGACTTTGGTGCCCTCATCTCATTTGCTTTTGAAATAAGGCATTCTGGCTTCCCTTGTGGTTCAAAACTCTCTTGTGTGTATCTCAGAATCTGCACTGCAACATCACATCATTACAGTCTTGACTCTGAGTAAGATCCTGTGCTGGAAATGCAGGTCACTGTTCCTGAGGATTTTGGAAACCTAGTATTTCTCAGGACAGGGATGTTTGTATCCATCCTGCAGGTGACACTGACTCCAGCTTAGTCGAAACCCAAAGTTCTCTCATGGATTTCTGGCCAGATGGGAGCTTTACATAAAGCTTAATAATACAGCACCAGTTATCACAGGCTGAAATGTAAGGCTTGGGTTAGCTTTATATGATGTAGGAAATGTGTTGAGTTTACTTTAGCCTGAGGCTTTGGGACCACTAAACTGTGATTCAAACTAAATTATTTAGAAAAGTTTTCACACAGCAGAAACCGAGAAACAGGAATTGCTGTGCCTGGCATGGCATGCTGTAAAGCCTCTATCAGAATGAGTTTAAAACACCACTCTTTCTACTGAGCAAACAGAGCAGGGTTTCCCAAACAGGTGCAATAAAAGTATAGTTATGCCACGTATTTTACAGACGTATGGTTCTGTAAATGTTAAAAAATAATGTATGAATGCTGCTTGGTTTGGTTTTTTCAAATATAAATTTGCCATCTGCAGAAACAGGTGCTTTAAGTTTACCCTGAGACCAACTGTGCAAACCTAAAGGGAGAAATTATAAACAATGGTTTATGGAAACCTCTAAAATTTTTAAATGTACTGTTTTAAACTTTCTGGTGGCAAAGGAGTGATCTGATTGTTCTGTATTCAGTGTATGGTGGGGAATTTAACTTCTCTCATGACCTTAAAGGATTTTTTTTTACATTAAGCCTTACTGGAGCTTAGAAATCTGTCAGTAGTGAATGTAGTGTTCCCAGTTGTATGCCTCAGACAGGTGCCGGTTTTTGACAACCTTAATTTCATGGGAAGGAAGTATTTTTAAAGTTTTTGATTGTTGTTAATTTTTTCTGTCCCTTTTTGTTCTTTGGAGAGCTATTACCAAGGAAGTTTTAGAAGTTATCTCAGCTTCCTATCTTAATACTAGTGATGGATTAATCAAAATAATAGTGATAAAATAAGATATAAAATAAATGCAGTTTATTCAGCAGTATCATAGTTCAGTGTATAAATGTCCAAAATACTTTTATGTACATGTATTTCATGCTTTAAAATGTGTCAGACCTGTCTTTGCTATGGTGTCACACAAAAGCTGCCAAATGGCTGGGTTTTCTTCAGCTTTTGTGGTGCTAGCGTCAAAAAAGCATAAAATTCATTTCAGTAGAACATGTCAGCTTAAGAGCCACGGGGCACTTCTCTGGAGGGTTTATTAGCTCAGGTACAGCTTTCCTGCACACATATGTACTGTTTCGTCTCCTTGGTCTGGCACAATGAAGCCATAGGTTAAACCCTCCCATGCTTTAGGGATATGTAAGGAACACCCTCTGCTCCTAAGAAAATGCACACAGTTGGATCATCCACAGTAAATGTTTATAGCTGAGATAAAATGTTTTATTTTAAGCCATAAACCAGTTGCTAACTGCTTGGAGGAAAATGTTAGGAGGAAATGTTTCTTAGTGCAGTGCTTTTCTGAAAACTCTTTTGTGGAGTTCCTCAAGGTTCTGCTTCCTCAATGAATGAATTCAACACACATCAAAAATGATGAAAAATCACTTCTGCAGAACAGAACTATGATTTACAGTCCCATGCACTCCTTATTATGAAAGATGGAGATGGGAGTACATAGGCTGCCATTTTAAATTTACTGGCTGTGAACTTCTTATTTAGTGGAAGTAAATACTCAGCTGATCTCACATTGATTCTGGAGTGCTGGTTGAGAGCAAGCAGTTTTTTTACTGTATTCCTTTTTTTCTTCAGTGATCTGGCTCCTTCTTTAATATAGTGAAGGAGGGCATGTCTCTGACATGTAAGCAAAGCTCAGCTAGCCTTTTCTGAGTCAACAAGAATGCCAAGGCATTTTCCCAGTGTGCTCTGAGGAAAATGACAATATTTGAATAATTAAAAATGCCCAAACTTCTCAAACTTCATTCTCAGCTATTGTTTTGCCCAGTCTATTATGCATTGAAAGCCTTGATTGTGATTGATGAACTGTAGCAGTGGAGGGAAGATTCTCAGCGTGTAAAATTAATCCTGTGTAGAACGATGCTGTCTTTACGCAGGTTGGAGAGGAAGCATTGCAGATTTTTTTGGTGTAATTGCTGCAGTAGACAAGCAACATTCAGCAGAGAGCAAGTGCTTCCATTCTGCTGGGCTTAACAAGGGTTATGTCTTGTACAAAAACCATAAACCCTGTGGTGGTTAGTGATGCTTAATGAAAACTGTGTTGCAGGTCACCCAGGTTTCAAGACTCAGTAGATTCTGCTGCTCCATGCCTGAATGGAAGTCACCCGGCTCAGCACATTAAACAAGAATGCCCCAGTGATTATAAGGTTCTGTCTGAGGCTTCCACACATAGGAGGGTTACAGAGGGGATGGAGCTGAGAGCCTCCGGTAGTCTGCATCCTGAACTAGACCTAATGAATAATAGCTTTACAAATTCACTTTCATCCTACTTGTTTAATAATGAACACAGCTCCTCCCTGGGTCCTTTGTCATTTGGCACCCCTCAGCACTCAGCCAGGCTACAAACAAGCAACCTGAAGAAGAGATGCATCTCTGTTGTGCCGTCTTCAGCCGAAGGAATCGATATTACAGCGATCATCCGCACGTCGCAGACGTCACTGGTCACCTGTGTGAATGGACTGCGAACTAACTCAGCTGGCATTTCCTCTCATCCTGTGGAGATCAGTCATCACAGTGCTCAAAAATCCTCTCAGCCCCAATCTTGCTCTCAGCCTGGAAACACTTGCAGTATTCCCTCCCCTCCAGCATGTCTTGTACCTCTTTCCAGTGAATGTGACAGAGGTGACTGTGAGCAGATACAAATGCAGCAAGTCGAGGAGAATGGCAGCCTCAGCATTATGATGAATGGTACGAGCCTTCCTCACCAGAACTCCTCGCACGGCACCCAGAAGGTGAGTTTCTTGAAACAAGAACCAGCTGACGATTATTCCTCCACTGCTGATCTCTTCCGCCATCACCAGGGGCTGCCTCCCCCTTACCACCTCCACCAGCAGCTCAGCCAGACCCCGGGGACATTGCCTCACCTCAACGCCTCCATGTCCCCCAAGTCCCTGCAGCCCAGTGACGGCGATGAGCAGGAGCTCAGCAGTGGCAAGCAGGTCTGTCAGTGGATTGACTGCAGTGCCACTTACGACCAACAAGACGAACTGGTCAGACACATAGAAAAGACTCACATTGACCAGAGGAAAGGAGAGGACTTCACTTGCTTCTGGGCAGGCTGTGTCCGCCGCTATAAACCCTTCAATGCTCGTTACAAACTGCTGATTCATATGAGGGTTCACTCTGGAGAAAAACCAAACAAGTGCATGGTAAGTCTGGATTACATTTGTTTGAACAGAAACATAACTGCTCTGCTCTCTTTCTTGCTCTCTCTTCGATCTCACTCCACTGTAATTGTTGTGCTTTCCTGTAACTTAGTCTGTAGCAGGCTAAAGGGGAATTGGAGAAAACCTTAATCTAGAAGGAAATGATTGAGTAAGAAATACTGTAGTTCTTGGAAAAGGGATTCGGTTTCCTTATATGAGAGCTTAACTTTTAATACAGTGCTTTGTTTTTTTAATATTCATTAAACCACTAATAAAGTGATGATCAAAGCACGCAGCCATCATTTAACGTAAAACAAAGTCACTGAGCCTCGGGTGACATTTTTAATCAAGAAACATAAAACACATCTAATGAAATTCTTTTCATTCCTTCAGCTGAACAATAACCCATAGAGTTGTGAGTGCAAAAGTTTCAAATGGTAGTTTAGACAAAAAAAAAAGAAACTTGTTAAAGGGTTTTAAACAGTTAAAAGAAGAAAAAGAATATATTTAATTACATTTTCAAAGGTTGTTAGGGGCTTTTTTAATTTGCGAAACAGAACTTTAAAAATAAGTAAAAACCATTGTTCTCTTATGATCAAGAAGATGTAAACAACAGCAGTGTTCCAAAAAGAGGATCTTGGGAATAACACCATCTCTGCATCTGCCCACCATGATGACAATATGGCCAAACTAAAATAAAAGTTAATGACTTCCATTAAGCTTTCCACATGTTTGAAACAACAATGATATAAGACCCTGACTGAAACAGATGAAGCAAAACAAGTTTGACATAAGCTTCCAAATTGGGCCATGAAATTTGGCAAGTCTCATTTGTAGCACCCACACGCGTGTGCCCGCACACACACGCACAAGTAAGTGCAGATAAAGGAAATGGTTATGGCAGCAGGTTGGGGTTCTTGATAGGCAGAATTTTCAGCTATATGTCTATTTTATTGTTTTGATCAGAGAATGATGCAATGGAAAATGCATGTAACGATGTTAGGTCATGACAAACTTTTCCATGGCAAGCTGTAGCTTTTGATGGAGGAATAGGAAAGAATGTTTGTAGAAAAAGCTTCCAGGCCTGCCATAGTTACGGAAGGGAGAAGGAAGAAAACAAGAGTATTCAAAATGTGTTGCAGAGAAAAATTTGCTCTGTAAGTGGGTGTCCTGATTATCTTTTTACTTCCATTGGATAAATAAAAAATGCTGTCTTAATGTCTGTGCTGTTTAGTGGGTATTCCCTAAGATAATACTGGAAACAGTGCATATACTTAGAGAATAACATCAAATTGTCCGAGATAAATTCTAGAGTGTTTCCATTTTATGTGTTTCTTTTTGCTTTGAAAGCAAGAACCGAGTAGTTCTATTCCAGAAGCAGCTCAGTGGCATTTTCTAAATGTACAAATGAACTTAACTTCCCCTGAATAGATTTCTTTTAGTTATAAATTATCAAAGGATAATGCAAGTTTGCTTCTTTCCAAACAAAGGTGTAGGTAAGTAAATTGAAAGCATACTTAAAACATGAAGACCAGATTAGTTTCCTGTGGTGCTGAAAGATCAGTAGATTCCATGGACAAGGGAAGTTGTCTCTTTTCTTGACAAATGCGTATTTAGCAGGTATTGTATGGCAGATTTCTAATGTTACGTTCCCTTTCCTGCAGAAAACTCAGTAAACCAGAGATATTAAATGCTGTAATGTCTTAGCAAATGCTAAAAATGTCCTACTTTGAATTAATTTAATCTGCAGTAAAGTATCAGCTTTTGATAACACATCAAAGTGTTGTGGATAGGTAGGAAAAACCTTTGCATCTGATATTGCAGACAGCCTTTATGTTGTATTTATATAGCCTTGGCATGTAAGTATATAAAGATCTCTTTCACTGGAGCAGATATTGTAGTTATTCCCATACATGGAATGGCCCAATCAGGACTGGGAGCTCCACATTGCTTAACTTGGAGTTAACTCTTCTATTCCTGCAGTAAGAGCCTTCCACTGTCAGCAGAGGTATTGTGTGTTAAATGTTGCAGTCTGGAATTCTGCAGGGAGTGAAGTGGATCCAAGAGAATACACAGAAACCATGTCCTCTTTGCAAATTTAGTTTTCTGTCCTGAAAAGAGCTTGATCTAGCAGGGACAGGATCCAAAGCTGCAGCACAGCTCCTTGAAGTTATTAATATCAAGTGGGGATTATTTGCCCGGTGAATTCCATTCCACGTGAAACAGGGGTTGCTGTGCAGTGTTGCATTGTGCAGTGATGTCATGTCATTTTAAATGATGGCTTTTCTTTTGATGTGGCAATAATTGTGCTGTTATTCCTGCAAATTAAGAAGGCAATTCATTCTGTCTGTAGAGGTCTGAGATTTTGTTTCGTTTTTGCTGTAGCTCTGTTGAAGTAACTTTGCGTCTCTTGGTATTTGTAGTGGAGATTTTCTTTCGCTGTTCACAATTACCCATTGTACTTTCTTTTTAAGCCCTTGGTTTTGCTCTTGCCTGTAAGATTGCTGCCTGACTAGGTATTGAACTGCTCAGAAGAAGCTAACAGCGAGCAAGCACCCTGCCCTCATACATAAAAGTACTTTTCCATGTAAAATTATTAATTTCTTATGACAGGCTTTGCTACTATGTACTGTAATAGACAAAGGAATTTTGGAATTCAAGCTACTTGAGAACAGGAAATACATGAGACATTTTGATTGAAAAGTAAATGGTTCACTAAAACTGCAGTTAATCCTTTTATTATCTTTCCAACAGCAGTTTCCACAATACTTTCATGAGGTAAGCTTCCTTCAGTCCAACTGTAACACTCTCATCGTTGCAGCTGGTTTGAATTTAGTGAGCCTGCTCCTTTCTTTACTACAGACAGACAACAGGCAAAACAGGATCTGGTGTGGAGCACTGCTGGTGCTTCAGGTCCATATTCCTCTCGCTGTGTTCCATTGCCAAGGCCGGTACTATGAGCATTCTGTTTTCATATTCCATTAAATATTCTAATTAAGCAATGCCTTCTCATCATTGTGTCCCTCAGCTTGGTTTTTCCTTGGGCTCTGCAAGTAGTCTAAAGGAAACTACCTAATCTCTTTGCAATATCCTGTTATGTTTCATACTTAACTCATGTTATTTTAGTTTTATTAAATTTGGGGTTCATCTGCATTATAATCAAAAATATATCCAACAAAAATAATGATGCAATGCCTTTAAGACTTTAACTTCTGAAGATTAATTTCATGCTTTTTTAGATTTGATGTCCCAGACAATTGGAATTTTGATTGTCTGAGACAGCAAAAATTAGCAAGCTTAAATGGTTTTTATTTAAAAAAAAGGAAGAGAAAAAGTTTCTCATAACTGCATCTTTTTCTGCCTTTTGGTTCTTCGAATACTTTGGTGAGTAGAAGCATGCTGATCTCTAGATATTGCATCCTTGGTTTAAGCCTCTGCTTGCAAATGTAAATACAGAGCTGCTCATTTAGTTGTCCAGAATTGTTTGATTTGGACAAATCTGTACTTGGCTTATTAGTTTACCCTCTTGTACTCTTGTGGCTTCATAATGAGTAGAAAATATGTTCCCATCGCTGCATTCATGTGTGCTCAGAGGCCTCCCCAGACAGGATCAAGGTAAATGATTTATCTTTATGTAATTTCTACATGTGTAATTAGTGTTTATAGAAATTGGCAATCATAATGTGTGTGATGTCCATTAAAGGAACTGGACAGGGATAATATTTATGGTTAATGTCTTTAGTTTTTGTATTTCAAAGAAACAAATGCTTCCTCTGTGTGTTCTAGACCTGTTTCTCTGTGTTTGCCTAGAAAGTTAAGACTTTGAAGCAGAATCTTTTTTACATGTATGTATTCGACATACTCAGTTTGGGAGGAGTCTGGATGGAATGATTTGGGTGCTACATTGTACACAGTGAAATTCAGCACCCGTGCTGTTTGTAGTCAGTTCTTTTGAATCCCTAAGGCTGAGACACCATAGGTACTGCATTAAACATGGGGAAATTGAGACAGAGAAGATAAGTAACTTGCCTAAGGGTGTATTTAGGCAATTCCAGCATTCCAGGGCAGATCTTGTGTTCCAGTCACCACTTCACACAAACTAACGATTTGGAATTTACCTATGAAACAGATTTTTGTATAGATTGCAGAAAAGATTGTGCTCTGGCTGAACTTCCTGTTAGTTTTTCGCTGCACGTCTCTGACGCAGGCCAGGCGGTTTGACATGATGTGAGTGTGTGAGAGCTTTCTTCACAAGGCTTGGCTGCATCTGTAACACTTCATGGGCAGTGAGCTGGTTATTGGGAATACAGGGGAATGCCTGTGGAGCAGATTAGTATCATTGCTTCTGTTTCTGAGGAAACCAGTGCGGAATCTCTGTTCTCAGTAGATGGTGCGTCTGATGCTGTCTGCAGTCCACCGGGAGTGTGTGTCCAGCAATGCAGGGTGAGAAATGAGATCTCTACAGGTCTACAACTACAGAGGAGTCTCAGGGAGAGCCCTGCATCTGTGGGGAAAATGGGTCTGCATGCAGCAGCTTATCCACTTGTGAATTACTTCACCTAAACAATGAGTTTCCATGCCTGACTCGAGGGAATGTTGTGGAAGTCTGGAAAGTGATTTCAGCTTTTGGAGTGGAGGGTGTCATGCACTGATGCCAAAGGAGTGCTTTAAAAAAACAACAATAATATTGGGCTCACTTTCTTTCCTTTGAAGTCAGTAGTAGGAAACATCCATTCTATCAAAGCTGCCTCACCAGAGATCTCTGTTTTTATTAGGTCTCTGATGGCATTTCCCGATACTGTCAAGGAACGTCAGCATTCAAAACACCCTGATTAGAGGAGTAGACAGCAATGCAGTGGTTTTGTGGAAACACAATGTTTGTTTGTTTACAAAGCCCACTGCAGATTCCAGGGCAGTACAAATGGGTTTAGCATGCCCCAGCACTGGAGGGCAGGCCAACAACAGGCTTTAGGCTTGGCTCTCTCTCAGCTCCAGGTGAATTTGAACTCATTTCTGCACACAGGAAAGCTCCAGACTAACAGATCTTGCAGAGCAAAGGCAGCAGAAATTACTGGGCCCAGATTCCATTGTGAATGGGATTGTCCCATGTTCCAGTGCAGCAGGACAGAACTGTAAATGGGTAGTGAGTGTAATGGTCCCACACTACCCCTGGGGGCTTGAGATCTGTCTGCTTGAGCTGGGCTGCAGAGGGAGGAGCTGCCAGGGTTTTCCTGAAGGATTAGCAGCCTCCCAGTTTTGTCCTGGGATTGCTGGGCTTCAGGACGTTCTATGACATGCATCTGCTTTATCAGGCTTATAGAAAAATGATACAGGATGCTGAACCTGATGGAGTTGTGCTCTGACCAAGCTGGGCTGGCTGCCTTTTTTGTTACTTTCCAGCAGTCTGATACAGGTTAGGTCTGGCTGACATACTTCCAGAGTTTGCTTTTTTTT